>JAOXJJ010000462.1:329386-341715 GCA_025769935.1 Phoenix roebelenii
AGAGATAGATAGATAGATAGATAGATAGATAGAGAGAGAGAGAGAGAGAGAGAGAGAGAGGGAGGGAGGGAGGGGATGTGGTTTCTTTTATTTCTCTATTTACCTTTGAGCTGAGAAGTGGGGTGGTGAACTTTAGATGACAACTCCGGTGGCACGGTTGGGCTGCTTGCAGCGAAGAGAAGGTGGTGGAAATCGAAGTAGTGGAACATGCCACTCATGCATCCGGGGCTCACCTTCTCCTCTCTTGCCAAAGACCGGCTCCAATGCCATTCCCGTCCCATCTCTCTTCTTCTGCCTCCTCTCCCAACCCACCCCTCAAAACGTGCGACAAACCTTAAAAAAAAACCAAACCAAAAGAAAAGGAATGCGTTAATGGGACACTCCTCTCCACACTCCAGCCACTTGCCTGCGTTCTAAAATAACAGGAGAAGGAGGAGAAGGTGGACCGGCTGCAGGCTAATTAAGAGCTGAGCGAGAAAAACGGATCGGATGGCGAAAGCCGTTTGGGAACGGATTTGCTTGAAACAAATATTTTATTGTCATTTGAAAAGGAATTTTTTCAGGACGGCAGAAAGTTGTTATCATCCCTTATCTTTTTACGCCCCCCACCCATAGGTTCCGCCTGGAGAAATGAGCCCAGGGGCAGAAGGTGACGATATGACCACGAGTCCCCGTGCTCCTCTCCCCATGCGCGCTCTCTCTCTCTCTCTCTCTCCCTCTTCTTTTCTCCTATTCTTCTCCATTCCCCTCTAAAACCATTTAAACTAGCTTATCCATCGTGTGGCTTTTGAAGGTTACAAGGCGTCGGCGTGTCGAGCTCCATTGGTGCCGTAGCGGAGATCATTGATCCAACGGTGGTCGTAATTTAAAATGCTGCCAGGTGGGTAATTTTTTGCAGGAGGATTCCTTGTAGCTGCACTTGTACCATAATAAATTTTAACATTAATCTATGTTGTCGTTGGCTGGCTTGTTTATTATCTGTGTCTCAGACAAAACGTGCGACGCACAAGGGGTCATGCGCCTGGGGTAGGCACGGGAGAGCAGGGGTGGGTCTACTCTCAAGTCTTATACTGTTTTAAATTTCAAAGACTTGGCTCTCTCTCTCTCTCACACACACAGACACAAACACACACAAGGCACTTCCTTTCACTCGAAAAGTTAATGAGATTTGTACGGTTGCCCATGTCACCGTAACGCTCGTGACATGTTGGATGTTGGCAGGAATTTGGACAGTTAGTTAGCCTGACACCAGCCCCAGGGTGACGACGAGAGAGAGAGAGAGAGAGAGAGAGAGAGAGAAAGAGGAGAGAAATGTTGGGCTTATATGAGAGATCCAAGGCTTCCACTCGAGTTCATATCAGGCCACTGGTTGTAGAATTCATATGAACTCAGATCTGGTAGAGCTTTTGATTTGCTCTGAGACGTAAGGATAATATTTTGTCTGAAGATGTAAGTTTTTCACCGCGGAGAGAGGGAGAGAGGAGCGTCTGTAGGGGCTTGGGAATTGGCCCATGCCAACCGTGAATAGAGGGGCTTGGAAGGTGGCAAGGGGACGAGAGGGTCTTCCTGCCTTCACGTGATGAGGAGGACTGGTGATAAGGAGAGAGGGCCCCGCTTCCAACTCGCTCAGCTCATCTCTTTCCGCTCAAAAAGGCTGTGATAAAGACCCAGAAGCCTCGCCGGCTGCCGGCCGCATGCTTCTTTTATCTTTTTTCCATGAAGAGTTTGTTTGGTCTCCGGTTTGATTTCATGCACTATGCGAGCTTTGGTCTGCTCAGCTTTTGCTCTTCTATTTTTCTGAGAAATAGGCTTGGTGGGATGATACAATCATGTAGCACAATAGTTACACAGCTGATATGTTACGTAACAATTATTAGCCTTCTCGTGTGGAATTTCTGTGCTAACGTAGCATGATTTGGTCCATTTTAGAGAACATTTTTAATGCAAGTAACAATGTTAGGACCAATCAATGTACCAAAATCAGTCCTATATATGTCATGTAGCATGAGCGAATTTAGCTTGTGTAGATCATGGAATCACTGTAATACACAGCAGAGTTATGATGAAAAGCTCCAATTCTATATATAAACTGGTGTCAGCTGTGTTTGGTTGCTGGTTAAATAATAAATAAAAGAAAGTTATCAGTTTAACCAGCCAAACACCAACAACATGGTGATCAAAGAGCGGACCTAAGAAAACCATGCCGCCTGTCCCTCAAACCCCTATTTGTCATTTTGTTCTTATCTACCATCTTTTAATTTCCCCCAACCAGCAAATGAATGACTTTATCCTTAGATATTTAAGGGGTTTTTATAAATGGCTAAATCTAAACACCTCTTGTTTATCTAATTATTTTTTTTCGGCTAGGAGAAGCTTGCACTTGTTGGTGTCTCTGGCAATATTTTTTTTCAAAAATGCGAAACTTTTGGATGTTAGACCATATTTTGAAAAATAACATAGTTGACTGTTATAATAACAAGACTAAATAAGTAAAACAACAACGTTATTCAGCTTATCTCAATTCATTCCATAGGAAACTATTTTCGATGTGAATCTAAGAGTATAAATCCATTGATACGAACTTATAACAATATCAAATATTAATCTTTCTACCTTCCTTGTGAGAAAACCATGAACAACTAGATGATGACTATTGTTCCCATACGCCTCCTACAGCATTACAATTTACAACAAGACAGGTGCCATTAAACCATGACTCTTTTCCAGCAAAGCGTCCCAAACAAAACCTGCACTGTTCATTATGAGACTGTTTCTCGCGCATAAATTGCAGCTTTCATGACTTCTACTACATCAATGGCGTAGGTATGCAAAGCAGTGGAAGGCGTATACAACAGCGGCCACAGGGGACAAGTGGACGAATACGATTAAAAACCAAGGGGGACCGCAAACACCCGCACCGACCAGCTCCAGTATGGGCACGGCAAGGAGATTCCCATGGTTTTATTCGGACTGTGCTATTCTATGCAGAAATATTTATAAAATTGGACCGGATCAGACCGGTTGAATTGAGATCCGGGTGGTGCCGTCCACTCCGATTTAAAGAAAAATTTAATTTTTTTTTATAAATATCCTTTTAAATATCGAATTTTATATAGATACCTTTTCAAAATTGATATTTATATGTATACCCTCTTAAAACACTTGTTTTGTTATTCTACCTGTTTTTACCCTTATTTTTGCATATGTACCCATATCATCTAATACGGTTAATAAATTAATGGTTTCAAATTAAAATGACTAAAATATCCTTAATAAGTAGATGTGCAAAAAGAAACATTTATAAAGCAATTGCGATGGAGAACAAAAAAAAGTAATTTCAATTTTTTATTTTTAAATTAAAATAAATATGGTTTTTATTAACAGTGTTAGAAAAACTGTTATATTAGGAGCATTTGTGCAAAAAATTAGTGTTTTATGAGGATACAGAAATAAATATAAATTTTATGAGGATATTTACATAAATTTGAATTTTGAGAAGGCTATCCATGCAAAAAAAAAAACTCATTTAAAAATGATCAAAGATCAGTCAAATTCGAAAGACCGGATGAACCGGTCAAACCAGCTGGTTTAGTCCGATTTGGCCTTTTGGGAATGACGGGCGATCTTGTGGAGGGATCGTCGTCGAAGATGATGGCCTCGTACCAGGCATTGCAAAAACCTTCATCATTAATGTTGCGGGCCTCGACCTTGGCCCCGGTGCCGAAGCCCCGACCGGCGAGGGGCAGGTTTCGGAGTGATCTGCACGAGATCATTTGACACGAGAGAGGAGGGAGAGGAGGGAGGAGTGGAGGTGGGCGGCAGGGACATCATGGTCCCCGGAGGAGACAAACATATCAAATGGTTCCCTCCTCTCATTGAGTGTCAAATGACCTGCACCTCATTCGTCGTTGTAGAGTGAGTTCGAAAACATTCGCACCTCATCTTTGATTGGACCAGTCGACATAGGAAACCACACAGCTTGCCAATTCACTGTCCAATCTTTTGGTAATATGACCCCACATCACTATTTCTATCTCTGTCTCTGCCTTTCACCATTATTCTGACCTCATAACATACAGGACCTACAAAAATAATGGCGTTACTTAGGCCTAATTCGCCATCTTAGATGGACCAGGATTTGACAAGAAGCATGCAAGGGCCAAGGAGAGCCCACAAGGAGTGGCCATTTGAAGTGCTGTCCACGGGAGCACGGAATTCGAACTCCAGACCTACTCTAATAAAGTGGGGCCGTGCCAGTGGAATTGGTGGTATGATTATGATTAGGAGTTGGAACCGCTTTGGAACACTAGGGACTTGTCCAGGTCCAATGCACGATAAGGTGTCCTCTTGCGTAAACCGACGGTCTAAATCTAAGAAACGTCACATGCTCCTCTGAGTGGGACCATCAAGCATGCAGAGAGTTGTCTTTCAAAGGCAGGACTTGGTTTCATGCTTTGGTTATTTAAATTTCTTATGAGCATTTCATCTGCTATGCTATTCTGATGCTGCACTGGCAAATGCATCTCCCATGCAAGCATTGTTGAGGAATAGTCCCATATTAGATAGGTTGATAATTCTAGTGATGCTTATATACTCATGAGCTCAATCAGATACCAGCTTAAGCTTTTTGGGTTGGATCTTAACATGATATGAGAGCCTAGGATCCTTCTTGCCTACTAATATCTCTATGCTCTTACTTACTAATTCATATATTGCCTTCTACTTCGAATTTCATCCATCCAGGATTCCCTCTCTATTAATAAAAGAGGATGTCGAAAAATAATCTCATGGTAGATAGTTTAAAGGTTCTAATGGTGCTTCTATATTCGTGGGCCTATAGCTATAGCATCGTTGTTGATAGCTATTCATTTTTTTATGACAGCCATCGAGTGCTGCACAACATATTGCGGTGTAAACTATGCACCACAGAAGATTCTGGGTCACGTTTGAAATGGTGATGGTCATGGAAGACTAGAAGTAGACTCATATCACTCCACTTGGTACAGCAATTGTTTATTATTTTGAGGATTCTTCATTTCGTTTTTTTACCCTTGTCCAGGTCTGTTCGCTCAATCTAAGCATGAAAAGATCCACCTGTCATGGTCTCAAGCTCTTGAAGCCTATGGCAGCAAGAACCCATATCACCCTAGCAATATCAAACAAGCATGATGACTTTGACTAAACAGGTGGGGAGAATTGAAGAAATTAGCAAGGCTACTTACCTTCAAGTAAATTTCAAGTGACTTATACTACGTGTAAATCTGCTTTTGAGCCTCCTTGCATGTAAATAATAAAGTTCAGTTTTGAGTAGTCTAAGGATTGTAAGAACTCGATACCTAATCATTCCCCATACTTACAATCCATATAAACAAAGATTAAATGATATGCCATGGATTTATAAAGAAAAGGAAACCTATACTTGGTGGCGCTAACAAGGCATATGGTTGGTCGCAGAAGCTCCTAATACAAAAAACTTGATACATATCCATCGTTTTCATCCCCGTGCTATTATCATCTTTAAATTGAATACAACTATGAAAAAAATAAATTCCAAGAACATTAAGACACATACTCAGTTTAGGATAGTAAACAAACCCTATGTCAGTAAAGCCACTGTATAAAGCTCGTATATGATCAAATATGAGATGGTAACAGCAGGAGATTTACCTAGCATGACAGGTGGCATGGTCACCAGCCACCTCAGCAGAGAAGCTTTAAAACTTCCAATTGGTAATGGTCAGAAGGAAAATAGATTTCTCTAGTCTGCATTTTAATTCTTGATTACATAGTGTTTCTCAAAGAGAGTTTTATGCTCCAGCATGTAGTAGCAGCTTAGACCATAGGCCAACCAGCTTCAGATAATTTCAGTTCATAGTTCATACAATAGATTTCACCAACAGACACGGAGCAATCATAGAAAGCAGCTAATATCGATCTTGATGTTGGATAAGGCAAAACATTCTTTAAAGTCAACAGATGATTGCTTACTAACATAGGGCTTCTTCGACAATAATTATTTTCATTTGATGACATGGAGAAATTCCAAGATTTGTGGACTAGAGAAACAGTCTAGATTTTGAGTTAATTTCCTTCATTCTATCATTTTCCCACATTGTTAAAATTGAATTAGTTAGTAATTAACATTAGCAGAAAGAGTGGACCTTGAACATATACACTTGAAATTAAAATGGTTGCATCCAAATGTACATGATTCTTTCCATCTAAGAGCTATCAGGCTAAGAAGTGTCCATGTTGAAATTTTCATCACTTTATTCAACGAACAATGCAAATTTCTTAGTTAAATGGTCTAAGAGTACATTCAAGACTGCTGATTTTCTCAATTCCAAGGGATATCTGAACAAAAGAGAAGGCAGGCATGCAGAGACATTCAAATTAAAGCATATCACTACTATACAGAATTTCTACCTGCTAGAAACCATGAAAGCACATCCTGGGTGGCAAAATGAATGTGGCATAGGTACATATCTAGACCCACAAACGACAACGTTCAAGCCAAGGTGCAAAATCAAAATGTTGATATAATTTGACCTGATCCCGTTCCTTCATTGGCAAACAGAACCTCAAAGAAGCTCAGCCAGCACGGATGCTGCAACTCTCGTTAACGACTCAGATGCTTTCAGTAGGTCAGACTCAGAATGACCTGCTGAAACAAACAAACGGATGCCAACAGGAAGGTGACATTTGTCCAGAGTAGACCTTTTCAAGGTCACAACGAAAACCGAATCTTCTTTCAAGACCTGTTAAAGGAAAAAGGATTATCAGGAATAATGATTTAGGATACTTCAGAATCCAATTTCTTCTTGCAATAGTGTCATCCATCGGCTTACCCTATCAGCAATAGTGTCGAGAAGCTGAAAGTCAGTCTTTGCTGAGCCTGTTGATTTTTTAAGTTTTAGAAACACGATAGGTGATAAAGGATGGCTAGTGATTATCAGTCCTGGTACATCAGCCAAGCCTGCACTTTCCCAAGATGGTAAAAAAATGCCAGGAGGTTAGATTTAGACTCTAATGTCCAGCAAGGAAAGCTTTTGTTGAGCTTACTTGCTCATCAGATAGAAAATAGGAGGTAAGCTTCATATTATTGCAATGTAGTTTAGTATTCTTAGATCAAAATAAATGTCAGAATGTTGTACTATAATCACACTGGAAAATCCAGTAGCATTTCTCATGACAGTCAGCACAAAAGGAATGAGCGATCAAGCAGCAATAATGAACAGCAGAAGTTCCCCGGCAGTAGAGAAATGCAATTACCAGCATATTACTTAATGAATGATAAAATAAGTTTACAGAGCATCAATCAGAAAATCATGTTGAAACTATGTCAGCCATATGATAATGATTAGGTAATATTGAAGGCTTAATTTCTTCGCTCAACTAATTAGTTGCTACCTAATGAAAGGCAAGCAATGTCTACGAGTCTCTTTGTTAAGGAAACTAGCCAGCTGATTGCTTGTGCTAGCCAAGGATTCAAGTGTTGATGACATGGGGCATGCTGTTCCAAAAGAGGGCAATAAATGAAAAGGAAAAAAGAAAAGGTCCTAATGGCTCTTTTTATTTAAAATTATACTTCATAGATGTTCTCCCGACTTGTGCTGGGTGCTGTTAAAATGGGCTGGCACTTGAAACCTTGGTGCTAAACAGTGGAATCCAAGCATAAAGACCAGTAGACCACTCCATGCTACAGAGTGGAGGGAAGACGTGAGTAGGGCAAGGAAGAGAATGCCCTGATTGCTTGGCCACCATGCATGTTTGTAGTAGAAACTTTTCTAAGCAAGCTTCAAATAAGTTTCGTATCTAACAGGTTATGGGTTGTTCCAGCTCTATATAGAGCACTTACTATCAGCTGAGAAATCAATTTCTACAAGGAAAATGAACTTTTGATTGCTGAGGTTGACAGTATTGAATAGACACTTGAGCTTTTTCAACAAATATTTTACCAGCTTATGACGTAGATTCATCAATGAGTGCACCATACATTTCTTACCGTGTCAAGAAAGTACTAAAACCACTTATGGTCAATATCATACTGTATTTAAGAGACTATATTTTAGTGTGGGAACCAGTCACCAACAATATGGGGTAGTTGCATAGTATTTTCATGTGATTCCCAGAAAAATAAATCAAAGATAGCATTTATAACGTTGTATCTTGTCAAATTGCTTGTTACAAAAAAACACACCTTTCTGTAATAAGGCGATATTGCTCCTGAGTGTTTCAAGGACAGATGGATTTTCCTCCAAGTAATCGACTGCAGTAATTGCTGCACTTGCAAGATAAGGAGGCAAAGATGCAGAAAAGACATAACCAGAGCTACTGAGACGCTGCAAATACAAAATTTGTTTAGTAAAGAGCTAAGCCTACATGATAGTGCATAATGTAACTTTCTATGCTCCAAAAGCACTACAGAATAATTCCAATAACAGATCAAACTATCAATTTAATTTGTACATACCTGGTGATCAACAACTCTGACACTTCCAGTGCAAAAGCCTCCATCAGTTGCCAAGGCATTCCCCATACCAGCAGTTATTATATCAATTTTCTCAATCTGTATTGACAAATAAAATTGAGGATGCAAAGAAATGGATATGGAAGAAGCAAGACAGATAGGACTGGAATCCTAAGACCTACCGGAACCCCACAATATTCAGCAAGGCCTCTCCCAGATTTTCCAAGCACACCAAATGAATGGCTTTCATCCAACACAAGCCGGAAGCGATATTTCTCTTTCAGTCTGACAATCTCATCCAATGGTGCTATTTGACCAGAATTCTGCATTATTCATAAGCATGACAATGTCCTTGAAGTAAGAAAGGGGACTCTAACTGGCCAATTTTTTTTTTTTATGAATAAATTATCAGGACTTGGAACTTATAAGATGGAAATGGACAGAATTCTAAACTAAAAATTCTTTACAACCTCTATATTAAGTTCCATGCAAAACAAATTTCAAAATTATAAGATAGAAGGGATAAATATACAGCCTTCGACTACAGAAATTAAATCTAATAATGCACTAGACTTTGCATTCATAAGGTGAATTGTAGACATAAGTATATCACAAACTGTAGACCTTTTTATTTTAAAGTACAAACTGTCATATGGCCTAATACACATCAAGTAATGTTTAAAATCAGAAGAGAGGTCCATATGAACCTTCCAGGAAAACAACGATAAAACAGTGAAACCAAAAACCCCAAGATGGCAGGTGAGAGTTTGTATTTTCACTTTGTTACCTAAATTTGTGGTGAATGAGAATTATTTCTCTGTTGTGGTGGATGTTGAGAAGATCAGAAATCATTGAGAAGTTATAAGGAGTATTATATTCTGATGCATCAATGACAAACTACTTTATTCCTTACATAATAGCTATTAAAAGACAAAAAGTAAAAATTTTATAGCTTACAAGTACAGAATGGGCATGTGAAGAAAATTTGAGTGCCAGCAACAAGGCAAAAAGGCTTTAGGCAGCCACAAAGGGGAGTATCAACCATCATATTGCCAGCCCATTACATCAATCTTGACAGATGGCTGTGGCATAGTGTGCACGCAAAAACATTTACTGGGTGTACAATCTAAATAGACAGCCCTCACTATATTCATGTACCTTTTGTATAAAATATATGCAATATCTCAACACTGGATGGAGAGATTTTTGTTGGTTGATACTGATCTAATTCACATCACTGTTTAAATGCGCACTCTATACTTCTTGTGCACTGTAAACTTAATGTTGATTATAACTTTTTGAACCCTTTACACATAAAACATCTTCTACTGATTTACTTGGTAGCGAGGATGAACTTTATTACATTACACTTGCACTTCCTTCAGTTTACACAAATACTTGCTAAATATCCAAAGGTTTACCAACTAAAGATGGAGGAATTTCAAGCAAATTAAGTGAATTCTGGACATTCAACAACTTCTTTTCTTGGCCAAGAAGGGTGCATAGTCTAAATAGATAGAAGGCCCGATTATTTCACCAGAAGCATGAAGAAATCAACAAACGCACCTGGTATACAGCTTCAACAACAATATAGCGTCGTATCTTTTTTGCTCGCTTATTTCCGCAAGTCATTTTATCCAATGTGCTCTCCAACGATGCCATATCATTGTGTTTGAAATAAACAACAGTACTTCTTGATAAGTGAAGTCCATTTTGCACTCCCCAGTGAACACCCTCATCGCTGTTAATTCAGTAATAACATTTTATATATTGTGTAGAGTAAATATAAGAATTCATCGAACATTAACATTGTACATATGATTTCTTGTGGCACTAAAGTGGCCACCTAAGAAAAATAATAACTGCTATTCAGACAAAATTCAGCTATTTATACAAAAACAAGCTAAAATAAGTAGTACAGTATGCTTTAGAATAACATGGACAAGAAACCTATGTTCCTAGGAAAAGATTCTTCATTTCAACATTTGTATAGTCCTAAAACATGAATGAAAAAAATAAAGAGTAGCAATTAATCTTTAAGATTTCATCTGAATCACAGTTATTCTATTAGTTTCAAATTCAGTACCAATTCAAAATTTGAATCTTAAATCCAGAATTCTGAAAAATCAGAAGATCATTTTCCCTAAAATTTTGGAAACAACCAAAAGTATAAATACATTGCGGCAACCCACGTATACCATAAAAATAACAGATCATTCACCCCTATTACTTTGCTGAACTACACTAGCTATTACCAAGGCAATCTAATTTCTAATAATAAAATGATCCAGAAATACTTATGTTCTAATTTTTTTCCCAATCTAATGTTACAAATACTAAACACGAGGAGGTATACTTACGCAACAATGATATCTCCTTTCTTGCAAAAAGCCGGAATAACACTGAAGATGGTAGAAATCCCATAAGAATAGAGAACAGAATCGGGAGTTCCCAAGAACTTTGCAATTTTGGTCTCACAATCAAGGTGGACATCTACAAAAATGATACTAATTAGGCTGGAACTTCTTTTTCATAAACATTCATGTGATGGTAAAGAAACAGTATGTACCAATTGTCCCATAAAAACTACGAGGACCACAAGAACCAACACCATATTTCTCCACTGAAGTAATGCATGAATCCTGAGATAGATTCAAATTAAGATAACTTTATGAAAATGATACCAACAAATGAATAATATGGAAAGTGAGAAGGTTAGGTTTTCCTCACAATTATCTTCCCATTTCCAACCAGTCCAAGATAATTTGCTGATGCAAAGTTCACAACTTCTTTCCCATCTATTATACTGTGGGGCCCAGCAGCACTGCACAAAACAATAACTCATGAGAAGTGGTAAAATCATGCATCTTTATAATTCTTCAACTTCTATAATAATCCACTTGTCTCATTCAGGTCTAAATAAAATGGTTATCCCCGCAAGAAGACAACCTAAAAGCATTGCAAGGTCAATTTTGGTTGAGGCAAAGGAAAAGTGTCTATCAGAGTGCATGTTCTTCTCTCTATTATATCCAGTGAAATTTTTTAAAGTAAAATATGGACCTGAATCCACTAAACTCCTCATGCTAGTGTCTTGGCAATCCTAGATGGGTGAGTCCAAGTCCTAAGGGCATGGGTATGAAATAGGAGGTATGTTAAATGAATGCTCAATGTAGGGGAAGAGCAAATTAAAGAGATATTCACTGCAGCACCAACCAAGGACAACTGAGGGAAAATGATACGAGATGGTTTTGACAAGTGTAGCATAGGTTTAAACAATTAAGGGAAGACAAGATGGTTATTAGGTGGATACAGTGAAAGAATAAGAAAACCAAAGTGAACTTGTTGGCTGTCAAGGACAAAAGGTTCACCTAGCAAGACAAGATGGTTATTAGGTGGATACAGTGAAAGAACAAGAAAACCAAAGTGAACTTGTTGGCTGTCAAGGACAAAAGGTTCACCTAGCAAATCCAGGGTTCAACAGGTTGGAAACTGAGCCTTCTTTACCTGATACTTTCATAGGTCAAAACCCAAACAATCTGAAACCTTGGGCTTGACCAACTAGCACCCTATTCTCTGATGTTAATCTTTAAGCCCATTGCACCTTAAATGCATTCCTCATGCCAAATTATGTTATCAATTTGAATATTTCAGTTGATCATTAGTTGTTTCATCATTTTCCACTAAGACTTCAGTGAAATGTTAGACCAGCGAAGATTGCAGTACGATCCATGATATGTTTTTAAGAAAGAAATCTTCATCCAGCAACCAATGTGCTAAAACATAAAACCATGCATAATTGATACAAATGCATCTTGCTGTAGACACGTCCGCCGGGTGGGGGGGGGGGGGGGGGGGGGGG
>JAOXJJ010000462.1:341815-353252 GCA_025769935.1 Phoenix roebelenii
GGGGGCTGCGTGGGTGAGCAAAATGAAATCTCAAAGAGACAATCTTATTCACCTCTCCAGAGTAGGAGGTTGAGCTAGCATTTCCTCTGTGATAGGTGGATGAAGAGATTCTGGGGCCCATTCTTCACAAAGTTCATCTATTTCCTGCGGTTTGTGATATAAGATTATTCAAAATTTATCGTAATAACAAAGTCACAATCAAAGGGTCAATCAGAAGCTATTTTTAATCAATAGATAGTAATACAATCCAGACGAAATTTAAAGGTGAACCAAGAACAAACATCAATGTCACTAATTTACAATTTCCAAGCAAATAGCAAACCTTCTCAGTCAGTGGCTTTTTGGGGGGCTTGTAGCTCTTCCGTGTGAGCTGGAACAGGATGACTGCGATCAGGAGCACTTCAATAACCAGGTGCCCTTCAATCACAAAAACACCAACATAAACTCAATTCACAACACCTTCTTCCCCTCCTGGTATAATTAGCAATCAAAACCAAAATGAAAATTCTATATTGTTTGAGCAATAAGAACTATAGAACTCACCATCAATATGAACCCCGAAAACAACTGCCCTGGCAAGTGGAGCATCAAATGCCACAGACATCCAATCTAGTACCATCGCCGTGACATTCATAACAGCCGAAGCCATCGTTTTCGCTACTACTGCAAAGAGCTCCAATATGCCAAACTATTTGCAATTTTATGCCACTGAGTGGAAATCGAACCACTTGGTGATTATCCAATGCAAACCACAGCTCGGTTTTGCTTTCCACTCTCAACAATCTGAAAAACTGAAACCAAAATGCGTCCTTTAAACATCATTTGCATTGATAACGAACACTTCCCCCCATCTAGATGTCCAAATCTGCCCGTACTAAGTTTAGCAACAAGTTCATTAGCAAATGAAAGGCATTAATAGACCAACCAGATCCATGATTCCCAATGAGAATTCTACGCCAGAACAGAGAAAAGGAAGCACCTTTATTCCCTCAAAATCTTATATAAATCTACCTACCTTTCAACACCAAAAACTTATAGTTTTTCCAAATAATCTCAGAGAAAGCACACACAACCACGAATTTAGAAGAAGCAAAACCTTAAAATTCAAAAAGAAAAAAAAAATGGGAAAGAAAAAGAATTCTACCTTTCAACACCAAAAAAATTATGGTTTTTCCGAATGCTTTCAGAGAAAGCACGCACAACCAAACATTACGAAGAATCAAAACCCTAAAATTCAAAAAGAAAAAAAAAATCGGAAAGAAAAAAGAATTCAGACCAAGACAGAAGGGCTTAACGGAGGAAGAGAGAGGGAAAAATGTGCTCACCTGCGATACCCTAATCCTAACAGAACCGCTTGGTATTTGCCCTCTGAGATCTATACGACACTAGAGAAAAATATATACACACATGGAGAGATTCTAAAGAGGAATCGTTCAAACGGGACTCATGGGAAGGGATAGGGCGGGGTCGTCATTGGAGAGCTCGACAGCGATTCAGAGGTCAATGCCCAGAATTTTCTTCCCCGATGCCCGAAATGCCATTGAACTTCCAGCTCTTGACCCGAAACTTTTGACCCGTCAGGGCAGGGAAGGGGAAGGGCATTTCGGGAAGTCAGCTCTGATGGTGGCGAGAGCCGACAGCGGCAGGGAAGAAGCGTTCCAATTTGGAATTAAATTTTGTTTTATCTTAACAAGGAAATCGCCATCCTCACAGCGTTTCTTACGGCATTATTCCACGGTCAGCGGGCAATCGAGGCTTCAAAAATGGTTGGAGGCCACCATATCCACGACAATCAGCACCTACTGTGTTTGGGCTCGCAAAAAAATCCGACTCCTCAGTCCTCACGTATCTCTCAGATGTATCGGATTGGAACACCTTATATGTCGTATACTATTTGAGAAAAAAAATTAAAAAAATTACAAGCCTATTTTTTTGTACTATTATATTTTTTTTTAATTTTATTGAATGCATTTACGTTCGATTAGGAAAACTAGATATTACTTATGAGTGATGATATGCGGGCCCGTCCTTTGGCTCACCAAAATGGTTTCATGCACCGTTGGCTTGCAACGTGGCAATAGAATATTTGGTGCCGTTGGCAGGAGTTGGTAAAAGCTTTGGGTCTCTTAATATCAATACTTGTTTTATGTTCGTTAAAAAAAATTATATTTGTTTGATTGTTGTTGAAAGTTGAAGGTGGCGGGTCCGGTGGTTCCATGGGTTTGACCTGACCGTCTCTCTCTCTCTCTCTCTCTCTCTCTCTCTCTCTCTCTCTCCCCGTGACTCGGTTTTCATTGGGCGATTTCAGAGTTCAAAGTCCAAGTGCACCCACTGGTGGTGCTTGCCGTCCGAACCCGTCCGCTGGTCCTGAAAGGAACGTGCAGGTGCGGCTTTAGTCAGCGAGCCGTGTTGTTCGGTTTGGAAATCGGAAGTCACACAGTGCCTTCTTACCATGTGAAACAAAATATTGTCTGGACTTCCACCATTGTCGTTGTTAGAGCGGAAGCTTTGGAGGAGCACGCACATGCTTAACATAGTGCACAGCTCGTGCACGGCAGTTTCTTCTTTATGGCTTTGTCCTTCTTAAAAGAGTCCTCTGAAAAGAAAGAGGTGGCCTTTCTCATAAGGCTCACTCCTTTCTACTGCTCTTTCAATGTGAGACTAAAGTTCCGAATCTTCTATCCATCCCCCAACAGTCGTTATAACCAATAAGTCTAATTGTTGATTATAAGGGGTCGTTTTCTTGTTCCTTCCAAATGAAGGGAGATTTTATTTCTTGCAATTTTTTGACTGCATATCTCACGGAGTGCAAAGAGTTTTGATGAGAAAGACTGCAAAGTTGAAAAGTCTTCGGCTACTTGACCAAGTTGGTTGAGATTGGGTTAGTTGGAATATATTGCATCTGACTGTAAATGAGTTGAAGTGTTTACCGCAACTCGTGTTTGGCTCAATAACAAACTTGATTAAGATGGTTCGAATAGGAAAAGAGCGAAGCTCAAATTATATTTAAAGTTAAATCATGAATGAACTAATCATTATCGCTTTGAGTTTGTGAGATAAATAGAAGCTCAATTTCAGTTTGATAGTAAGGCATTGCTCTAGTGGATGCATCTCTCCACTTGATAAAGCAAAGGTTTTGGATTTGAGTTTTTAGCACATTTCTAATGTTTTTTGCCCTTGATAATTATGATAATATTGGGTGCGTCTCATCCCTTTGGCTATCTCAAGAAAAGGGAAAAAAAATAGCTTAATATTGAGTTGATAACCAATTGAGGATAAAGCATGTCTGATGTTGTTATATTTTCTTTTTTTTCAAAAAAAAGGTCTTGTGGCTCTTAAAACAAAACAAAAAAAATGTATTTTCTGAAAATTTGTGTTTGGAACATTATTTGGGAAACATTTTAAAAAAATATAATCGGATACAAATAAGTTGGATTGAACCGGGGTATGAGTGATGCCGACCCGACCGGTTTATGTTGGATCTAAATCCAACCTAATGAAAGATTGGATTGGATCGAGTCATATCCATGGCCAAAATTTTTGATCCAACCAATCATTTGGGTCGGATCTATGTATGACCCAGTCCAACATGAATATTTTGAATCCGGATTAGGTCTGATCAAATCCCGATCCGAAAAATTGTTTAACGCAAAGACTAGCTTTTAGATGAAGTAGAGCAGCGGCAATCTTAAGGACTTAGTTTTTAGTTCAATTTTTACTGTTAAATATAAAAAACTCAGCAAAGCAATCTAATATCATCACTTTCATGTTACTTAGAAACTAACGGTGATACTACAGAAATCATTTTCGCAACAAGAATTAATCATCGACTATTGATTCAAGTAGACAGTGTTACACATTTCCATTAACTGGAACTTTTAAGAAGAATGAATATTTCCAATTGCAATGGATCAAAATTTCTAAACATCCAGCTAATTAATAGATCTTCGGATTCGGCTAGCAACCCTAGCATTGAGTAAATTGAACATGTTGGCCTCGTTCAAGGCTTTGTCACCAACTTGCTCGGAGATGGATTTATCCTCTGCTCTGAGATTACTTTCTGAAGATCACCTCCTGCAGTGTGAAGTTGTTATAGAAGTCCAATATTTCCATGGATATGTTCTTGACCTACAAATCTCCGCATAGGTAGAATAGTTTCAACTCAGGAAGTAACCAGATTCATGCAGGAAAGATCAAGCATTTAGATGAGTGTCATGAGATGGCAAGACTTACAACATTCATGTCGACACGAAGCTCCTCAAACCATGCAGTTGTCTTTTTATCTTGGAACACACTAGCAATGTATATGCAGGGTAGTGCAATCATATATATGGAGTGTATATAAGGATAAGATCCACCTTATAGATGTCATTTGCCAGGCCTCAGCATGCAATAGGCATCTATCAGCACAGAATTGATTCTCCTTGATTATAGATTAGCATGATTACATGATTTAACTGCAGTATAGTAAAATAATAATTACAGAATTCCTTGAACCCAAAATTTCATTTCATTCTTCAAACCATTTGCTTTTGAAACCTCTAGTAAATATGTTAGATAATACCATAAATTTACCAAGCAATGAGGTTTCAAGTTCTTCTGATGGATAATTTCTAGGAGGTTGTTCTCTTCTCTGTCTAGCATGCTTGGCTCCAGGTTTGCTTAATTATTTTCCAGCCTGCATGTCAACATACGTTGTGGAGCATCCAACCTAGATAATAAGAAACTAAGCCTAGTCCACTTGATTAGTCCAGATCTAAGAGTTGGAAAAAAGAAAATTAAAAAGAATAGAGCCCTGTTTGACTTGGAGTAAGAAATAGAAGACTATTCGACTTGGAATAGGAGACGAACTCCTCCATCCTGATTTGCTACGAGAGCTAACCTAGCTCCAATAGCTATTTAAAGACCCTCACACCCCTTTCGCCTCACTGTGGACAGATATTGCCGCTCACCACTGCTAAACCACCGTCGGTTCCTTTCTCCTCCTCTTAACATCCAACGGCCTTCACTCACAATACTTGTCGGTGATTTCAGTTGAGAGATCGTCAGAGCATGAGGTTCTAAAAGAGATTCTCAAAATTAATTAGATATGTAGTTTGGTTTCACTCGCAACATAAGTAATGTCACCTTTTTTGTAGATTTATCAGCAAATTATAAGATTATTATATTTTTCTGGTCCAACCGGATCTAAATAGTCAGTTCAAAATTTTTCGGATACAGATACGGATGTAGTTACACTTGATTTTTCTGGATTCACATCTGAATTCAGATATCTATATAATAAGCATAAGTAAAATGAAAAAGTTTAAATCAAATTAGGGAATCAATTAAGTAATTAACTAAATCCAAACTAAAAGGAACCTAGATATCAGATGAATATCACTTAAGACAGTAATCTGAATATGAAATATCTGATTCGAATAAAATCCTTTGAATCATCCTGCATGCCTAAAAGGCTCAAACCTCCCGTTCGTCTGTTTTGTCTCTTGTTTCTTTTCATTATTTTCAAGCAACTACGAAGGTCCGTCCATTTCTTAGTTTCCATCTGGCGATTGCAACCGGCGACAGCCATGAGATACTTTGGAGGCGCTATAGATCCTCTCTACTTCGGTGGTGAGCAACCTTAAACAGTATATCCTTTATGCAATTATTAGTTTTTATTATTGATGGATGCTTGTTAAACTTATATTTTTTATTTTTTATTATGATCATGACTTTATTGCTAGTTTTCATTCTTGAATTTTGTTCATATTTGATAAATAATCGAAAAAGTATTCGATCTATATCCATATTTGGATAAGAAAATATGGATATGTTTAATATCCGATTTGTATTCGTATCCATTTATAACAAATATGAATATGCTTAATATTCGATCCGTATCTATAACCATTTAAAACAAATATGAATATTAATTTAGATATCTATTTATAATCCATATTCGTTGAAAAATATGGATACAAATATGGATATATCAATAACCAATTCATATTCGATCCATCTTCAGCCCTATTACCGAAGATTTCAGTTGAGTGCTCGCCGAAGTCTTAGATTCTAAAAGAGATTTTCAAAATTATTTAGACATGCAATTTAGTTTTGCTCATAAGGTAAGTAGTGTGACCCTTTTTTAGATTTATTAGCAATTATTAAATTATTATATTAATAAATTTAAATCATGCTATGTATAATGCATGAATTTGTTGAACATTATTTTATTACTAAATATACTTTATTTTGAAATATTATGATGATGCATAGTTAGAAGTAATGAACTCCTTCGATTGATTTCGATATCGCATAATTTTTTTATATTTTTGTTGAACTGAGATATGAACTGCATAATTGTTTCTCATTGACAAACAAGCTATTCTTGGAGATTATGGACGAGAAAGGACATTTCTATAAAAAAAAAATATAATTTTTTTTAAAACAAACCTTTAGTGAAAGGCTTTTTTTTTACCTTCGGCTGAATATATTTTCTATAATTTAAGTTTCCAACACCTTTTACAATTATTAAGTTTGTTGCAAGAGATTTGGAAAAATCATCACATTATTACATGTTAATTTACTACAATATTTTTCATGTTTTTTTTTAGTAAGAGAGGCTCATGGGGAAATAAAAGATGGTGATCCATTCCTAAATATCTTTGACTCCTAAAATTCCCATGATGATGTATTTGAACTTAATTTTTTGAATAAATTACAAAAACTTACTTAAGATTAGGGGCGACTTATATTTACATCCAATAGTTTAAAAAATCTATGTTTGCCCTCTTAAGATTTATTTTTTCCATAATTAACTTAACAGAACATTAGTCAAACTATTAATCTTAAATAATAAGACCAAAATGCCATGTGAAAAAAAAATTATAAATAACCAAAGTAATCTTAAGTGACATACCATCCATCAAAGATTATAAGCAAATATTTGTATCCTCCTTCCTACTCTAAAGTAATTTTGATTTTTTATATGAGATAAATAATTTTATTAATATCGTTAATTTAACTAGATGTTAGTGTAAGTGTGATAAAGAAAAAATATTAGAGATTTGTATAATTTACTCTAATTTTTTATACAAGAGATTGTTAGCTTGTAAACTAGCATTTTCATGATAATATTTTTTTTTAAATAAAAGAATCTTAAATATCTTCTTAGTTTTTCATGAAAGTATTTTTTTTCTTTTTTAATTTCCCATTATCACAATAGAAAGATCTGGATAGGCTATCCGGCCGGCGAGTAGGTGTCGCACTCAAAGTGTCCTTGGAAGCGATTTAGCGTTCCTTTCACCCCTTCAATATTTCTTTTTCTAATCTTCTCTTCAAAGTTCAACACCGGCTATCGCCACCATTGGAATATGGTATCCGGATTTCGGGAAGCTCGCATCCCGTTCATGGGGCAAACGGACGCACACGATCATCTCATCATTTTCTCCGCATGATCTCACACCCTCCTTGCTGTATTCCGGAGGAGCATCTGAACTGATCGATGTCCTTCTCGAAACTATCCGGTCCCGGATATGGATTCCACGTGGTATCCTGTACCCATCATCCAACCCGTAAGCAGAGACACCATCCCATCCCTCTCCCTCTGCTCTCTTCCCCTCATCCCCCGCTCCACCCCACAAAATCCCCCGTCAAAAACCCTCCAAAAACCCCTCTAATCTCCTCCTCCCCGTTATTCCTCTTATCGAAGATTCTGTAGAAATGGCCTTGGTTGCTTGGCCGGCCGGGCACACCGGTCTCTGCTGTTCCTGCTCTTCCTCTCCTTCTCATCGTATTCATCACTCTTCTCTCCTCCACGCCAAAACCCTAGCTTCATCACCAACCACGATATCCGGGTTCCTCTATTCAGACTTCCTCGGATGCGCAATCCGGTCGATGAAACCAAAGATTTCCTCTCAATCCAACAACCAGAGCATTGCCGTTCGGATGTCCTGGGACGGGCCCCTCTCCTCCGTCCGCTTGATAATCCAGGGCAAGAACCTCGACGTAGTCCCCCTCATTCCTCCATCTTTTTCTCTTGTGGTCGATTTCTTTCTGTTTTCTTGGTTATTCATTTTGCGACCTTGCCTTTGGGTACTGTGTGCACTAGTTGACGGCGCCGGTGAAGAAGCACGTCGAGGATAAGGTGGGCAAGGCGGTGCAGAAGCACAGCAACCTGGTCAGGGAGGTCGACGTGCGGCTCTCCGTCCGCGGCGGAGAGCTCGGCAGAGGTCCCCGGGTTCGGAGATGCGAGGTATGGACCTGCTCCTGATGATTATGCCCTTTCTTTTTTAATCTAATGGCATTGTGGGTTTGACTGCGTGGTAGTTTTAGGTTACTCTGTTTACCAAGAAGCATGGGGTGGTTCGGGCGGAGGAGGCTGCGGAGACGCTCTACGGGAGCATAGACTTGGTGTCGTCGATCATCCAGAGGAAGTTGAGGAAGATCAAGGAGAAAGAGTCGGATCATGGGCGACACATGAAAGGGTTTAACCGGCTCAAGGTTCGGGAACCGGAGGCTCAGGGAATTATCGGGAAGGACGAGGAAGAGGACCAGGATTTGGTAGGATTGGCACCTGATCAAGCGGATGGTGAACCTTTGGGCAAGGTCTGTATTGCTTATCATGATTTTCTTCTATTTTGGCGGTTTGGTTTATTTCATTTATGCTTTATTTCTAGTCTTTCACTTGTTCATATTATCTCCAATTTCTTTCTAATATGCATTATCTCGCATTCAAATCAGATTCATTCCATACTTTATTCTTTAATGCTACATCAAAGATCGTCACTTTGTTACCTGCCAATTAAGGGTCCGGAGCTCTTCTAAGGTGTGGGTTGACTCTTTTCCGCTCGCCGCTATCTTTCCTCTGTTCTTTATTTGAAGTTAGTGAATATGAAGAGAGAGGGGAACAAACAGAAAGCCCATAAAAAGACCTGCTTTATCTCTCAATCTTTCTCACACGCTTAAACACATAAGGATGCATATTACCATAGATATAAACATATATATATATAGACATATGCAGGAGGTAGATTGGTAGGTAACATAGACTACATCTATTGATGTGCTCTCTCTCTCTCTCTCTCTCTCTCTCTCTCTCTCTCTCTCTCTCTCTCTCTTTCTTTTTTTTTTTTGAAAAAAAAAACTTATGCGTTCGATTGATGAAGTTGGTTCAAGTTTTGTACTAAAAAATGATTGCAGAAAAGGTAAAAATGTCTTGAACTAATCTATTAATGTTATTTGACAGTCTGAAAATATATAAAGGTTAAAATACCAAGCAATTTGAGCCACGCTTTGGGTTGCACTTCAATTGTAGTATAACTTGTGTTGCCCTGATGCAAACAATTTAGAAATGATGTTCACCTAAGATGCAGGGAACTGCTTTATGGTACTCTTTGGCTGGAGCTTGTAAGTTCCATTCACAGGCTTATCATGGAATTAAGAAGCCCCAATGTAGGATACTCATAAAATGGGACCCGGGCACTAGATTTCTCATAATCCAATCTATTGGACCTGAACAATCTCGTACAAGGACCCATGGAAACACTAAACACTTTATTAGCCCATCTTCATGTGGACAGGTGCTTCTATATCTTACATCCAAGTGACACTCAATTACTAGATTATATTTGTTCTTTATATTACATCTATTGGATGATGAAGTACCTCCAAATAAACTCATTGGTTGATAGCATAATTCAAAAATGTCAGTCGCCACCAGTAACAAGCACTAATGCATTTTTTTGAAAGGGTAGTAGTCATCTGATCCATCCATCCATGTGAAAGGCTTTCTCACTTTAAAAAGTGCACGCATGTGTTTTCATGAGAGAGCCAGGCAAGTTAACCATCGAATCTTAGTGTGATTTTTGGTTGGATCCAATTGATTAGGGTTAAAAGAATTTTATTAGAAGTGGAGCCTGTTGTGTATGAGACAGTTCTGAGGCTTTGAAGTTCATTAGAAGCCCATATTCAGGAGTTTTCTTTTGCAGATGCTTCAACAATTGTACTAAGATTCGTCATGTTTGAACTTGAGATGCATACTTTTAAAATAGTTCTGAACATATTAGTTATATCTTAAGAATAAGCCACCACTGGACTGGTCAAATTTTATTTTAACGGTTTTAATAGCACGCCTCAAATTAAGTGACCACTTAGCAAATTTGACGAGGTTTATTTTTGGTGGTCTGTAAGTGTGAGAAATGTTGAAAGTGATTCTAGAGGAAGTGAGTTCCCTAAGGTGAATTCTAGTTGCATATCAGCAGTAGTGAACTTATGAAGTGACAAGAGTGGGTTGGCCAAGCATCGTCAACCATGAGCAGACTTTGTGAAGAGCGGCTAAACCTATGTTCTAGGTTCAACCATGGTCAATAATAAAGAAATATTTATGTAAGATTCAAGCGTGGGCACTTTCAATTGATGAAAAATGACAAAAATATTTATATAAGCTAAAATCACTTCCTGAAAGTGGGAGCCAAATTCATAAGCTATTTTGATCAGTTTACCAAGTTGTGCAAATCTGAATTCTTGGAAGTAGACCACCTACATGACTTATGTGACTTGGACCCACTCTCTCTTAGTACTTTATCAGACCAAGGTAAATAAGGTAGAGGCATTTCTCTAGCAGTACCACTATTCATTAAATTTGTGCTTTCAATAGATGTGATGGGGGGAGAAAAAGGAAATCATGCTTCTCACTGGATATTCCAGCCTTATGGGTCCGTCAGATGCAAGGAAAACCAGCTTAGGACCAATATGAAGATCATTATATGTGGGTCATCGTTCAATGATTTAGTCAACATCGGAGGTTCCATCATCAATGAACACACCAGAAAGTAAGGTGTTCTTTTATTCCCTTATTGGATGACCAACAATAGAACTCATTGCTTCTTTATGGCCTCTTAAAATGAAAAAGAGAAGGCATAGAATGTAGGAGCTGTCTAACCACTCAAATGGACCAACTCACACTTTTGGCCATCTAGGTGCTATTCTCATGCACAAACAGACAGGAGTATATGGGGAAATTTGCTACTTTATTGTCTCTAAAGATAGACACCAAAACAAGGGAAATGTCTCATCTGTACAATTAAGAGGAGGTTGCATGGTAAAATTAGCTATTTTAACAAAACCATAGAGGGAAAAGAAGCCAACATAACAATGACATATTTTCTCAAATAAGGCTTTGAAAAGGGACTCAAATTAAATGAAATTTCCTTCTTCGCAAGTCTTGAAGAGAAAAAACGCATCTTTTGATCTTGTTCAATATGATGAAGCTTTTGCAAGCAAACTAACATCTCATGGGTTTGTCTTCTTAGAACACCTTTAATCCAAGGTAAGGATTAAGGTATTGTGTGCTGAGGCCTTGTGGGGTTGCCGCTACTATGCTATATACCATGTTAGTTCTTGATAAACACTTGCACCATGACCATGACATGCCAAGCACTAGCAAGTAGCTGGT
>JAOXJJ010000462.1:353352-364402 GCA_025769935.1 Phoenix roebelenii
AACAAAACCATAGAGGGAAAAGAAGCCAACATAACAATGACATATTTTCTCAAATAAGGCTTTGAAAAGGGACTCAAGTTAAATGAAATTTCCTTCTTCGCAAGTCTTGAAGAGAAAAAACACATCTTTTGATCTTGTTCAAACATGATGAAGCTTTTGCAAGCAAACTAACATCTCATGGCTTTGTCTTCTTAGAACACCTTTAATCGAAGGTAAGGATTAAGGTATTGTGTGCTGAGGCCTTGTGGGGTTGCCGCTACCATGCTATATACCATGTTAGTTCTTGATAAACACTTGCACCATGACCATGACATGCCAAGCACTAGCAAGTAGCTGGTATTGTGCTAGCTCCGCATGCTGCTAAGGCAGTGGCAGAATATGTAGTGTGTTGTTTCTTGCATGCTGAGTGGTGCTTTAATCCATGGATCAACGAAGCATCACTGGGAAAAATTTATAGTCGAGTTGGCATGTGAGACTTGGTTAATAGTAGGGATAATCATACCTCCCGAAAAAGGATAGGATTTTCCTAGAAATCTCCTAGAATGGAGCAAATAATTTATGTTTTCCTATATGTGTTTAAGGAAGAAAATAAGAAAGTAAAGGGGTGGAGAAAAAAGAAGTTGGCTTGGATCCTGTGCAATAATTGCATTGTTCCTCAAATGGTGCAGACACACATTGCATGAGGAGGTTGGCATTGCTTAGGCAAAGTGGAGCTGTGCAAGCATGCTCACAGTTCGTGTTTCAGGAAATGCTTTTTAAACCTGAAGAGACACCAAAGATATATGTCATGATAATAATGTTATCTCAATTGAGTCGGACAAAAATGATGATGAAATTGTGAACCCTTGCAGGAGAAAAGAACAAAAACTAATGTATTATGCATGGTTGGAGTATTCTAAATAATAATCATTAAATATCAGTAATTTGATGTAGTAGAAAGGTGAATACTGCAATGATCTAGATAACGGCATTTAGCATGAATTGGGAAGCATGACAAAGGGACTTCAAGTTTACCTTATATGCTTACTATGTCGGGAAGCTTATGAAGTGACTTTTTGGAAGAGGGTGTTGGAGAGGATAAAGGAATATTCTCCATTAAAATAACTACTTGGCATTGCCATGGCTTTATTTCGTACATCAAATTGGAGGATTATTAGGTTGGAGTGATATCCATAGTACTAGGAGAAACCTTAGGGATGATAGATTTGGAGGCCATTTCTTCTGATCTTGCTTGTGTGGTGCTAAGATATCAGTTGAGGGAGAATAAGTGATTGTGGAAGTGCAAAGCACAATTTTTTCTCAAGTTAGTTCCTCCAATAATTTTGTTGCGACTGGTGGTGCCATTTGTTGGTTGTGAATTTAAATTTAACCGAGGTCTAGGAACTTGGTTTTTGTAGAGCTAAATATTTTGGTTTTAGTACTTTCAGTGCTTTTCACAATAAATGGTTTGATTTTGAGTTTTTGCTAAAATATTTTAAGAAATAGGAATGAAGAAAAATAAAAGGAGTTGAAAGATTATATTGAGTGATAATTTAAAGCATATAGTTTTGTTTGAAACCCCTATGTATTATATTACTATGTATAGTTTAAGTAGTTTGAAATCCTTCATATTATGAGAAATATTAAAAATATAAAATATGGGGGACTAGAAAATTATTGGAAGTAATAGAAGCTAGAGAAATAGATTTAGCACCATTCTTGAACAACGAATGTTATTAATGGAGAGCATTATACACGAAGATTGATGGAGATCCAAGATCGGAGAGCAGCATGACTTAGGGATTTTTCCTAGAATTTAATTTCAGTTGTTGATCATCCATATTTTTTAATTTTTGTGTTTTTTTAGTTTGTAATAGGTCATTTAAATTAAGGGCTAGGATTAAAAAAACTTAAGTTTTACTTTAATAGCTTGATGAGCAAGTACTGTAGCAATACTGTTCATGCATTGATGTTTGCTACAGTAACCATGAATGATGATGGGCGCTTAGGGAGTTGAAAAGTTCTTAGCTTTTTCTTTTACTTTAAATATGAGAGTTGAGTTATGTAGATAAGTTTTATGCAGAATATGAATGAAAAGGAATGAAACTTATTTTGTTGTACTCTTATGGTGCGATTCTACAATGAAGGTGTGAGGCCTTGAAACCCTAGGTGTGATTCCTTGGTCCCGAAGTGAGTCCTGTATTATTTTCTTTCCTCTTTCCCTTATTCTTGTTTAGAAATTCCATGGTTTGATTTCATATTTCCTATTCTTTTACATCTTATTCTGTTTTCTTTATTTCCCTTCAAATTTAAGGCAGTGTTTGGTTGCAGAATAAGTGGGGGGAGGGATATTCCTTGCACTGTTGAAGGAATAGGCCTATTCTATGGAATATGCATCTTTTGTTGTTTGGTTGAGGATTAAGTGCGGGACAAATGTGGAGAGAATAAGCTGTATTTAATGCATATTGAACTTTGTGATAGTTTGAGTTTATCGTGAAGGCTAAATTGCTCTATTGCTTTTTTGAGTGTTACATAATGGATTAGGGAAAAATGGTAATTGAAGGATATAGGGAGAAGCCCATTCCATAGTGTAAGTCTATTCCATCATTTTGGTGGAATAGGCTTATACTGTACCGGGGGATATCCCCCACCACGGTATAAGGCCCAACTCATTGGTGTTAGGCCAGAATTTTGGGGAACATCCCCCTACCTATTCCGCGACCAAACACTGCCTTAAGTCTAGGCATCATCTTTTATTTATCTCTGTTCTTTTAATGATAATCTATTTACTTTTAGTTCTTCCTTGTTTCTTTCACATCTATTTGTGCTTTCCTTAATTTTCATTCTTATTAGCTTTTTGTTTCAATAGGTCTGTTGTATTATTAACAGAAAATCAGATTTTCTCTGGAAATTCCGGCACACACTTGATTTTGGTTATCCAATTGTATAAACCCTTAATAACTCAATTTAAGCCCTAGAATCCTAAAGCTTGGGTTAGATGCTACTCGACCATTACCTATTTTCTTCATAAAGATGACCTTGCTTGTTCAGTTTTATTGAAAGCTCAGGTCTGAACACGAAATTCCAGCACCTCTAGGTTTCAGCCCTATCACAAACCCTTATACATTCCCATCTTCCTTATTGTCCTACATCAAAGATATATGCCTTCGTGTCTCGATATTTTTTTCCAAATTCTTAGAAAAATTTATTTCTTGGTTCATGAGTTTTGGTTGTTTTAAATACCCCATCAAATGTAATTAAGGTCTATAAGGTCTTTTTTTGTTTCTACAAATCCAATTATTAGTATATACAAAATGTTATAAAAATTTATTTTTCCTTTTGAATTTTTTGGAACCTATTACTTGTGTTTAGATCAACCGAAATCTCATCCGCTTTGAACATAATGTTAAGAAAATGCTTCATATAGGGGATTTTATCACCCAAGTCCAACTCAAAGAAATCAAGGGATAAACTTAAATAAGGCCATTAGCTTTAATTTGTTGAACTTGGTAAGATTCGGCTAAGATTGACTAAAACTGGCCAAAACTAGTCGAAGCTTCAAAAGAGGGCATGTTTCCACCCAATATTGACAAAAAGCAATTTGGTACTGCAGAAGATTTTCAATTTTGGCTAAAATGAAAAATCTCGGATTTGCTAACCTACCTGTGTTGGAATGTCCATGTTGTAATGGAAAGATATTGACCCATGACAATGTAGACAAAAAGTATTACTATAGGAGGTGTAATTATATTTGTGCAGATGAAGAGGCAACCTACTTGCATCATCTTATTTACTAGAATTTTTTGACAATGCTTGCTTACTCTGCTTGATGTATTGACACATGGCAATATCTATCAATTACTCGGACATGTGAGTGGCTTCTTTCGTGGTCGATCTTAGTTACAGTCTCGAACTAAAACTATTGAAAATTAAGAGGAAATGGGAAGCATATCAAATTATTTAGGTATGAAAGCATTGGTCATTTTTCTTTGGTTCACTCTTTGGAGCTTGAGTATCGTCCAGTAAGATCATATAAACCATGGCAGAGCCATGGGATGAATAGAAAGAGCCTCTGCAATGCAAATGGTATCAAAACATGAACATGACAAAGCTATGTGAAGAGAGACTTCACTGCAAAGATGGATGAAAAATAGGTGGAGAAACCCACGTGGTAACAAATGCTGCGGTATGTGGTGGCACTTCTTGAGAGACCAGAGCTTAATGTGCTCTGAACTTAAGTTTATCCTTTGTTATTTATAGAGGAGCAAAGGAAGTGAGAACTTCGTCTCTGCTCTGGAGTTCCTTCAGTAATGGGAAGACCAAACCAATTGATGGATTCTGTCAAAACACGGGGTAGATCTCAACCCTTTATACGAGATCATGCTGACTAAGGAAAGGTTTTTTCGTGACTTGCAAGATCTTACAGGGCTCTAAGTTGGACTATTTAGCACCATCCATGACCCATGGAGAAACATGCTCCTTATCTGAAGAGTGAAGAGTAATTATATCAAAATGGGTCCTTAATTGGTGACACGTCTGAGCTCTTTGTGCGAAGCTTGCATGGATCCTCAGCCACCTAGGTATAGACTATATTTTAAGATCAGATAATTGGCTTATTCAAGAGAGTAAGAGACAGTGGTGAAATGGCCATAAATCTCCATTCAATAGTGGGTCGGGCCTTCTATGGCCTCTGAATAATAGCAGTTTCATAAATAACTACCGAATGGTGAAAGGGAGACATGGCCATTTAAAATGACTATAAAACCCTTATACTCTGGCTTTATTTGAGTAAGGTCATCTTGGTCATTTAACTATTCACTGGTTGTAACTGGATGATTCAGAGAAGTGATTCCAATTATTAAGGTGAATCCCATACTGCCTCAGAAGGCAAGGTGATCTCACCGTGTTAATTAAGATGGCTTGCTGTCAATCAGCGAGGCTGTTGTTTCAGTGTTCTTTGTTTGGAATCCTGTACCATTCTTGAATTGGTTCTAATTGATTACCCCGAATTTTTTGGAGCCAAGATGTATGGCCACGATTTCCGCTCAATCATAAATGTGATATACATGTATAGTTCAAGAAAAAGAGTGTGAAGCATAAAAATGTAACAGAGTCTGAGCATGTGAGTGTCAATCATAAGAGCAAATTGGGATATCATTTGTTTATATTTGTGTGTGTGTATTAAGGATACGAACTGTTGGATGCAAAACATATGGATGTGAAATTATGTACAGTAACTAGCAATAAACATTACTGTGAACCAGTGCAACCATGTACTTTGGTTTCTGACAAAACTAGTTGGCAACACAGGTGAATTTCTGTTTTGATTCCTCATTTGTTCAGCAAATCATAAAAACTGAAATGTCTTTGTCCTGGATGAGTCCACAAACCATATTTGCATTAAATCCATTAAAGGAAGAGTTACAGGGAAATGTCTGTGATTGTGATTTTGTTGGTCAGGTATCTAGGTTGTAATTCCTTATTTTTAAGGCTTGGTTCGAGCCATGTAGAGATGAGTGGTCTCAATCGGCCATAATCAATCTTTTTAATTTTTTGCACATTTGTTGTTGGCTGAAAATTTTGTACATTAGGCTCCGTTTTATGATGGATTTGATGCCATTGATGTATGTGGTTCAACCATTGGCTTCTCTAACTGTGATCATCCCACCGGCTGAATGTTTGGAACTGTATATTTTCAGGTTGTGCGTACGAAATATTTCGACATGCCACCACTGACAGTTGAAGAGGCCAAGGAGCAGTTAGAGAATGTTGATCATGATTTCTATGGTTTCAGAAATGAAGAAACTGGTAAAGATCGTGTACAACTTTCGCTTGAGCTAGGTTCTAAATTTGCTTGTGTGCCTGATTCAGGGAAGTTTGTTTTCTCTAGGTGAGATAAATATTTTGTACAAGAGAGAAGAGGGGGGATATGGATTGATAATTCCTAAGGATGAAGATGATGATGAAGTGCAGAAGCCTGTTACGGAGGCAGCGGGGGCTGCAGAAGATCCCTCTGTTGCAAAGCAGTTAAGTGGATAATGCTGCAGAATATCCTGCAAAATAGTGTATCCTGCCGCACGCCTCAACTATTTCACTATGGAGTTACTGCAGCCGCTAGTCGTCGGATTCTGCTCTTCAAGTATAATTTTTGGAGCTGTTAATGTTGTATGGGCGTGCAGTACTTGTTCTGGTCTTGTCATACCGCAGACAGGCAACTGGAACCATAACCTTGATTTCAATTGTATCATGCATAGTTTATCAACTGACTCAGACAAGATTGTTCATTTGTTTCGATTCTGACTTTCACAAACAACAATTTAAAAATGAGCAGTGCTTAAATGGTTGGTTGGCGAATTCATTTAGAGATGGAGGGGGGTTGAACACTGTTAAGGAGCTGTTGGACTTCTGAGTAGATTACAATTTACAGGTGTATTCTTGGAGCTTTTTGTGATGCAAATTGCTTAAGTCGGAGGCCTGTGGACTGTACATTCAACCTCAGTAGGGCATTGCCTCTGCTTTGTAAAGAAAAGTTGAGGATCTATTTATAGGTCAACTGGAACATTGTAACAATGGTGAGAAAATTCTCTTTCCTATGCTCGTGGTTGGCTCATGCACTCCTACTAAACAATCCATTCCAGTTCTGCTCCCTTCCATGTCTACGTCACTTCTACTCTGACATCTATTTAACTCAGGAAACCAGCCAAGCTGAAGGAAGATCACCAAGAAGGTGCCAAATCTTCTTTTCCACCCCACCGATATCCAATCCACTCCATCAATATTAAGCATCCATTCCATTATTTTGAGCAGTCCACTGTACGGTCAGGTGTATTATATTTGAGACTACATAGGTAAAATGTTTTTTTTAGATAATATGCATGTATTTAACGTGACATACATATATGGCTAGAGAACGCCCTTGTATTAGCCGTAGATATCCGGATTAGAAAATCTGGGAATAGGAATAGCTAGCACTGGCCTCTCCTTGGTGAGAGTAATTCCGGGCCTCTCGCAGAGATCCAGCTCCACGCCCTCCGGCACCCTCCACTCGAAGGCGTGCAGCAGCGTCGCCACCACCAGGGGCAGCATCTTCTCCGCCAGCGGCAGCCCCGCGCACCGCCTCAAGCCCGCCCCGAAGGGAAAGTAACGGAACTCGGCGCCGCCGCCTTCGTTTAAGAACCTCTCCGGCCGGAACTCGGCGGGGGAGTCCCAGAGCCCCGGGTCGGTGTGGATGGCCCAGACGTTGGTCACCACGCGGGCCCCCGCGGGGACGAGGTACCCACCGCCAAGGACGCAGGGCTCGGACGGGACGCGGGGGACCAAAAGCGGGACCACCGGGTGGAGCCGCAGGACCTCTTTGATCACCGCTCGTAGATACTTGAGCTTGGGGACGTGAGACTCCTCGACGGCCGTGTCTGGGCCGCCGACCACGGCGGCGAGTTCCTGCCGGGATCTCCGGTCGACGTCGGGGCGGTGCATCAACTCGGCCATGATCCACTCCACTGTGGTGGAGATAGTGTTTGTGCCTCCGACCATGAGGTCCTGCTCACCATGATCGTATATTTGTTAATTGATTGCTTGGGTGTCTTTTGGTGCTGTGGGGCACAACTCACAAGTCCTCTGTTTGACTAGGATTTTGTGTTTGGTCCTTGAACAAACATGATAGAGAGAAAGAGCGTATGCAAACAAAACGTTACTCCGATGAATCTCTATTCATATATGGTCCGATTTATATGGGACAGTAAAACTCTATATCGATAATTTGAGCTATTAGATATGATTTATTATTTTTAAATTACTTATATATAAAAAAAATTATATAATTAGAAGACTTTAGCCTATACATCAGGTAGACAAAAAATTAAATAATTTAAATTATATATTTCTTATCGATATACAAGCTAAGAGTCTTCAAATCACATAATTTTTGAAGTGTAACTAGTTTAAATGTAATTGATCATATTCAATAGATTTGATTATTAATATTGGATCTGAATGAAGATCTACTCAAGTATAGCTAAGTTCAGCTCTTTCTTTTTCTCTCTCTCTCTCTCTAGATATATATTAGTTAGACCTGTTATGTATATGGTAACTATATGGACAAACGAGATATTATAGACACCAGCTCAAAACCATTCTATGAAATAATTGAACATGAGCGAGTAACAACTTTCTGAGGAGGATAGGTAGAAGAGCTACATCTAGTGGCTTCATATATGAGAGGGGGTTGTGGATTCATATCTTGGTTGGTTGTGTTATTTGTGACTTGATAACTTTAATACACGACGCTTTCACTATCCCTTTCAGAAAGATGAAAGTCTAAATAGGATCAGCGGATAGATATGCACATGTGAACAAATATGTAGAAGCACATCTAGGGTAAGCTAGACTAACTGAAATGTGGTCCTCGTGGGTTTGTGGATATTGCCCCTCGACCTCCTTTCCAAACCATCAGAGTATCACAATGAGATGTGCCTGCAGTGTGTCTCTATGCAGTTCCTGCATTTTTCTTGGCTTCAGATAATATCCATCGATGATTGACAATTCCATGGACAGAGGAAGGCTGAATAAAGTGGTCCCAGGAAAGAGATTGTTGGTGGAGGCCGGTATAGGCCAAGTCAGCAAGGCTCGCCCGCGGCGGAGGGGTTGCTTGGGATGGTCGGTTAAAGACCATGGTTAAGCCTTCACTATCACCTGTGGATTTTAGTTAGATGGCAGCGCCTACGGTCCTAATAGTGGTATCAGAGCCAGCGGCACGAATTCGATTTCCAGGATAAGCGATTAAAAAATAAAAAAAAACTCCCTTGCTGAAGGGGGGAATTGTTGGCGGAAGCCGGTGTGGGCCAAGTTAGCTGGGCTCGCTTGCTGGGGGATTGTTGGCAGAGGCCGGTGTGAGCCAAATCAGCAAGGCTCGCCCGCGGTGGAGGCCGATGTGGGCCAAGTCGCAATCGAAAGCTGGAGGGGCACTTGGGATGGTCGGTTTAAAGACCATGGTTAAGCCTTCACTATCACCCGCGGGTTTTAGTGAGATGGCAACGCCTACGGTCCTAATAGGGACTATGCTGAATATCTAAGAAACAGGGAAGACATACAATGGATAATATATTCGACATTTTTTCAAACAAGTCCTACTTCCGTATGGTTGGCGTGGTAAAATAGGATTGAGCTCATTGATATATAGCCGACAGAGCAGTAATTCGTGTCCCGCTGGATATCTACCTCAATACGGCGTCCGTGTAAGCTTTCTTGCATAAAATAACCGAGGTATCAAACTATGGCACTACTCGCAGTATATTCACCTTCGCATACATCTTGAGAGCCTACTCTATATATCACTTTTTTGGCACGAATCAGCTTTTGTCCTTTGATGGATTAAAAGGAGAAAGCAGAGAAATTAGCTTCGATCCTGTTGCCAAAAAAGCGATCTTATGTAAGGCAAATTTTGGTGAAAAATAAAGTAAGATTCAAGAAGCCTATTTTAATTTAGAGTGTGGTCCGAACAATTAATAGAATATCGCTGGAGAATCCCTACGGAATGCGTACGTTCGAAACACATGCAGCCTAAACCTAACCATTTTAAGTGCTAAGTATCAAAAACTTGCAGACGGATAACGAAGCGTACCATGATCAGTCCCTTGAGGTTGGCATCCGTCAACGGCACTTCAGCAGCATCTCCATCGTTCCTAATCCTCAAAAGGATCGATAAGAGATCCTTGCGTTCTTCTCCCTTCTCACCACCCTCTTCCTCTTCTGCACCATCCAATCTCGCTCTTTCCTCGATCAAGGCTTCGTAAACCCGGTCCAACCATGACACCCGCTCCTTGATCTCACGTTCGACGCCTTGCAGATCAAACCGTGCCAGAAACGGAAAGAAGTCCGAAATATTGCGCCTCCCCATTAGCTCCACAGTCTCAACCACTGCTCGGCGGAACTCGGTGCCGATGGTTTCCCACCAAAGCTCCCCACCCCAAAGCATGCTCGCTAGCAAATTTAGAGTGGTGGCGAATGCTGCCTCTCCCACATCAATGGCCGCGCCATTCTTCGAGTACAGGTCGCGCGCCATTCGACGAACCACCCGTCGCCTTAGGCCATAACACGCATCGAGGCTCCTGCTATTGAGAAGCTCGTTGACGAATACTCGTCGAAGCATGCGCCAAGTTGGACCGTAGGGGCATCTCACCAAGTTCGAGCCATTGTATGATACGACTCCTGCTGCAATGGGCTGGTCGTGATTGGAGAAGATGATGTCGTTCTCCTTGTAGACTTCCTTTGCTATCGATGGTGAGCTCACAACAATAAACAGCTTGTTGCCTAAGCGAAGGTTAAAGATGGGTCCGTAAATCCGAGCATACTCGGAGAAGCACCGATGCAGGTTGGGACCCAGGAATGGAAGGTTCCCAACCAGCGGCAGACCTCGAGGGCCCGGCGGCAGAGGGAAAGTTAATCCCTTCCAAGTTTTGGGTCTCAGTAGTGTATATAACCATAGGATTAGAAGCAATGGTATGGAGAGCGTGAGAGCTGCTCTGGCGAGCTCCTCTCTCCAGCCTCCCTGGATTGCACCAACAATTTTGCTAAGAGGAACTCGAGTCATAGCAGTGAGGTATTAATTTCAGGCGAGGTATGATCAGGGGGTGAAATGTTAAGGGGAAAGGAGGCGTCTATTTGTAGACGGGCATGAGTCACTTCTGCAGATTCTGTGCATCTATGGACCAGATTCGAGAGTCAGAAAGAGAATAATCTGTCTCTGTGTGTATGTCTCTTTCTTTCTCAAGTCTTTTTGAGGTGGGACTCTTGTTTTTTTTTTTTTTTTTTTTTTGTGGCTTCTCTCTTTTTACTTTGATTTTTTATTTTCGTTTTCCGATAGATCTTTTGTCGAGGTCCGCATGCGATGCAATGGACGAGTGTGAACAGGAGCAAGCATGGAAGGTTGTCACACGAGATAAGAGGCATTATTGACTGGGATCTCTTGCACTCATTGTCTCTTCTTTATTAAGCAAGAGTTAAACTAGCTTATATATATTAATTAGTGCGCTCTTCAGTTTTTCTCCTTTAAATGTCAGTCCCAAAACTTCAT
>JAOXJJ010000466.1:0-18126 GCA_025769935.1 Phoenix roebelenii
GTTGTTTATCTTAGGCCTTGCATGATCTTTAGGGTTCTACTTTAGGGATCATGCGGCCGGTCGCGTACCGGACCCGGGTGATGGGTTCGGGGCGTGACAATGGGAATACAACTTTTCCATCTCTCTCCTTTGAAAACTCCAACCAAACAAGAGGTATCTCATTACTTTTCCGTTGACCACACTTTCCTCCCAATTTTTTCCGTAAGCCAAACGAACCCTAAGAGTCTTTAGGCTTGGAGCCTCAATGCATTTATAGCTAAGAATCTTTAAGCTTGAGGGCCTCAATACATTTATAGCTAAGAGTGTTTTAGGAGCCTTAATATATTTCTATCTAAGAATCTTTAGGCCGGAGCCTTAGGCGACCGCCTCAATCGTCTAAGGATTGAGCCGGTCCATAACCACGGCTCCCTTTCTTGAGAAGGCAGCACTTGGTAGTGAGTCTTGAAGGTCAAAGCAGCAAGATTCATCGTCATCTATCCTCTCTAGTATGGACACGAGAAATTAGCTTGCATACCTATCCAGCCAAGTCATTTACTTGTTTCCTTTCCATCTCAGTGCAAGAAAGGGAAACATTTGGCAACGAGTCGTTCCTCCATCTTCATGGATTTGGACCTCTCCATCACTGCCTTCCCCATCCTTGGCCGCATCCTCACCAAGCTCGAACTTCTCAAAACCCAACTTGGAGAGACTGTCATGGCTGTCATCCGCTTCCATGAAGTCACCATTGGATTGGATCTGCACCATCATTGCTTTCTTCAGTAGTGGCCACAACACTCTGTGTCTATTAATTGTTTGATGTCATCTTTATTATGGAGATGACGGTGGTGAGACCAATAATGGCAACGGTTGCTAAAAGAGCTGGCTATGAAAGCGATGTTGAGCAAATGCTGGTTCTACCTAATCTGGGATAAAAAGATGGGGGATCATCCCGATCTTAGATATTCTCATGTTTATGTTTCAGTTTAAGTAGTTCCACGATCAAATTATCCCCCCTACCAAGGCTTATATTCATTATTGATCCCTTTTTCAATGGTTTAAACTTTGGATTAGTAGTTGCTTGACAGTATCACAGCTAAAAAATTATGAGTTCAAATTTCTACTAAAGATAATTTTACCTGTTTATTTTCTTGAGTCCGTTGAAATCACCAATTATGCCCAAAATTTAAGCTAATAGGATGAGGTAGATTTATTTATATATTTTATATTTTCTTACACTCTTCCTCATATATGTGCTAGATTTTTTTTTTTTAATGGATGAGCCCAAGTGCGGTGACAGAGTTCGAACTCAGGACCTCTGCTCTAATACCATATTGAAATCATCACTTGTCCCAAAAACTTAAACTAATAGGATAAGATAGATTTATTTATATATTTTATATTTTTTTACGAAGTTATTTTCTCCTTTGACTTGTTGTAAAAGGTCTAATATATTTTGTTGACCCTTCATTTAGCACTCACCTTCATTTCCACTATTATAATTAATTGGATACTTCTAGGAGGCAACTCTCCGCTTCCAAAAAAAAGCTCGGCTTGCTATAGTTCCTTCCATGTTGTGCTCAATCACCCAAGATCGGACAAAAACAAGAATATTTTGCCAAAGATATGAATCTGAGCCTAACCTGCCTTGAGATAAAACTTTAGGCTGGCTATGGACTAACCTAATATCAGTTGCTCCAAGCATAATATGAGGAATATCTATAGACTCGTTTGGTCTGCGAAAAAAAGAAGAAAAAAAGTATGGTTAGCGGAAAATAAAAAAAAAAATACCTCTTATTTGGTTGGTGTTTTCAAAGGAAAGAGATGAGAAAATAATATTCCCATAAGAATAAAATTCTTATGTTTTATGGAAAAGAAAAATTTATGGAGGATATGGAAAAGCTACTTTTCTACTGGCTGAAAATTGAGGATTTTTTTTTCTAAAATATTCTTAAGCCATCAAAATCTTCTTTTTTTTATTAAGGATATAATAGATATTTTATATCACTTTTTCGGAAAAATAAATACTCAACCAAACATAAGCCATTCTGAAAATGTATCACTTTCTCATGATCAACCAAGTGTGCCAAAATAATTTTTCTAGGCATGAAATTATATTTCTAAAAAGAATATTTTAGTGAGAATAAATCTTTTCCGCATACCAAAGGAATCCATGAGGTAAACAGCATTCATTAACACAAAACTACGTTCCAACTGCCTAGTGATGGCAATTCTCAAATAACAATAGGCCAATACCAATTCATTCAAGTCTTACCGCCTTGGTTTCATTATATCTTCACAAAAACTTCTTAGACACTTTGATGTCCAACTTTTCCTCTTCAATTCATTCATTCAAGTCTATCTTGTACATACACCATTCTTTGATCCTGATCCTTACATGGACCCTTGTGGATTTGAAAGTAACCAGACTTTAATAGGCAGACCTTTGGGAAAGTCAAGTGAAGGGAAAGCCATGGGAAGATCGGGTTCTGCGAGCTCCCAGTTAAAATTGATGACAAGGTGGTGAAGAAAAACTGCCATCTCCATCCTCCCAAGCACAGCTCCGGGACAGAGGCGTGCTCCCCCACCAAACGCCATGAAGTTGTTGGTCCTTCTTATGCCGTGGTCACTCTTCAACCCATGCATCCACCCACCCAACAAAATGAAGTTAGAGAATTTTGGCAATTTCATTAAATCGTGTCTCCAGTTTGGTGAATTATAAATTCTTCCAATGAATTTGCATGATTTTGAAAGTAGGAACTGTGGTTCTGCACACTAAGTGTTTGGATGTGTGATAAAAAATCTAGAAATTCTTCTAATCATGGGATTAAACATATCTATTCCTCTCAGTCAAACAGCTTTTCAAAAATTATCATGTCCTATTAAACAAATAGGAAGATTGAAAGAATTATGGTTTTGGAATTACAAAACCACTGACCTAAAAATTCACTTCTCTAGTCTCATTTTCCAGCCAATAGCTTGGTTGACATACCTGCCATCTCCATGGATTGAACTGCTCAGGAGATTCGAAAAAAGAAGGATCCAAATGCACCGCTGGGAGAACTGCCATCACATTACACCCTTGTGGAATGTCATAACCTGTCACAACAATGAAAACAAAAACCAAAAATATAAAGCAATGCATAGAAGGAACAAATAAGTAACCCCAAGTCCTTTCTTGGTACAGTAATTCCAACCTTATGAATTTTTCATCAAGCAAAAAAAAAAAAAATCTCCAACCTTTGAATTTAATATGTGTGCTGGCCTTCCTTTGGATATAGGGAACTATGTTCCCAAGTCTTAGCGTCTCATTGATGACCTTCACCAAGCAAAATAAATAAGCACACCTATGCATTTTAGCACTGTCTTTCGATCAATTAATATATTTTTGATTGCAATATAAGGGAAACTTACACATTGAGTGAACTCCATTTGCTTGTAGTCATCCCAACTTAGTTCAGAATTTCCTCCTCGTCTTTTACCTCGAACAATCCTATCGTGCTCTTCCTGATGTAATGCACCCGAGAAGTTCCACATCAAAATCCTTTTCTATGCAATGTGGATACACATTTTGAAGCAAAATAAATTTATCTTGCTTGAGGGGAAATGGGTATATTTACCCGCAAATGCTCAACTGCTTTGGGGCAGCCTCCAAGGAAGTAGATTGCCAAAGCTATGGCTTTTGATGTGGTGTTGTAACCACCAAAAAAGGTGCCTAACATCAGATCACCAATTTGTTCTTCCGAATAGTTGGAATTCTCCAAAGTCCATTGAAGCAAGTCATCCTTAGCATCTTCTTCCTCCACATCCTTCTTCCTACAAAGCCTCTCTTCCATACATTGCCACACAACTTCGAGAATGTATGACCTGGCCTGTGTTACCAAAATGGAGAGGAGAATGAATCAAGTAGACTATAGAATGTTTTCCTTTTTCTTTTGAAAATAATTTGACTAGTAGATATATGACAGAGACTCACATCACAAAAACACTTGGCAAAACTTTATGCATGAATGTGTATGGATGTGGTATTGAAATTCGTAGACATGCAACATAACATTAGCTAAGAATACTAAGGCATCATAGATTGGTGCTGGGACTACTCATGGTAGGGCAGAATGGATCGTACTGCACTAGGAGCAGCTTTGTTTTGGTGTTAACTGTGGTTAGATCTACCCAAAACTATAGATCTTTGCCCATTATACATAGACCATTAATATAAGCTTTTGGGCTGTCATCTTCCTTTGCTCCAAAAAAAAAGGTTGTTATTCTACATATCACCATGACAGTAACATACTAATATTTATACTCACCCCAATTAGGTTATAGCAGTCCATATTAGGTTATATCTGAGTTCCTGAATACTTGGTCTCAATGCAGCTATTCTTTGCTTATATATATTTTTATTTTGTTCTTATTTTTACTTATGTGAGCAGAACAGCATACATGATGTTACCTTCAGAGCCTTACTATATGTAGTTCCAGGCAAGTTGAGCGGCAGGGACACAACCCCCTTAGCCAATGCCTCGTATTCCTTTCTCAACTTCTCAGTTACAGGAGTTCCAGGCTCCAAACTCAGGATATTCTTGGCCATCATATGAAAGCATAGCTGCACAAAAGTAGATCAATGCCGAAGAATTCTTTATCCCTAATAACATAACTACATAATAATTGTTTATTTTTGGTTAACCTTTCTTGCTTCATATTTGCCCAGTACTACAGAGTCATTCTTCCACGAGCTCATGACGAACGCTGCAATTCGATAGGCATCTCGCAAGAATGGGGTCTTGAGCTTGCCATTGTTTAAGAAATTGAGGTTGATCGATCTCATTTTCTTGTGAGCATCTCCCACCTGCAACAATATGGAGTGTTTCCCCAAGACCTCACCAATGCTTCTAGACCAGCCCGGTTCAAATAGTCTCGAGTCAGCTTGTAGGATGAAGCGGTTCAGCTCAGCATCTGCTGAGACCACTGTAGGCTTCCCGAGCAAATTTGACATGAAAATTTTTCCATGCCTGCATCAAGGTTGTGCAAAAGAATGAGTTGCCATATGCTCTTAGAAGCCAAGAATGTGAATAGAAGCAGGAGAAGGAGCGGGAAGTGAGTGCATCAAGGACTGACATAATTCATTTTATAGTTCATTTGATTTTGTTATGCAGTTTTTATACCAAAAACTCTCCCTGCTTCTATAGAACAAATGCAGGCCTATGCATGTCAAGATATAGAAAAGCATCCCTTCCTCCCTCTTTAGCAGGCCTAACTGGTAACTCATCCGTATTCTTGGAATATAATGCCACCACAACTCTGGAGAAAATTTGGAGTCGAGTTGCGTACTTTGAGATGCGTTGCTCCATGAAATCTCCTATTGAGGTTGATGGATGGGGCTTGAGAAAAGGGAGGGTCTCTCCCAGGACAGGCCAACCCATGTCTCCTTGGGGGAGTCGGAAGGCTTTCTGCTGGCCATGGCTCCTCCAGCTGAAGGTTGAAATGGTGATCAAGATTGTAGAACACAGCAAGACAAGCAGCACTATGAGAAACATCTCCTTCTGATCCTCTAATAGACTCATGGTAATCATTTTATAGGTGAAACAAAGCATAGAGGAGATGGTCATCAATCTATCATACTACTGTAACCTTAAGGCGATGTTGATTCCTCTTGTCTTTCAGGTTACAAGATGCCGCTTCAGTCAACATGCTAATTTATCCACAAGGGTCTGCTTTGAAATATGACAAGATAATTGGTAACAGACATCATATCTTCAAAAAAATGTGGATCTCAACATCAAACCACCCTAGGCAGCCATAGTGGTGCAAACTTATCCTTGTCACATAGCACCGAACACCTGTTCTTTTCACTCAGTTTTTTAACGGATAAGACGGGTAGGGTCCCATTATCCAACAAAACCATGCTTGACCCGATAAGGGTAGGCACCCTTATCTAGTCTTAGTGGCTTAGCAACAGCACAAACAGTACATGAATGAATGGAAGGAAAGCAAGAAGCTTCTTCACAGAGGAGTGGTGCCTGCAGCACTGGAATAAAGGGTCAATGGCAGGAACTCAATCATTTAAGAAAGTAAACTTCAAACAGTCAAGCATGCAAGAGAGAGAGAGAGGACTGGTAGCTAAATTTTATACAACTTACTGATAAAAACTAATGATGTGCAAGCTAGTTTGTTATCCATTTATTTTATTTATTTATGACCAAACCTAGGATCTCTCCCTAGTGCCAGCACTCAGCAGACTGAAGACCTATAGACAGTGTAAGCACCATATCTTGGTCTTGCAATTTACCCTGTTTTAGATGAAATATCTAGTTTACCATTAAAGAATGCAATATCTAGTGAGCTTCAACTGAAATAAGACTTTTGAGAGTGCGTTATGACTTTGGCATGTACATAGCCCATTCCTGTGACAGGGGAGGTGTCTATATGGATATCAATTTTTTCCCATATCTGGGGAGGGGACTGGATAAAAACCACATTAACGTCAAATGAGAAGTGAAAGAAGAGTGAAGCCCAACCTGTTACAGAGACATCAAAACATTGGATAATGTTAAAAGAAATCACTTAAAAGGAGAGATTCGGTTTCCAAATGATCAACATTAGCTTCAAGCACGTGTAGCAACCCAATACCTTACCTAAAATGGCTAACCGGAAAGTATTTTTTGGGTTCCTTAGTCCTGTATAAGTACCCAAGATCTTTCCAACGAATAACTGATATAGGACCAAACACACGTCCGTACGGGTCCTCACATAATCCCGCCATTTAAACTCTAATGTCCTCATCAGGTTAAGGGTCCAAATCCGTTCAAATCTAATCATAAGTATCATTATCGGCCCGTGGTCAGCCTCAATGAGCTCGTGCTATAGTATTCCCTAGTTTACATAGGTTATGCGCCAGGTTCCCTCTGATACCATTTGTAACAACCGAGGACCTCATCCAAAATAGGTAGCCAGAAGTTAATTTTTGGATTTCTTAATCTTGTATAGGTACAAGAGATCTCCCTAACGACTGATATTGGATTAAATACATGCCTGCACGGATCCTCATAGCATGCACCGGTATGATCGTAATCTCCGCATGCAGCATACAGTAAATTGGCACAAACCGGAAATTTATGGGAGCTTTGCACATCTGTATGGGCCTCTTTAAGTAGGCTCATAGAATCACAATTCTAATAGGTACCTATACCGAGGTAAGCGAACGGAGAGCATATCGGTTGTGTTTCAGAAATTTCCAATCATTCAAAATCAGTTCAGACTCTTGTGTTTCACATCTAATCATGATGATACAATAGACTATGACCTCAAATGATACTTTTGATTTAAATCCCACAGAACTAATAAACATCAGCTTGAATTTAAATTATTATATGCAGAAGATGTATTTGTTAATAACAAAAATTGCATTAGTGTAAGTAGTGACACTAAATATGTGTCTCCAAAAAAAAATAGTGACACTAAACACATATGAAAACATAATGCTTCATGAAGTAGAATGGAGGATATATAATCATCTACATTTCTCTTGCAAATACATTACATAACAAGCATGCTTAAGTTTCTTGCTCTCATATGTATATTTTTCATTCTCTGTTTAAGTTCATGTATGGTTTCCATTTATGGGGCCTTGCTCATTGCTGACAAGTCTTGCTAGTAAATATATTTGGCCATATGCAGTAAGGAGGATATTACATTAACTCCAACCTTGGAAAAAGCTGGTGATGATTTCTCAAGCATCTAGCTACAATGGGAGATCTCAAGCTCTGTAATGAGCTAATGTCTGCAGTGATTGCTGCCATAAACTTATTGGTAGGAGTCATCAAATAGTTGAAGGAATTCCAGATTTGAAACAATAATTGGAGTTGAGCAAATTGTAGGATTATGTGCCTTTAACCAACTTTAAGGAATTCAAAAGCAAAGCCTCTATCATATATAAGTGCTTGGTGATACCAAATTAACTAGAATTTTCCTCGGGCGTACATGTTTTTGGACACTTTCTTCACCACTCTCTGCCATCCAAACCTATCTGTGGTGGAAATTCTTGGAATGATTATTTAGTTTTTAGAAGAGGACAATCTATCATTTTGTTGTTTAGAAGAGTCGATAGTCACCATGCACAGTCATGCCGGCAATCATCTAATCTACCTGCTCAGATTTTAGTCTTAATACGTTGTCAAGCTTAAAGTCATTCCCTACAATCATCAAAGGATCAATGAGTTAAGTCTTTTTCACTGTTCTACATCAATTTTGGGCTTTTCTTTTACCCATTATTTCAGTTTTTGGCTTTTCTTTTACCCATTATCACTACAGGAAATATGGGTTTTAACGACGCTTTTGGAATAAGCGTCGGCAATTTCCGACCTACCGCCCAAAATAGCCGACGCTTGTAAAAGGCGTCAGCTAATTACGATGCTTATTAGCGTCGTCATAGAGTTGGGATAAGACCACGCTTATGCGCGTCGTTGAAAACCAAATCTCATCAAAACCCGCGGCCGCCCCCCTTCTCTCTCTATCCTCGATCGATCAAGCCCTAATAGAGCTAGCCGACCCTTGTCCCCTCCTCCTCCCTCGTCTCCGGCGTCGACCCTTGTCCCGTCCTTCACCCTCCTCTCCGGCGCCGAGCGACCTCCTCTCCTCCTCCCTCCTTCCTCCTCTGCGGCGCCCTCCTCCTCCCTCCTCTGCGGCGCCAATCGACCGACCGACCCCATCCCCCTCCGCCTGAGAAAGTGATACTGCCCCATTCTCGTCCTCTTCGGTGCCGAGCGACCTCGTCTAGTCCTCCCTCCTCTGCGGCGCAACCTCCTCTCCTCCTCCCTCCTCTGCGGCGCCAACTGGCCAACCCCACCCCCCTCCGTCCGAGAAAGAGGTATTGGCCCATCCTCCTCCTCTTGTCCCTCCTCCATGTTTTATAACACGATCTTTTAGAGGAAGTACTGATTTACAAGCAGTTCATAGGAGAGGAACAGTTCAAAAACCTTCCCGATATCTAAACTAGCAGTTCAAAAACCTCTTCGATCGGTATCTGAAGGGACAACAAGGTAAATTCGTTTTCTCCCAAAATACTTGTCTTTTCCACTCTTTTGCAGTCAGTTGGTTTTTAATGGGCGGTTAAAATTATATTTCTTAGATATTTCCATACCGTCTTTTATGGAGGTACATTGTTTTTTTTTTAGAAAAAATTCTTTTGGCTTTATTGTTGTAATACTGAAAGCTTTGAGCTTGTATGCATATGTTGGTTTGCTTCCTTGGTTTGGGCCTGGGGTCCTTAAGTCATGCTGTGATTTTTTGGATTAATCTAGGTTAGCATGTGAAAATCTCCTCATAAATCAATCTTACTTTACATCAACATTTATCTTGATTTACCAAAATAATTTGATGTTAATAAGCTACGAGATGGCAAGATAGAAGTGTTCTTAGGATTCTAATTTAGATTTTTGACAAGGTTTATTGTTGTAGTTATGTTGGTGACACAACCAGATCTTTGTAGAGATAGCTTGCAGATTTCTGTTTCTAGTGTTGGTGTCGTTGCAAAGTAGCAGGTTTCAAAGTGCAGAAGTAAATTATCGTACCATTTGAAGCTTGCATTCTTATCCTTTGGAACCAGCTTCTTGTCTGCTTCCAAAGTGTAGTTTAGTTTGGTTTCTCTTTGTAATTCATAACTTTTTATGTAAATTTAATCAGATATAACAATATAAATATTTCGAATGATCTGAATGTTTGTGCCAATGTCAATGTGTTCATATTGTATAATGTGTGTTTTATTATATATGTAAATTTATGGAGTTTGATATTTTTAATTTTTTTAAATAATTACATTTTCCGACGCTTTAAAGCGTAACCCGCGTGCCACGACGCTTTATACTTTTTCCGAAGCTTTATAGCATCGGCGAAAACCATATTCGCCGATGCTTTATAAGCGTCGGCAAAGTCCGATTTTTGCTGACGCTTTCATATAGCGTGAGCAAAAAATTTTCCAACTCCGGTATCGCCGACGCTTCTGCGACGCTTTGATTAGTGTCGCCGGATCTTTAGCCGATGCTTATAAGCATTGTTAGCTTTTGGGTGTCTAATGGTAAGCTATCAATGCGGCTAAATTCCACCCCATGTTGCAATATTTTATTCAACATTTGCTATTAATTTTTCTTCACCGCTCCAATTAAGCTCGTACATTGTGGCCAAGGAACAGACAGAGATCGACATGTGGAAAAGAAAGAAACCTCAACAATCCGAAAGGAGATTTTAAGGGGAAAAAAAAACTCTAGGGCTACCTTTGCATTGAGTTATTCCACTCTTGGTTGTCCGTTGCCTATTTTTATGTGTGGTCACCAATTTAGGGAGATTTATTGGAGGAAGAACTTGACTTCATTGCTCTAGAAGTCCATATTAGTTGTGCAGGAGAAAGTTGATGTGTTTGGACTTCATTCCCCTTTTCTCTCTGCACATCTCGTTCTTTAATTTGTTGTTGAGCAAGATAATGCACCAGATACTTCCTTTTCTTTTTGAAAAAATAGAGATTTCACAGAAGTAGAAAGACTGACGAGCAACAGCAATGAAATTCTTGGCATTTCAATTACTATTGGTATTAAACTTGCTTTGTGGTGGGAAAGAAATGAAAGAACTTGCTTGAGTCATCAGTGCTTATATTAGAACAATGTTTTGAAATGGCAATAGATCATCAATCACGTTTTGCTTCAGCGTGTTGCTATACATATGTATTTGTCTCATATGCTCAACTTGATTAAGATTGTTTTGAAATTTTCTAACATTATAGAATAGGTAAGTGGAATTGTTAAGACTTCATGAAATGCATCTCATGGACAGTGAATTAAGGAAACCAGAAGAAGGGAGATTAGAGATCAATCAAAATAAACTTAACTGGTTTTATCTTTTATGATTGATGGTGGAATTTAACAAATTTGCTTCTTATTTCTTTGAAAGAGATGAATTTCCCTGATTATGTAAAGCTCTGCTGATGATATGAGAGGCATAATGATTGGCTTAACCAAGCTAACATTCCTTTTGGATTTATCAGGAATTTGAACTTTATTGATAATTTTTAAATCATAAAAAATTAAAAAATCTATCTTTTTAAAAAAAAAACTTATTCGTAGTTCGATAGTTTCTTCTAGACCAACCAACCATGGCAAGATAGTGCCGACTGTGCTGCTGCAATCTTCAGGTGTTATGAGGACTCTATGAGTTGCCATTTTCATAAAACCCTGATATGGGAAGGTAGCCTGAGCAATGTCATAGCCTAAGCCAATGAGAAAGATCTCATAGAAAGCTTTTATCACACTGAATTGGATCTAAGGATGTTGCAATTTGCAAAGATGACAAGCAGGTGTACATTTTCTCCACAAATGGTGCCAGGAAATGCGGAGTTGTCATGGATATGTTCTAATGAGGAGTTTAGAACATATTCCTCTCCTCACAAAAAAAGAGCATCTCATTCCTTGTTTATCTTTGCATCTAAATTCCAACTCACTTTGCAAATTACCATTAGCCATGGACTCAAGGATAGTTTTTTTTGTGTATAAGGCTGATCATTAAAAATGATGGCAATTGATTCATGAATTATGCAATAATGGTGGGTGAATAACGAGCACTACAACCATAACTGCAGAATTCGACCATTTTTCCGAAAACGGACAGAAATAGGGTGAAATACTGTTTTGATGGTTCAGAGCACCTTGCAAGCAGAATAGCAGATAGTTAAAAATATTATAGACTCGTAGTAGATATGATGGATGGTAATTCCCACTTCTATTGGCTGGTTAATTCAATATGGACAGGAGTTGTATCTTTTGTGCGAAAGAAAGATTCACCTTTCTTCGCACAAGTCCATCGTTGGATCATGCAATGATCGCTTCAGATCTATGTATATGAATGATATCAGAGTTTAGATTGATTTAAGATCTATGCAATATGTGATCAAATAGTTAACATCGTCACAGAAGATCATTTATTCTTTTGTGTGTAAACCGGAACCTATGCAACATAACTATCACACACATGGATTGAATTCAAAGCTAACAACAACATATATCCCCAATCAAACATATTAATTTGCAACATCAAAACAAAACCGTCATAGCAATCAAACGCATAAATTTTGAAAAATCAACCAATTAAATTCAAACCACAAGTTAAAAATGCCGGAGGAGCAAGCAGGCTAGGGTGGACCCAGGCTTGAATCAGGAAGATGTAGCTTGCGTGTCAAAGTTGGGTTTAAGATTACTTAACCCAATCCAAATCCGGATTTCTTGTTGAATCAAGCTTGTTTCAATTTAGGTTCGATTCATTTTATTCCACACATGTCCTGGCTAAGATAATTTTGACTTCTAGATTTTTAGCTCGGATGGGTTCATTTTTGCCTTCTTATTCCGACTTTTTTCTTCTTTACTCTTTATTTACTTCGGTAGGATTTGATTCAAATTTAAAGGTAGCCACCCATTTGTTTTTTTAGTCAGATTTGATCCAAACCCTACCGTTTGAGACAAATTCTCATAAGTGACTAAAATAAAAGAAAAAATAAATATAGGAGTTCTCATTTTTCAGAAAAATAAACCAGACATATAAGTCCGTACAGTCCGTGACTCCATGCTTTCTACGCGCGTACAATAGCACTTGTCTAAAACCATGATATGTAGAGAGAGAATGGCAAACAGCTGGCCAATTTATTTTATTTTTTTACCGTATCAAACTTCAAAAAATATTCGATAAGGGTAGAAATTTTGCTCATACCTCTTCGACCCGTAGATCACCCCACTTGTGAGTACGTTAATCCAATGCCACCACAGTGCTAGTTGGATCGGATAGCGCTTTCATCGAGCGTGTTCAGATGAGAGGCTTCCGATCTTTACATTTAATCGACGCACGTGCGTTTCGAATTTATACCGCACCGGTGGAAATAAAACTCCGTTTCAACTGTGCTACCACCTTGCCTTCACAAATCTCTCCACCACAGCCCTTGAAAACAACTTTTTGAAAAATAAAAAAATAATAAATAATAAAAATTATGCAACTGCAAAATAACAACCTTTTCACAAAAATGGCCGGTCCGTTAATTCTAACGCCCGTGCAGCAGGGCCTGGCCGGTCGGCGCGCACAGCGAAGGCGCCGGAATCGGCGGCCGGGCGGCGATGGCGGTGGGCTGCGGCCTCCGAAGCGTTCCCCTGAGGAGGAGTGACGGCGGTGGACCCCGGCTACTACCCGGGCTGCCCGGACTTTTTTTTCAGATTTTTTTATTCGGCTTCAGACGTTTACTTTGCTTTCTTTCATTCAGTCCGAGCCTGATGTAAACCCCCGCACAGAGGGGGACTGCTGCTGCTACTGTACGTCAGTCAATGATGCGACCAGTCACTGTACCTCGCCAGCATCGCCCTCTCTCGTCTCATGATCTCATCTATCCCTGCAACCCAACTCCCAACCATCTTCCCTCCATAACACCCTGCCACCTTTACGACTTTAAACGGTGACTGTCGTCAAGCTTCTGCTTAAATAATCATTATCAAATCATTATTATTAGATTATAATAATAAAAATACACAATAGTTTTAATATTATAATAATAATAATAATAATAATAATTATTATTATTATTAGGATTTTTTTTAACAAGATAGATGACTAACATTTCTATCTTGGCCAATATCTTAATGCCTGCGTGTGTGCATCCGCGCACACCTCTCACTAATATACATAAATATATATATATATATATATACAAATATACATACATATTAGGATATTGATATCATCCAATATTTTAAATCATGTTTTACTTCATTAAATAAAATTTTAAACAATAAATCTAGAAATCAATGTTTAAATAAATATAAGCAAAATAACCCCCTTGATGCAGATAAGGTAAAAACATAAGTGCAAAAAATATTAGAGAAAATAAAATATAAATTTAGATTTTAAGTTGTTGAATAAGAAATCTTATTTCTTATTACATGGACTAACTTATTTGATGAGTAAGAAAACACATAAAAGAGCCATTAATATTAAACAAATTTTGTAATATATAAAAGAACTAAACAAAATTTTGATTTATTTTGACCTTATTTGTATCGATTGGAACCAAAAAAAAAAATTTCCTTTCCTCTCCGCGCACATGTCCCTTAACAAGCTAATACCAAAGCATCGTTGTCTATGGCATCGAAGCCAATCTCTTTGTCTTCTAGCTTGAGATTGTTTGAAAGAAATGGTAATTTTTTCAGGTAAGAATTTTTAATTCATTTTAGTTAAGAAAAATCTTAATTGGTCAAGAAACGGCAATTTATTTTTCTTTTTTAACCAATACAATGTTCTTTTACTTTTTTTTTTTATGAAAAGGAGGCGAAGCCATCTAGCTTTTATTGAACTAAGAAAGTTTACGGAGTTAATTTACAGATCGATTAGATTACAACATGGAAACGAAATATATATAGTAGTCTATAAAATAAATAGGTAAACTGATATTCCACCTAGAATCCAACAAAACAAGTTTAAATTACCCTTGAGTCATCAACATTAAGAAGTAATAGCAGATAGTTCTTCAGCGTAATGAGAATTGGTCATTTCTACAAGTTTGGAAATTGATAGTCCTCCATTATCACCCAATGCTACAAAACATGATCTAGCCATAGAGCGAGACACCAAAGATGCAAGATTACTACTTAATTTGAGGCGTAATTCCAATATCTTCATAGAATATAAATATTTCCACTTTAAAAAATTTGACATAATTTTTTACATAACATAGTAAATTGAGTTTGATTTCTTAAAAAAAAATTTCGAGAGTTTCGCTCCTTCAAGATCTTTGAACAGATAGCAATAATCAACTTAGCCGGTCTTCTCCAAGGTTGCTGAAATTTTTTGTTTCTCCAAGTGGTCCAAAGAAGATCCTTAATTGGCAAGTGTATTCAAATTTCCAAATTTCCAAATTTCACTCTAAAGTCTGGAATGGCATGGTAAATCTTTTCTTTTCTTTAACATATACTGATAATTTTTTCCATTTATATCTTTATGGAAGGTTCTTCACATTTGAGCATATTTAAATGTCTTATCCCACTCCTAAAATCCAGAATGATGTGGCTTCTTGATGACAAGATAGGGATACTATTTTATATGATTTTCTTTGAAATTGGTGGATGATGTTTGTGATTCAGCTATGTCCATGTTGGAGGAGCCCAGGGTGCAGAATAACAAGCTATAAAATTTTTTCAACTAATTTTCAGATTTTATTTTATTTCTCTATGGTATTGGCCACTACTATGCGACGATGTTATATTACGCCTCCACCATTTGCAGGGAGATGCTGTGGGGATCTTAATGATGAGCTCGGAGGAAATTTTGCAGAATGAATTAGACCAGAGAGCAAGTGGAGTTTACAGTGCTGATTCTTTTTAGCTGTTTCGAGAAAAAAATAATCAGCAAAAGACTGAATAATTCAGTACCAACACCTAGGGGACTTGGTTGTCTTAAAGAGTTTTGGGATAAAATTTTCTTTGAAATATTATTTGAACATCCATACCTGTTCCAACCCCTAGCAATTAAATTCTGTGCAACACTTAAAGCATGGCAATCAAATGAGTATTTAATATTCTTTTAGTGGCTCTTCGTCACCAGACAAATGGATGGATATAATTTTGGCCAACTCTGAGAAGTTTTTTTTGGTCTCTAGCTGGCATGAATAATTGTTTTAATAAGTCCTTAACTTTGCAACTTCTTATGGCCTTTTTATTAAATTATTTTTAAATAAATACAACCATAAAAATCAGCATATAAAGTTTTAATAATTAAAAAAGGACTACAGAGGTGAAGTTTCGTTCATTAAATGATTCCAGTATGGAGATATTGTATCCCATGAAGAGTTTTAGAGTAGCAATCAAATGATGGCAATTCTGCAGCTGAATACTATTTAAGATCGGTAAAACGTCTAAGATTGGCGTAGTTGACACGTCCTTCAACTTTTGACTGCTTGTGAAAGGGTTATCACATCATATCTATCTCGGGGCCAAAGCCTAAGATCGACTCCTGCTCCTCGGCCTTCCTCTTCCTATCGCAGTACAATGCCCTTTACGGACACTTTCTCCTTCATCGCACGCCGTGGGTTATGCCACGGCAACTATGCTTCTGCAAACGGCTCATAAGTACGGCGAGTGAAATTAATATAAGTTTCCATCCGGACAGAGCCCAGTAAATATTCATGCAGACATGCAACTAGGTCTGGTTTGGTAACGGTTTCTTTTTTTTTTTTAAATAGGAACATAGGACGCCACGCAGAAATCATGTTTAGCCACGTTATTCCTGTTTTTTATTTTTTAAATAAATTTTATTTTTTTAAATAATAATAAAAAAATTACTTTTATTTTTTTTAAAAATAATTTTTTTTTTCCATCCTCTCCATCTGATACTTCGATCATGGCTTTGGCCATCTTGCAGCTATTCTTTTTAGTTTTGTCACCTTTTCCATCCATCCATCCATCCATCCGTCTGTTTCTAGCATCCATCTTCTACTGTCATCCGTTACTACATTCTTGGTGTTCATTCGTTCGTTTCATCTATCATCATAGTTTGTCCTTCTGTTCATTCTCCTCGGAGTATTAGTATCTGTCCATTCTTGCCATCCATCAATCCGACTTAGCGCACTTTCGTTTGAGTGGCTCCTATTGTGTTGTTCCCGATTGCCCCCCTTCTTCGAACTCTCTACTCTCTTGACGCTTGCTCGGTTTCATGCTTCCTTTGTAACCTTTTATTTTTGTTATTAAAAAAAGAGGGAGCCAAATATATTTTTTATTATAAGAAATATAGAAAAAATAAAATAGTTTTTTTGTTTCTAAAGTTTTTTAAAAAGAAGAAATAATACCAAATGCAGCCTAAGTTCACGCAACATAAACTTTTGTTTTCTATTTTGATAATTAAGCCGTTCGAGCACACAGGCACAATACACTATTCTCATTTTATCATTTACTAATCATATTGAAATCATAAAATTTTTCTATATTTGCATTCTTTTACTTTTTTTTTTTTTTTGACAGAGAAGGGAGGACTGTAGTCACCAACCATTTCATTAGATTACATTGCATCTATTCAGTATCGCCTTTGATGTGGCCAAAATCTAACCCACCAATCATGAGATGACACATGGCACTAAGCAAGGGAACTTGTTTTAGCCAGACAACACTTTCAGGGCTGAACCTGACCACCATGAGGCTATTTGTTGCTTGACTTAAGACTCTGAAATCCATTACCAGTGGGATAAGGACTCCATATCTACAAAATGAGGATTGGCATACCAGGTAAGGAAGATCCTTCTCTTTGGTTCATTATCTTAATCTTATTCTCCTAAGTTCTCCAAAACCACTTTCACTGACTTAAGCATCGAAGAGTCCCATATCAGACATCACACTGATGACCATTGTTCTATTTTCTTTATGTGTGCAGTTTCATGCTCTGCAAACCTTGAGATTGGGATTTGGTGGCAACAAATTGACACTATCTATGAAGAATGATGAAGGACCTAGAAACATGAAGCTGAAAAGACAAAAACAATTCAAAGAGCAGCGGACAAGCTCAGTAGGAAAATCAGCTTGGTCATCTGATCTCAGTATAGCCTGAAACATTAGCCTTCTCAGCCCATGGCAGCAGCTGAATCTACCAACGAGTTCAACCTGCTCATGTAGCAGGTGCAAACTTTGGCAATGTTGGTGCAAAATCTGTTCCTGTGGGGAGCCAATATCCAACTCAAGATGCAAATCAGCTTGACCAGCCGATGCAGAACTGCCACATCTTTCCCGAGAATCTCTGAAGAGACACGTTGTCACGACCCCGCCTGCGCGGAGCACGTGAGGCACCCAGTGCCTACGTGGGGGCCACATGAGGAGGGACCGCGGGGCTCTCCTGCGAGATATTGTCCGGTTCTGGAGCTTCATGCAAGCATCCTTCACCCCTTCCCGATTTTGTTTTCCTCCTAAAACGCGTCTGCAGGATTAGGAGACACCCGCCTCATATGCACAGTCTCTGGAACGAGTCTTTCCGATGTGGGACTATTGGGCCTCACACCCTTCCCACCATCAGACAAGAACCGTCCTCGGCTCTGATACCAAATGTCACGCCCCCGCCTCTGCGAGGCACGTGAGGCACCTAGTGCCCACGTGGGGG
>JAOXJJ010000467.1:2079-14417 GCA_025769935.1 Phoenix roebelenii
TTCTTCTTCTTCAGGAGATAGAGTATCCTCTGCATAAGGATCTTGGGCTTCTCCTGCAAGACACCTGACCTGATTATTGTCATCAGGCGGAGAGTTAGATGAACTTTGTGATGCAGTGCTCTTCATAGAGACTGTCTTCTTGGATGCAGTACTCTTAATGGAGTCTGTCTTTATGTGCTCTGCTTCAAATATAGAGCAGAACTGCTTCTTGAGCTGTTCCAAGCATTTGGACATGATCTCTTCAGGAGAACACAGTGGATATTTCCTGGAGAGCTTAACTTTTAAACTGGCAAAATAGTTGTCAGTAGAGCCTTCAGACTGCTGGATTTCAGTGCTGTCTTTTTTAAAGGCTGCTAAATCAGATTTAATGGTGGTAATGATATCATCATATTTTTCTCTGGGCATTTTCAGCCACCATTTATAGAGAAATTTTTTCTTGAGAACAGGAATATTTACCTCCTGGTCCACTTCTGCCGATATGATCTATTTCATTATCCAAGGGATCTTGTTCTGGATTATGAACATCATCGGACATAATTCTGAAGAGATGTATTCATCTGTGAGCTTGTTGATGGTGGGATGATTATCCACCCATTCTTCAAAATATTCAAGAATTGGTGAGGGCGACATATTAAGATCTGGCCCAAACTTGGTCCACCATTTGTGAAACCATCCTGGCAGTGATTTCTGCAGTATTTCTGGATCCAAGAAAGTTTCTTGCTCAGCATCAACATGTTGTTCATGGTCAACCTTCTGCTTCCCTTTATTGAGATAGGTTGCCAAGTCCACCATTTTCGAACTGCTGGTTTCCATTGATGGGAAATCATCAACAGTTAAATGTGGAGCAGCTTGAGTGGGAAGTGCATAAGCACTGCGTCCCCTGCCATAAGTGAGAAGTGCATAAGCATTGCGTCCCCTGACATAATGACCATAATGGAGCCATGCATTTTCAGTATTTTCGGAAAGTGCTATATTTGCACAACGTCCCCTGATATTTCTGGCAGATGATTTTCTGCCTTGTTCATGGTAGTTTCTCCTTGGGATCATTCCTGCAAAAAAAACTCATGAAACAAGGGATAATCAAGATAATTTTCTTCTTTTATTAATGTTTCAATCGAAAACACATAATTGTGCTTTCCATCCAGCAAATACTTTTTGCTTGGATTGAATGATTTGTTTGGCTGTATTGCAGCTTGTCCTCAACACAAACGGCTGGGTTAACAGATCATTTTGAAAGAAGGAGATTATTTTCATTATTGAAAATATTCCTCTTTCTGTCTCTGAATACTTACTCTGAGCAGCATGCCACGTTTCAGAGGTGTATTGTAAATAAACTTCTTTACCTTTAATTGAGTCCAACTGTTTTAAGACTCATTCGAAGCCAGTAGGAGAAGTGATATCATGGATGATCTTAACCCAGTTTGGATTAGGTAAAGTACTCTTTTCAAGTGGGGTTATTTTCCCAGAGCTGATACAGTGGCCCAAAAACCTTATTGAGTTTTGGAATAGGTTCATTTTATCAGCAATTATGGTTAACCCATTATTTATCGTAACCTTTATAAAGATTTCTATATCTTTAAAGTGTTGTTCTATTGATTTAGAGAACACTATAATTTCATCATTATAATTAATGAGAATGTGTGAGAATGGATTATAAATCTCATTCTATATGCCCTGGAATCCAGAGAGTGCATTTCTTATGCCAAACGGCATTACATTCCATTCGTACTGTCCGAATGAAGTTTTATACCTATCAGATTCTTTTATTTGAGTCTGATAATAACCTGATTTCAAGTTGAGCTCAGAAAACATTAGTAATTCACTTAATCTATCTAAGAGGTCTCTAAGTTTTCTTTCTATGCTAAATATTTTAGCTTTTTGGTCAAGAAGACTTAAATATTCTTGTTTTGAGATTAATATCTTCTTTTTCTGGTTATTAACCAGAATACCTGTTAAAGAAACGTTATTCATTTCTTCAGGTGATTCATCTGATGTAGAGCTATTATCTACATCTCTTTCTTTCTTTTCTTCTTCTTTAGAAGAAGGATCTTTTTTCAGTTTTATTAACTGATTTTCCCTTATTCTGGATTTTCGGTAGTGGACTGACAGGCAGAACTGTCTCTCCACATTTGAACCCAACTTAGGATTCAATATTTATCCTACGAGTTGTTTTACTTCTATTTGTATAAGGTTAAGTTTATTCTTAACCCTTAAATAAGACCTATATGAAGTCTTAACATCTTCTGAGTTGTTAATTTTAACTAACTCAGTTTCTGACACAATATTTTCGTGTTCTGATTTTTCTATAGGTTCAATAATTTCTTGACCTATCATCCTTTCATTGTTTTGAAAGGGATCCTTATCTGACATAGGTAGATCAGTATACTCTATTAAATTTTCAATCATTTCTGGTTCACTATCTTCCCTATCAGCTAAGTTTGGCAGATCTATTAGATCTGAAAATATCCTAGATTGATTATCTAGATGATCTTCTTCAAAACTTATTAGGTCCAGAAGATCTATATTTTCTGACACAACTGATTGTTGGTCTATTCTTTTTTCCTTAATTTGGAAAGGATCACTATCTGACATGGGTAAATTAGTAAACTCTATTAACTTATTACATTCTGAACACTCTAGTTCACTATCTTTCTTATCAGATAGATTATCCACCCTAAATAATTCATCAGGGTTAGTCCTAGAATTTTTCAAGACATCTTCTTTTAGAAGACATTTAAGACCATTAAGTTCTAATTGTTTATTATAAAACTTATAACTAAGTCTCCTATAGTTTCTAAGTCTTTATAATACTGAGTTTTATATTATTCTTACTCAGTCATGGTAAAATGATTTAAATACCATTTTCTGAAGATATTATTGTCTTCTGATTGAAATTCTTTATTTAGAATTTTCCTCATTATGCTTCCTGATTGAAGACATAATTTACATTCTATTAAACTCATAGAATGAAAGTAAAACACTAATTCTTCCATAATTTTATTATTATGGTCAGAACTCGGGTAAATGGAGACTTTCTCCATTATCATGGAAATATTATCCATGTGGCTGGAACCAGGGTATCTGGAGACTGTCTCCATGGGTGCAGGCTTGACTGGCTTCTTGGCTAGTACTAAGTTAAATGCACAATGAAGTTATGATATCCTTTACCCTTAACCTCATCAATCAATGAAGAACAATAGTTGAATAACAATTCATAATTCTGAAACATAAAAGCATTACCACATATGAATGATATGGTAAACCATAAAAGCCCAAGATCCTTATGCAGAGGATACTCTTATCTTTTGAAGAAGAAGAAGAACAGTCTACTTCTATGCATAATCAAATGCATAAGGTTAGTAGGGCTGAAGCTACAGAACAAATGTGGCAAATATTTTGGCAATTAGGCCAAGAAAGGGTGCAATCAAGACCCAGCATCAATTAATTATTGATGATCCCAGGTTTCGTCCAGTCAAACTGCAGCAAAGCAAAGGCAAGGAACCTGTCCATCACTCTGACTAGGCAGAGGTGATAAATTGTTCTATGACTGAGAGAATCTCCTTTCGGCAGAAGAACCAAGCCTTGTGTCTCTATCAGCAATGCTTTCGGAGGAAAAAATCACTTCTTACCAGCACAAGGACAAGCCCAGAGAAGATGCTCTAAACAAAGCTGATTGAAATCACATCAGTAGTGCCAGCAAATAAAGCCAACACAAGGAAGAGGACGTCCTCCACCCAGCAGGAGGAATCGCCTTTCTAAAGTGGTTCTGCCAAAAGCCACTTTCAGTCATATCACTGCTTTCCTTCAGGCGGAAGGAATCCCTCCGATCGAGGAAGATGCTTTCTTAGCAGCGAAGGAATTACTTTCGGTAGAAAGCAACACCGACCAATGTCACATCACTCTAGCGGAAGGCATCTCCACCAACAAAGGACAAGAAAAAGACGTACGAAGGAATCTACTTTCGGCGGACCAAGGACACTGTGCAATAAAGCACTTTTACAAAAGCTGAACTGTTTCACTGCTTTTTACAGCTTTGAGTCCTTTCGGTCTTTCTTTTTCTTTTCTTTATGTCGTGTCATTCTTTATTCATTTGTCTGTCGTCCATGTGAGGAGACAGTATGACCCCGGACTCCAAAATGAATTGGAATCCAATGTAACCTATGGTCTATATAGGGCAACGACTTCTCAGCTGGAGGAGGAACAACCTTACTTAGCCCTTTTGAAGTAATAGAAAATCTCTTTGCTTCATATCTCTTAGTTTGCGTTCTGATCTTCTCCTTCCTTCTTCCCCACTTCCGCATCCGAGGGTTTCACATCACTACTTTTTTAACAACCTATGTAATTACACACACACACACAGAGGGATAACCTTAAGTTTTGATGCCAAGTAATGTAGGATGCTATTTTAAACACATGAAGGAGATAACATATGATGTAGCATGGATCGGAAGATCACTAGATCAATGACAAAGCCTGCCACAGTTTCTGTGGAACCAGCAAGCTTCTGGAAGGCATAACGTTTTGCACAAATATTGGATTTTAGTGATCTTAGAATCACTGAAAAGGTCTCTTAGATATCAAAGATTGTATCTGCTGAATCAGCAAAAGTAGCTATTTGATGTTCCCTCAAAATACATGCTTCACACCAAAGTCAAGATATAGAGGTGAGAGGAAAAACTAGACTCTAAACCTTTTGAATAAACAAAATTACTGGCACATAATACCTCCATGGTGCCCCATCGAAGATAGTGGCCCAGACCCAATTCGACAAATACTTTCTTATAAAACAGAAAAGCCAACTGAGGATGGCAATAGTTAATCATCTAGAGAAAACAGGGCAACCTTGAAGCATCAAACTTACCACAACAGTTGCAAATGGAGCACGAGAAAAGCCATTTCCTAATTTCTCCTTAATGCTGATCTCTGTGCCCTTCTGATTGACAAAGCAGAGAACAAGAACAGCAACACCTACACCACATTCAATTGCAAGCTGGTGTACAAGAAAATGTTATGAGTTCAAATAAACTGAAGAACTCAAGTCCAAAGAATTCAACAAATTTACATAGTGTTAGCAACATACCCAAATGAGACTAGTGGCCATAAGAGAAATAAATGTTATATAATTTTTCCTGCCCACGCAATTATTCAGCCACTGTAGGCAAATATATAACACAGATATGAAATTTTTTAGCTAATTGACAATTAAGAAATTAATAATTTAAGTATTACAGAAGAAAGTACCCGACAGTGATGGTCAAACCCATCAACACATTTATCACAACTTCTGCAATGTTTACTGAATTTGCGGACCTGCAAGGTGCACAAATATATGAAATCTAAGAAGTCATAAATATATGAACTACTCTATAATTCATAGATTAGAAACTTCACTATAATTAGCAGATGTCCAGCAAAAAGGAAACTATTAGCACATAAAGGATGTGCATAATTCAAGAAAGAAGGATTTTCAAATTATGATCATGACTAAAACCATTTCAGGAACAAATGCTGGAAACAGGCACTTTTATGGATATTTATAACCAAAACCATTTGATTAACAGGGATGTGGTAGGTTAAATTATTAACAGGTGTGGTAGGTTTAATTATTATGAGGTAACTGATGTGTTCAATTGATGTGAGAATAAAACTTATAACAAGGCATTAAATAAAAAAATGTGAAAGATCTAGAAGAGGAAGCAATCCAAGAGCATTTCCTCAATCACATATGCCTTAAGTTACTTTATTTAGGGACCTACAAAAACTACAAAAGCTAAGAAAATGAGAAAAAAACTCATTCTTCAAATACTTATTGTTACATAAATTTAAATTTGATTACCTAAAGTTCGGAAGTGGATGGAGGAGTGGAGAAGAGAAGCTCTTGAGAAAAGAAAATTAAAAAGGAAAAAAAGGAAACAGGGATAGAACATTTCAGTTACTGAGGACGGAATACACCCAGAAAAATGGTTGACGGATGGATGCACGCATGCAAGGGAATCTGAATTTTGCAATTTACAGAAAGGTTTTAGGTGATCATGTGGGAGATTAATTACTTATCAAGAGTCCTAATAGGACTCTAATACCCGGGCTTTATGTAACTTCTTTGCTATATTATGAATCTTATATGTTATGAGTTCAAATTGGTCAAGTTTAAAAGCTCAACTAAGTCTAAGAAGCCTAAAACGGTAGTAAAGAGTGAGATATGCTGAATATTTTAGTTAAAAAAAAAAATCTAATTTCTTCTCTCTCCTCTCCCCTCCATTTTTTTAATCTTTTCTTCCTTCTCTCACCTTTAATCAACTAAGTACCTGTAGCTAGTTTCTTTTAATTTCAACTTGTCATCCAATTTGAAATATCACTTGTTTAATTGCTCAAATCCATCAAAGCCTGCAAATCCTGGAATTTGCAGAAATATGAATAGTTGTGTAAAATTTAATTTTGGGTATAGATTGCACACTCTCTTAAAGTCCTAACACCTCTATCTTCCTAGTACCAATAACCAATCACTAAGGGCCTGTTTCGCATTATTGCCATATTTGTGTTTTTTGTTTCTCTAAAAATTAGTGAAATACCAAGATAGCACAAGGGCATCATACATCTTATTTAAATTCCATATTTTTTTTTAAATTTTTGGGTGGTGGATGATATTACTGAGATAACAACAAATGTAGGTGATTTATGTCTTAAAAAAATTAGAGGGCATAACAACTGTCAAAGCAACTAGTAGTGGGATAATGTAAATATAGGATGTCTCAAAACTTAAAAGATACCTGGACCATTCAGTTTGATCTTAAGTACCTTAAACCAATATTTAGATAAGGGCATTAATATGACACTTTGGTATGGTCCACAAAAAAGGATCTGATACTTGGACACACACCTGCATGGCTGCACCTAACAAACCCAATTGCATGTAACATTTGGGAAATGGAAGAAAACAACAAAATAAACAAAAAGAATGACATAGAAAATTAGCAGATCCTTTTGAGAGAGAAAAGTAGCAGATCTTGATAATGAATTTAAACGAGAGGACTCTGAAATTAAAAAAAAGAAAGAAATTTAAAACAAATAGAACATGAAGAGGATATGACCAAATCTGAGACCTTGAGAAACTTTTGGAAGGAGACAATTTCAAGCAAGTATGGTAAATAATAATTAATGCCCTTGATAATTTTTTTCCCTTTCTAAATTAATAAATGCCTTGGTAACATTTTATGGTCTACTTCCATGATAGGTTTCAAATAATTGTAATGAAGAGAGGAGAAAAAGAAGATGCATAAGAATTATCTTGGAAAATATATGCTGCTTCACTAGTGACTGACAAATATATAAACTTAATATAAGTGAGGTTTGATGTGACAAGTATAGTTTGACATATAAAGGGATTCTAATACAACACTACAGTTATGTAATGGTTTTCCTCTTTCATCAATGTCATGACAATATCTTACATGTATTACTTAAGAACAAAAAAGAATTGATGGATTATCAGCAATAATCTTCAAAAATTCATATTGTCTAGGACCTTTACCTCAGCATTGCACAATGTACAGAACAAAGCATCTTCCCCACCAGCTTGTTCTTCAGTAGTTTCTGGTTTGCGGCAGTCATCCTTAACAAATAATGCACAGATGAACCCTCCAAATCTGCAGCAAGGTGACTTAATTCTTCTTGGTGGGTGCATTGGGGTATCTATCCTTGCATCTCCTCCAGGTGAAGCTTTTTTATTAGTATTACCATCTAGAGAGCTTCTACAAGCTGATGATGGAGAAGAATGTGCTCCAGTTGCATTATTGTCAAGATTGTCACGTAAATTTGTGCCTTGCACCCCAGGATTATTCTTAGGTAAATTGATCACCTCATCATCAAACTTTGACATAATTCCAGGATCAGCAGGGTTTATATGTGTACAACGGACATAAAGGATAAAAACTGCAAGTGCCTGAAATAACATTATGGGAAATAAAGAATCAAGAGTATTAGAACTCAATCCATCATATCAACAGAAGATAAACATGCATCTACAATTGCCTTGAGGTAGGAGTTCACGTACCACAGGAGTGTAAACAGCAATTGAAGCGTATTCAAATATCTGTTTACCAAGAAAGGGTGCAAAGAAAGCATAGAATGCAACAACCAGAAGAAAGAACACTGTGATAGCAATAACCTATTAAAAGAAATGCAAAAGGAAAAGAAAATTAGTACCGAGTAATATGGTTTCCCAAAATAACGGAAACTAAAACTTAAGAGATAACATATTGATAAACCCAAGACGATAATATAGATCCTGACATATGTAGTGAGCAAATGGAATGATTGGCAAAGATAGGCAATCAGCAAAGCTCCAAAATTTCCTTTCAACCGACAACATAAAATTATCATAAATATCCCAATACTTCTTGCCAAGCTTTGCTGTACTTGTACCAGTACTGGGCACTGATAGCTTATGGTACAGGTAGGCACGACACACCCCCAGACATGCACATAGGAAGCTTCTGGGGATGAGACAGCAGATGTACCATGTACAGTATAATAGTGTACCAGGAGCCCATAACATACAGGTGCCTTACCAATGCAGTATAGTACACCTGATATTAGGCAATACAACTTTGTACAGGAAACAATACTTCTTGCACATTAAACTTCTCTAATTTCAATACCAAAGGAAATGCATCATTATTGTTCGCAAGGAAGTACTGCTTGCCATACCATGCCAAAACAAAAAAAAAAAATTAATATAAGACGAGGACTTTTGGCTTGCTACACAGAGGTAACAGTCTATATCAACCTAAGTCGAACACAGTACAAGCTGATCCAAGCAGGCATGTGCTGATATGGGTTGGCACACTGGTACCCAGTTCCGGTCCAACGCCCATTCAACAAGAGCAGTACATATCCACAAGAGCAATACTGAAGCAGCAAGGGTCTTAGATCAAGGATTCAAAAGCTGCCCAGATCATATAAAACAAAGCCCATACAATTGTCTAGGGGCTTGGTTCGGGCTAAAATTGACAGAATCGCATTCCAAAAGCCCAACCGACCTGGATCATGCAATTCATGTGCAGATCAAGGTTTTTCACCCTAGACTAGCTCCAAACTAAGCGTACACCTCGAAACTGCTCAATATACCTTGTTTATGTTGTTCCTTCCTCTTTTTCCACAGTTTGAATGTGAAAACTAGAGGAAGCAAAGGTAGAAGACGGTAATCGGGATTTTTGCATTGGATTCTTGAATCTAAACCCATCTCTTGAGCTAAAAACACATTCTAGTTAGGTAACTTTCTTCCCCACCCTTTTTTCTAAAATTTATTCAAAAATCTGAACCTATATTTGAACTTAATTTGGAAAACTACGGGGAAACACTGGCAAATTGATTTTACAACATGTTTGATCATTGGATCATGCCATAGAGCATGAATCCAGCATCAAAATCAAGTCATTTTGGGGTAGGTTGATCCTTAAAACTTACACCAAAAAATCTTGTAAGACATGCAAATGTTGTTCATTCAGATTTATCTTCAAATATTGTCAGTTGTCATGAAGGGGCTTATCTACAACCTAACAAGAATAATTTATTTTCAGTTATTAATTTTTCAAATTAATCTTCATAAATTGATTTTAAAATACTAAATAACGAATTTTGGGAAATGTAGCATGTTGGCACTAGTGATGTACACATGCTATCAAAATTTAGGCGATAATAGATTGATTTTGACACAAGTAGATCCTTTTACTTTGTGAAGAAACATTAAAATCATGATAATAATGGCTTGTAAAACTAGATCCATGTGATTTTTTTTTTTTTACAATTAGAAGTATTCTAGATATACTGGATCCTTGAAGCAAGATGAAGAGATCTGACATGTAACTATAATGAAAAGAACAGTCTATCATCTAACTTGATTTCTGGTTTTAAGAATACAACAGCGCCATATTTCTTAAGAACTTGTTTTTCAGATATTATGAACTCTTTACTATTTTAAAAGAATTTTTTGAATAACAAGCAAAACAATCCTTTTGCAAGCACATCAATTTTTAAAAATTGAATTAAATCAGTTCATAAAGTTTGGCAACCATACAGCCCCTACCATCAACAGAGCTGCTAAAGCCATTTTTTTAAAATATTACATATACATACATATACAAGGCACTATTAGACCTTAATTTTTGAATGCCAGTTGAGGTTATATGGATGTATTGCTTTCCACATTTAAGATATATATAAAATTAGAATTCCACCTTTCATTGCCTTTATGTTCCTGTGCAAACTCCAAACCAGAATTAAAATATCCTCAACTTAGACAGAACTAATATTTAACTAACAATGATTTAGAGTTTATGCCAAACCAACCTATAGGACCCGTTATAATACATCTGTAAATTGTGCTAATGGTTAGCTATTGCTTCATTTCTTGGAATTCCAAGGGGCATTTTCTTATTATTAAATGAATTTCCAAGTTTTGAAATTATTTTAAATACTTGCAATGGTGGGTTACAAAGAAATTGAGCCTAAGTGCACAGATGCTAATGTCAGTTGTTTCATATCATCGAAAAATTCCCCACAAAGGAGTAAAGTGTTTCCATGTGTGAATTAGTTCCTGGGCTAGGAGGCAGTAGAACTGTGCTACATGGACATAGGCAAACGAATCAGATTTGAACAAATATCCAACCATTTGACTCAGCAAGAGGGCAAAAGAAGAACAGGGACATGTTGGAAGAAATAAATTTTAGCTAATATATAGTTATTTTCAAATATTGCATATGAAAGAACATATTCAAATATATCATTTGCTAAGGTCTTCTAGCATATATTTTTCTCATTCAAACTTCCCAATCAGCTCAAGGATATATGAAAATGATATTTTGCAAAGTCATTTTAATACCTACTCCTTGACTAACCTCAAAAAAAGAACGACAATTCACCTTTAATGACATTATAGCAAGTCAAACACATTGTTGGGAGCAAGGATCTTTTGGGTGTTGTAGCCCTCTTTTTCAGCATATATTTTGGTATCCTAAAGCTCCAATCTAGTAAACAAGATTAAAAAAAATACTTCTAAAATATTGTACTTTTTGTTGCTTTAGAATGTAAGCATGGAATGATACTCCCAAAGACACCAAAGCAATATAAAAAAATATCTATTTTTTTCCTTTTCTCTGCATTTTTTTCTTTATTTTTCTGAAGATCATCAAATTTTTTTCTTCATTTGGATCTTCTTCATTATACAATTTTAATAATGACACAGCTAGAACCAAACTGAAAACTTGTTCTTACACTTGCATGCTCTTATCAAGTCAGTTCTAATAATCTAGTAGCCAAAAGAAGTCACACTAAATTGTCCTCGCAAACCAATTTCCTTGAGAGATTTGGCGTGCTTAACAGAGATTTTAAAGTTTACAGTTTTACACCCAAGTTTCATAACAATTTTGAATTCACATTTAATGGAGATTTTCTGATCCTTTAGTCATTCCTTACACAAGTTATTGATATATGATCATAGCAAATTCCTTTCAGACTTTAAGATTATATATTACACATAAGAGTATAAAGTATTACTGTGCATTGAACCATATTTTAGAGTGGCAATTATATTTTGGTCTTATGAAAAAGATACACCCTTTCTAATCTTAAGACACGTGACAGCTGCTTTTATTCAGACCATATTGGCTAGAAATGACTCATTGAAAACCACTATGCAATGATAAAAAGATTAATATACCTGACTCTTGAACAAAATCAAACGTACCCACACTCCTTTTTTGTTTGGTAGGGTTTAAGCAATTTAAGTTCTCCAACAGATTACCTCCATTAACAATTTGCATCAAAGATAATTTAAAACAACTCAGTTTCAGGAAGAAATAAGAGTTAATTACTTAATTCAACTTGGTAAAGGCATTCTGCACGCTTTATATTTTTCATTTAATCCATAGACAACTGAGTTTTATTAAAGTCACTCTACTAGACTTGAGTTCTACAAATAGATTTATGCTTTGGAAAAAGCAATACTGGGGTGCTTAAAGTAGGAAGGACTTTGAACTATTTTTTCCTCAAAAATTCAATATATTCTAGAATATCCAACCTCAGTCACTAGAATGCATTGAAATTTGATATTCATGGGCAGTGTACTAACCCCATAAGTTACCTTACATACTCCAGTAAAAAAATTCGTATAACTCTTTCTCTAATAAACTGTTAGACTTAGAGAGAATATTACAGGGTGTGGCCTATGTTGCTTAAGAAAGTACTTTTTTGACTTTTAGAGCAAAAAAGTACATTCTTAAAAAAATCAATGTTTGGTGGCACTATCTAAGAAGTGCTTCTACAAGTAGAAACAAAGTATG
>JAOXJJ010000469.1:6404-64949 GCA_025769935.1 Phoenix roebelenii
AGCTATATTGGTCAAACATTCAAACATACCTTGCTAACAAGTAACAATTAGTGACATCCATGTTTGTTTTCCAGCGGCGAACGTGGAAAATGTGCAACTAAAATAATCAGGAAGCTGAAATGTCTGCACATCCAATTTGACCCATACTTCAGGGCGCGGTGACCAAGTCCCGTAAAAGGTGTGAACCGGGCGAACCCCCGAACCGGCGACAGCAATATCGAACCGAGAAAAGAAAAACTCCAAGGAATTCTCGCCTCCACAATTAAAAATATACCACCTGCCGGCTGCCCCCTTATATGTGACTTTTCTCTCCCTCCCTCTCAGGCTCGTATTGCTCGACCATGGCTTCCTCTTCCGTCTTCTTGGCCTCCCCAATCCTCCCCTCCAAACCCGCCCAAAGACGACCCCTCTCTCTTCCCTCCACCACCTCTCTTCCCAGTTCCATCTCGGCCTTTCCTCGATCCCTCCGGCGTCTGCCGCCGAACTCCCGGCCGCTGACCGCCGTCGCCGCCGTCTCGGTGGAGCAGCAGGACTTCGTCAAACCCGCGGCTCACCCCTCCTCTCCTCCTCCTGCCCTCCCTTTCCGGATAGGGCACGGATTCGATCTCCACCGCCTCGAGCCAGGTCTCCCTCTGATCATTGGCGGCATCGATATCCCTCACGACCGGGGGTGCGAGGCCCACTCCGATGGTAATTAGCACAAATTATTGGTTACAGCTGGGGTTGAGATTCGTTTAGGGTTTTTAGATTGATTTTGATTATGGCTTTTTTATTGTTGATTGCTTCTGTTGCAGGGGATGTGTTGCTTCACTGTGTGGTGGACGCGATTTTGGGGGCGCTGGGGCTTCCCGATATAGGCCAGATTTTTCCTGACTCGGACCCAAAGTGGAGGGGTGCGGCTTCTTCCGTCTTCGTGAGAGAAGCTGTGAGTTTCCATTCCTTTTATTGGTTTTACCATAGAATTTTGTTTTAATCTTGATGTGATGATTCTGTGCTAGAGTTGTAGCTTGCTTCTAGTACTGCGTGCGGAATGCGTTGTCCTAAATCTGAATTGAATTTGTCTGTTAATGATCAGATGAGGGCCTATGACACCTTGTGCAACCTGCAGTAACGGACCATGGTTTTTCCATATATAGTTGAGTAGATCCGGTCCCCTGCTTGACCCAAAGAAATTTGCTACCTGACTAGCATTATCCTGTTTTATGTTTTGCATTGTATTGTCAATTCTTCTACATTTCAAAGGCATGATTCATTACACTCCAGTATTGAGTGTCGAGCTGTTTCAAGGTGTCCAATGCTTCAACCTCCATGAAATGTTTGCATAGAAGAACTTACTATTTTGTGAAGAAATCCATGTATGCATGCATACATGTGTGTACACAGATAAAGGCACATACATTCATGTACACCCACACAAGCATGACGCTAGAATTGATCCGGTCATAGAGATCCATGTTGAGGAGTAAAATCATGTAGAAGAGTCTTGTATTGATCCAGTCATAGTGATGTTTTTTTCCTTTTAGTAGGAGATGATGGTGTTTTTGACTTGTAGTGGGAGAGAGAGTTTGGTTTTATTAAGAGGGGGAGAGATTTACATGAAGAATAGTGAGAGAATTCTTTTTGGTGAGTTGAGGCACCTTTAAGAGTGGAGCGGAACTCATTGTTTCGGCCTTTATTTTATTTTGAATAAATTGTTTCTATTCCAAATTTTTCTTCCACCACCATTGCTTGATTTAATTGGTGATTATTTTGGATCATGAACTGGTATGTTCAATCTACACAGAGTAGCATGCTGTTCTACATGTAGTGGGCAACCTTAAAAAAGTTTTGGCCACTGAATGCAAGTGCACGAGTTGGGGGATCTAGGTGTAGACCTTAGTGGATCTAGATGAGCACTTGTTAATTCTCCTGAGAACTGCAATCTCTGGGGCATGTTCTGGTGCAATTTATGGGAGTGCACTGGCATTCAATCCAATGGCATTCATAGCTGGTAATGAGGTAAACAATGTTGGTTTAAGCTAGGGTCAAGTTCATGATTCATAAGAACTTAAATAATGCAAATATAGTGGGTGAGTGGCTTATCTACTGCATAGAGCCTTCTCCACTTTCCCCTTAAAAAAATATTTCAGAAACCTGAAAAAATCTTTTACATGGAGGCCAATTATATTTCTCTTGAATTGCTTATAACCAACTCCTAAATTCTTTTGATTTACTGAAAGTGGCAAAAATCCATCTCTAAGTTTAAGAAGTGCTTCTAGCATTAAAGAAATGAAGATATGATACAAATATGATAATGAACTAAATAATGCTCAATAAAAGGTATCAAACCACTTTAAGGGATAGTTTTGGTTCAGTTTCAAGGGAAGCTTCAAACTGTATATGAAATTTATTTAATTCTATATTTCACCCTTCCTACCACCAATATGTTCTCATCTGCTACTATTGTTTGAGCTTATATGCAAGTGTTCTAATGTTTCAAGCATAACTATTGGTGTTCATATTAATAACTTTTCATTCGTTGAAAATATCCAAGAAGATTTGTTATTTTTAATATTTTTTAACGGTCAGAAATATATGAACAGTTCCATATCTGCGTGTTTGAACATTTTTAATAGTCAGAAACGTATGAACAGTTCCATATCTGCATGTTTGGGCTTCTCTAGGGTGAAATTGATCTTTTTCTGAGCTCCTATTCTTCAGATTGGAGCTCTTAAAGTCCAATTCAACCAGATGATTTTGGCTTTATTTGCACCACTTTTCTTCCAAGAGATGGGTGAAAAGGCAAAAGAAAATGCTGCATACGGTGTATATTATTTTTTACATCAACTAATAAGTTTTAGACAACATTATTTTAATTACACCTGGAATGACCAAAACTGATCAGGAAATGGTAAACTATTCCATGCGTTATTTTAAGGCAACAAGACACAGTAAGACATTTGAGGGCAGGCCTTGGCGCAATGTCAGGTTGCTCCAACATGACTTGGGCTTCACAAGTTCAAACACGGAAATCGCCTCTTCACAAGCGAGGCTAAGACTGCGTATATCTGACCTCCCTAGACCTAGTAGTGGTGGGAGCCTCGTGCACAAGGACACTCTTAAGATGCCATAAGACGGTTGTTCTAGAGCTTGATTATGGTTGTACATGCTTGTTGGTGAAATGTTTCTTAGCGGTCATTAATCCCTAGAATGGGCTTTTGCCTGCTATGTGTTGTGGCTGGCATAAATGTGCTGCTTTGCATTGCCAATTCAGATTGGGGAGGAGGGAATGTATAATTTTGTGCATATTGAAGGGGAACTGTGTAAATTCCTCAGGGGGTCTTTTGAGTTGAATTTGAAAAGGTCCATGTGAGTTTGGAGCATTAGGAAACTGCTAATAACTGAAGCAGTCAATCGACTGGTCCAGCAGGACTCCCATGGTACTCGTGTTCTCTTATCTGGAAAGAATTAAAGCTGTCATTTCTCACTGTGTACTTTCCTGCTAGGTGGAAGACTACCGATTGATGATCAATCTTGCTTGTGTAATCTGGCAAATCATGTCTTTATTTTCTCGTATGCTTCAGTTTAGACTTTTCTGCCATCGCCAAAAGGATGCTCACATGTATTGTTGTAATCATCTTTGTTTCCACCTTCAGTATTTGACCCCTTACCTTCATGGCTTCATCTAAAACTGAAGTAATTACTGAATCTTCTTATCAAATTTTATTTCTTCTTAGTCAAACAATCAAAATAACTTGGTGAAATATTGTTTCTCACTAATACCACTCCCTGCCAGGTAAGGCTAATGCATGAGGCAGGTTACGAGCTCGGAAACTTGGATGCCACTTTAATTCTGCAAAAGCCAAAGCTGAGCCCACATAAGGAGGCCATTAGGACCAACTTATGTGATCTGCTTGGAGCCAACCCATCAGTCGTAAACCTCAAAGCAAAAACACATGAGAAAGTTGATAGTCTTGGAGAAAATAGAAGTATAGCAGCGCATACTGTGGTTCTTCTGATGAGGAAGTGATGCCATTGCATAACAAGGGAAGATGCTGCCTGTTTTTATCTGTCATATACTAGGTATTGGACGCTACCGCCCTTGCTCTGATGGTAAAGAAGCACCATGAATCACTCTGTTTGCTCAGAAAATTTTCATGTTTACTGTATTAAAACTCTTGAATCAAATAGCTTGAATGATTTTGCTTCTTAACTTTTACCCTGTTCCTGAATAATCTGAGGCATGGTACTGTCAGCCTAACTTTAAAGTAATCAGCCATACTGATTTCTTAGTCTCTTCTGACAGGCTGTCCCTGACAGTAAGTTAGAGCTATAACAAAAGTACCTGATTGAACTTATTTTTGCCCCCAGAAAGTAATTCCTTAATGGATCTCAATTTGCTTGCCTGTGCATTTGTTGATAAGAACTCAAATATTCTTTCCTCCCATTTTAGCATGAAAATATTAGCTCCTCCAAACATCAGATCCAGAGATGCCTATTAGAAGCAACTGCTTATGTGATGATCAGGCAATTCAGCACTTATGAATATGCACTCACGAGGGAACTTCAAGCTATTTATATGAAAATTCTGAGGAACTGTAACTCAAATCTGATTGTTGGACTTGAATTCAGGAATTAAAGGGACGGGAGCCTAACAATCAGGCATCTACAGTGGTAAATTCTCTGGCACTAGTCGAAGTATGGTTCGGCATGTTACAGATATGAGTGATTTTAGAACATTTTAATCAGGAACTTCATTTTGACGCTGGATTCTTGTTTGAACAAGTCCTCTGCTATGAACTCTGTACTCCTGCAATCACAAGCCAGTTAGTGTTATTCTTGTTGAGAAGTGGGACCGCAATCTTAATCCTAAACCTCTACTCTAGCCATTTTGCTTTTTTTTTTTTTTTTTTTTTTTTGTAGTGCCCCTTGTTCTCTGAATCCCATTCCAGGTATGAACTGCTGAAAATTTACTGGGGTGATAATATGTGTCTAACCTTCAAGCAGATAAAGTGCCAGAATATCAATTTGCTTGAGCTTGAAGGCATCCTGGATGGCTTAAATATGATATCAACTTTTTCTCAAATTATGAGAGAGAGTACAGGAATCAACCCTTTTATTGAAAGTGATTCCAAAGCCATAATTTGATGAATCTAGAAACTGGCTTTTGCTTTGCAAGTCTGGATTACTCAGATTCCCATAAAAAACATCATTCCAAGCTGAAGGAGAAGATCAAAGCTCTAGATCTTACATATTATGCTTACCTGCAAAATCATGCCAAGATGCACGCCTGACCAAAATAACATGCATTTTGTACTTAAAGATGGATTTTTTTTTTAAAAAAAAAAGAAATTCTAAACTTGACATTGCTTGCAAGCTGTTCTGATAGACTACAAGCTGTGGTAGGTATCTTTAAAACTTTTATATCCTGTTTTCAAGTGATCCATTCTAGGATACATCTGCAGATTTTTCTGCCCTCCGCTGCTCCATATTTGTGTAGAGTTCCATAGACAAAGTTTCAGGTTAGTAACATCCTTTCTTGATAACTCCGAACCCTAACCCTGACAGAACTGGGATTCAATCTGAAGTTTCTTGTACAGACACCTAGAGCTTATAATACCAAAGTGGAAATGATCTGTAGTGAAGGATAACGTGATGTATGTAACAACCAAATAAAACTTTGCGATCAACTGAACAATGAAGATCGAGAGCATCAGTTAAATTAAATACATAACCAAGTAAAAGAATGGTGGTGTATCTACAGCTCATATCAATGTATATCTAAGTATTGGCCACTGTCAATAAAGCACGTATAAATACAGTGGCGCAATCTAAAGGATGTCACTTTTAAGACACAGAATATGGATCGCAAATTAAAGTTGTATCACCAAAATAAGATCTCTTAATTTTTCTAAAAGAATCTTCTTTCTAAGCTCCACTGCTTAACTATGACTTGCTAGGACAGGACAATGCTAATAGGACTAGAGGAGATGCCAAAACTAGGTATTGCTCAAATTGGTACACAAGCAGAATTGGGTGTTGAGGTTGCTTGAACTGAGCGAAAAAGTTAGAGCATTAGTCACCAAGTTTGTTGGAATAGTTGATTGGTTTGGAGGAAGGGCCATTGTCACGGGCTAAACAAAAAGTGAGAGAAAGGAGAAACAAAGAAATTGCTTCCACCACACATTAATCTTAAATTCATTTTAAGCAAATTAAGAAGGAAAAGCTTTATATTATCGAAAACTGAGAATTTAATGTTAATTTTTGGTAAAGAAGTGCAGAATTGAGTATTATTAATAAAGGTTGAAAGTCTCACATGAGCCCTTTTCAAGAACCTGAAGCCCCCTAAGGCTAGTTCCTGTGGAGATTGATTGCCAACTTGGAGTACATATGTACAATAGGAGCGATAAATGTTGATATCTATACTCCATTCAAAATTTAGTCAACTTGCTATGATTATTCTTTGATAATAAATACATGTCACGTGTCTTGGACTGCATGTCTCAAACTTGTATTGCTATCTTGGTCAAATCTATCCTCCTTTCTACACACAAATAATTTGAACACCAGATCCCAGCACCACTAACCAACAACCCACTTAGCACCAATTTGATAGCATTTAGATGATGATGTACCTAAGTATCATCTTCATGGTACATGAACCTATCGAGATATCTCAAATCTTAGGCCTTTTCTATCTTCATCAATCTTAATGTATTCTCGGATATTGTCCAACTCAACATCTCAACAGATTGGCCAAATATTCTTTACTATTTTTAAAATAATTTAGATATAAAAATAGTAAAATCAAATCTCAAAAATTGCTAAGGAATCTTGATTTTATCATATTGGCCAATTATTTGATATATAGGAGAGATCTCCATAATTTCCAGACATGAAATTTGTCCAAAATAATAATAATAATTTGGTACAAGCATAATCTCTCAAAATTCCCCACAGTAAATTATGTCGTTAACCGGCTTTGCCGGATCTTTGGACACGCACGTCAGCAGTCAGCCCCCCTCACCTGCATTCGAAAAACCAAAAGCCAAAAAACCAAAAGCGAAACCAGAGAGATGCCGTTTCTTGCACCCTCCCCTCCTCCTCCTCTTCTTAACTGCCCCCATTTTCTTCTCCACTCGTCAGCCACCAGCATTCCGCCCTCAGTTCTCGCGTACTCCCCGTCTCCCTCCCCAGTCTCCATTTCACTCTCCAAAACTCCTTTTTTTTGTCATATCCCTTCCACGAATTCTTTCTCATTCTTGTTACTGTAATTCATTGAACGAGAGAGAGAATAATTTAAGAATGTCGTTCTGGAATGGCGATTTTCTGAACAGCGAGCTGGCAAAGCCGACGTCCATCTTCGGGCTGAAGCTGTGGGTGGTGATCGGCATTTGCGTCGGCGCCGCCATCGTCCTTGTCCTCTTTATCCTCTCCCTCTGCCTCACCGCCCGCCGCCGACGCCCCGCCCCCCCCACCGGGAAACCCCTCAAGCTCCACCTCCGGGATCCCACCCCGCCCGTCTCCAAGGACATCCCCGAGATCGTCCACCACCACCAACAGCACCACCGAGCCCCATCCTCCGCCGCCGCCCTCGCCGATGTCCAGATCGACATCGGCGGTAAGGCTGAGCACCGGGTGGTGCTGGCCGAGCAACACCGGCAGCCGGCGCCGGCGCCACCTTCGTCGTCGACGACGGGGACGGCCAGCGGAGAGAGCCGGGGGACAACGGAGGGGACGACGCCGTCGATGGTGGGCGGGGGCCCACCGGAGGTGTCACATCTGGGGTGGGGACACTGGTACACGCTGCGGGAGCTGGAGAGTGCCACCGGCGGGTTCGCGGAGGAGAATGTCATCGGAGAGGGCGGTTATGGGATCGTGTACCGGGGGCTCCTGGCCGATAACTCCATGGTCGCCGTTAAGAACTTGCTCAATAATAGGTTTGTGCACTTATAAAAACCACATATGCATCGATGAATCACGAATCTCTGCAATTGCTGGTGGATATAGGATAAAAATTTGAAATTTGCTCTCTTTTACTCGAAAGTGAAATTTTTCAGTTACTTGTTTACCCCTTCTTCCTTTATTTATGTAGATTAAACATCGGTAGTTTGTTGCTTTCTAAATCACAGTTTGGTTGGTTATGAATTTTAGGATAAATTTGGAAATCTGTTGACATTTCACTTCTAGATTTATGTGTCTTAGGTGTTCTGTCACCTTGCTTGTTTTGTTTGTTTATCTAGAAAATTCGGTAACTTGTTGGTTTCTAGACTTAGGTGGCGGATTTTTAGTTAAAGATTGGGATTCACCCCATTTCGCTTGCAGGTTTGTGATATATATATTTTTAAAAAAATAATGCTGAGTTTTTTTGTTCTCTTTCAACTTTTCGAGGAATTGTTTTGTCATAAAATTTTCTTTGAAGTGATTGATGCCTCTCAGCACATAGTGGTATGGTTTCATTCAATGTAATTAATTACATAATCACCTGTAAAAGGAAAAGGCCTTTTTCTTTTTTCTCTCTTCTCTCAGGGGTCAAGCAGAAAAGGAGTTCAGAGTAGAAGTTGATACAATTGGGCGCATTAGGCACAAGAATCTGGTCAGGTTGCTTGGTTACTGTGTTGAGGGGGCTTACAGGTATTCTACGTGGATCAATCGATCTAACATACTTTGTTAAAATTATTTTAAATTCTCGAAGCAGTTCGGTGCAATGTTTAAGATGAAGTATCTGTGGACCCAATATTTTAATTGGTTATCTACATCCTTCTGTTTTGGTTAGGATGCTTGTCTATGAGTATGTAGACAATGGCAATCTGGATCAGTGGCTTCATGGGGATGTCGGAGTAGTGAGTCCGCTAACATGGGATATCAGGATGAAGATAATACTGGGAACGGCAAAAGGGTACAGCATTTCTTCCATGATATTTGTTTCATTTTATCTTCAACTAGGGAATCAAATTAGCAACAGAATTTTTCCTTCAAAAATTTTGTCTATAGAAATTAACAGAGGAAGCTTACTGCCAATATACTGAAAAAGTCTAGATTGAGGAGTGGGTTATTAACCACGAGCATTTTATAAGAAATATCTGAAATATCAGAAAGACCGTCTAATATGCTATCCTACCACATATACTTTGATAGAACAATCATATACTGTACTTATTTAAATGGATATAGATGACCCAATGAAGTATATTGTAGGCACTATGTACTAGATTTGAAAGGTGAAGTTGTAGGGCATGGCACTCATACTCATTGTCATAACAACATGAGGCATAAGCCTCAATGACCAAGCTTGTATATCACATGGGGCTTGCACATGAGAGGGGAAGGATGTGCTTCGTGCTGCGTTTAGGTGAGAAAAACCTACATGGTTGTGTACATAAAGCATGCCTCCTTTTTCTAAATGATAGCCTATTTTTGTCTTTGAATATCTATAAATAACTAATTAAGCCAATCCAATTATTACACTTTATGGTGCTCCCTTTTGCGAGCAAACTTTTCTGTCATAATCATTCAAATTTTTTTTCTTGAGTTCAATTGAGTTGTCAGATGGAACCATCAATCTTAAGATATTGATGGCATGGCTTACAGGTTGGCCTATCTTCATGAGGGGCTTGAACCAAAGGTTGTCCACCGTGATGTCAAATCCAGCAACATACTACTTGACCAGCAGTGGAATCCAAAGGTGTCGGACTTTGGGCTTGCCAAGCTCTTGTATTCCGAGAGGAGTTATGTAACAACTCGCGTCATGGGGACTTTTGGGTTAGTTTGAATTCCTAATCAATATGTTTACATTTTCCTTGCGGTGTTTAGAGATTTATGGGACCTTATTCTCTTTGGTTGTTGCAGCTATGTGGCACCTGAGTATGCTAGCACTGGCATGCTGAATGAGAGAAGTGATGTTTACGGCTTTGGGGTGCTTGTCATGGAGATCATATCTGGGAGAGCCCCTGTGGATTACACAAGATCATCTGGGGAGGTTACTTTCTTCCACCAGACTGATCTGTCCAAGCTATCATCTGTTAAAACAACTGAGGCCAATTTGAACCTTTTGTGTTGTTCTTAGGTGAATTTGGTTGAATGGTTGAAGGCCATGGTTGGAGGCAGGAAATCTGAGCAGGTTGTGGATCCTAAGATGCCAGAGAAGCCATCTCCCAAAGCACTCAAACGGGCACTTCTAGTTGCCCTGCGGTGTGTCGACCCTGATGCGCAAAAACGACCTAAAATGGGACATGTGATCCATATGCTTGAAATGGATGAGTTGCTATTTCATGATGTATGCCCAATCTATTTTCATGGATCTGACCCAGCTCCATATTCCACTCAATCGTTTGCAATAGAATACTCAAAAAACATTGCTTTGGCTATCATTTAAGTCATTTCGCTGCTTGACCCCTCCTTGTTTTCTGCATCCCTGTCACAGGATCGTAAACTCGGGCGAGAAGCATCTTCTCAGCCATCAGACAGGTTCAACCAAAGAGAGGAGGGAAGCTTCCGCAGGCATGACCATCAGACAAGCTGGCGATGACAGGATCAAGTAGGTGGCTGACGATTTGAGCTTGTAAATTTGCAACAATAATGGAATTCTTCCCTTCTCGTCCGTTTCACGTTACATTCTCATCTTGCATTCAGAACCGTGCTGGGAAAATGATTTCTTTTTGAGGACATCCAATTATGAAAATAATATTCGATGATATCTTTCAGCTTGTATCTACAAGTAGATGTTGTTTGACTCGAATTTTATTTTGTCATGGTCTCGGTCTCCTCTGCATGCGGCCTCTTCACCACTGGGACCTAAAATGTCCTTCGTGGCTTTGTCTCTTGCTTCCAAGTGGTCCTTCTGTGCCCTTATTTCAAGAAACATCATTTATAGCAGTAATATGGAATATAGATGATCAACAAGTAGATGCTGTTGATTTGATTTGATTTTTTTTTTCTCAATACAATGAGTTTCTTCATGTGGTTTTATTGCCACTGGGTTTTATAAATGGCTTCTCTGATTATGCCTCATTTCCTTTTAACTGAATTGGTCCTTTTATGCTTGAATACCTTGAACAGATAAATGGCTGCATGTGTGCTCACATGTTGTCCCTGGACCTTCTACATTTAAAATCCATCTGTATCTGTTGGCTGGATCGTATCCATGCATGGTTGCTTCATTGGCCTTAAGTAACAAAATGATTAGCATTTCCACTGCACCCTCCATATTAGTCCTTCGACTAGTATTGGTCGATCTACTTTTCAACCATAAGCACCTTCCCTTTCATTCAGCCTTAGTAGAGAGAGTATATTTTAGGTCACCTCTCTTGAGATGTATCTTGTGGAGTCATTCACTATTAACCTTTCTTAAGATTGGCTACCGACAACTTGTACGCTATGAGTACCTGGATCAGTGTATTATATTGTACTGTAAAAATCTATTATTATTGCTGTTTTTTTGGAAAAATGAAGGTAATTCCATTTCTCACAAACTTTTTTGTGTTCTTCTCATGGTTGAGTGGAAAGGTTAATACACACTGCCATCCTATCATGTGCTTGGAAACATTTTTCTCTATAATATGATGCATCCCACATTCCCACAGTTTCCGGCACCACCAGAACTACAGTCGAGGCTGCTGGATGGAGAATCTTTCCCACTTCGACCTTATCTGCGATGGATGGGTTCGAATGCATAACGGTATTGTGCTCCAAAATTATGGAAAAAGCTAGCGTTCCTCAGGAAACTCCACAGCCAAGATGGGACAAAAGCACAGCACTGGTTCTTTAAATATAAACCAACCTCGGTAAATGCAACACGTGATGCTCCTGGGGTACACCCGGTGGGGTTTTAACTGGGAGTTGAAGACATTTCGACACTTGGTGGATAAATTAGGATCAAATGGGGGGGGTGGAAGTCCCACATGTTCCTGTGACGGTAGAAGGCGAAAGATGCCAGACCGGCAAAAAATTAATACTAATAAAAAGAGAGGAGGGTGGGGGGAGTTCCAGATCTAATTCGGTTGAGTAGGGACCAACCGGCGCGTTACAGAGAGAAGAGACAAAAAGAAGAGAACATAAAGGATGAGACTCGGGCTGTCACGAGATTTGCCAAACGGAAAGTGAGATAAGTAATTCTATTGGAAAACTTTGGCATCCATTTTTTCATGCAAACATGGAGATCGAAGTGGCCTCCAACCTGCGGTCCCAGAGCCTGAGGTTTCAACATATTCATGATTCGATGATGCTTACGAGAAATTCGCGGTCTCCGTCACAACTGGCGATGATGATATTGAAATAAGAAGAATTCTTGGGAATTCAATTGGGAGTGGTGCTGCTTTTTTCATCATGAAATCAAGAAGATAAATTTGTACCACAAATGAATGCTGATAACCCCGAGTCAGCAGTATGTTAATCAGGAAACACAGCCGGTGTGATGATGCTATCATCTTGCTGCTGATATAATTGCAGTGATATACCCTGAACAAACAATAATAACACTGTCAATGGTTTTCCTTTTTGGTTTTTTTGGCTTCCCCTTTAGAGAAGTTGATGGTTCTTAATTAATTTCTCTTCTCAGATATCAACACCCACATTTGGCAACAGAAAGTTAAAAAAATAATGGATAATTATTGGTAGGGTTAATTCATTGTCTCACTGAAGTTATAAAAGATTGTAGCAAGTAATAACATGTAAAGGAAACTTCCATGGAGACAAGAAGTGCCAGAAACGATGACAGTAACCATTGGTCACCTTTTTGTGATATGGGAAACCTACAATATAGAATGCTAACAATTAAGTATGTTTACTATGTTCCATAGTTGTAACTTTCGAAATTGTTTTGAGAGGTAATATGCAGTCTAGAAGTGGGAGAACAACATTAAGCAGAATTTTTTAATTTAGAACATGGGAAAGGTCAATGTTCAACATGAGGAAAATTTCTTCATAAAAAAAGAGAGGGGGAAAACATAATGATCTGATGATCATATTTTATCTCTTGCTTTTTTTTTTCCTAAGCAGAACTAGTTAATAATGGCTGCTTTTACTTTTAAAATGTTCGGGTACATTTCCCATATGTTTCCCCCAAGTTCTTGAAATGTTATTGCTATGCATCTTTGAACAAAAGATATATGGGGCAGGCACTAGAGAAAAAGAATAGGGCAGGCTTCCTATCTTGCCGCGTCTTCTTCCGTACTCATGTTAAAAAAGAAACCCAAAAGTCATAGATTTCTTTACCAACGGAGTCATTAGTCTTGTGATTAAAAAAACTAAAAAGAAAAAAAAAATTACAATATATACTATATGATCAAGTAATACAACAAGCAAATTAGTTATTTAGCAAGCCAATACACACATCTAGATAAATTGATATATAATTTTTAGAACATAGTGTTTACTGGTACACAATACATAGTCAAATGGCATACACTTCAAATTAACTATCTAGCAAACAAATACACACCTTCAAGCAAATTATACACAGTTGTTAGAATATCATATTCATAAATACATACTACATGACCGGCGATACACACTCGTTGATTTTCTGATATATACTGCAAGCTTATTTGATACGCACCTAATAATGATCTAATGCATACATTCAGATAAATTGATATAAAATTTTCATAACATGCATTTTACTACTATACACTACATGGTTAGATGATACACACTAAGCAAATTAATCATCTCGCAGGCCAATACATACTTATAGATAAATTAATACATTATTTTCAAAATATACACACTCGTCGACTTCTTGATATAGATTGCAAGCTTATTTGATATATACTTAGTAGTGATCCAATACATATCTTTCGGTAAATTGACACAGTTTTCAAAATATACTTTTTACCAGTGCTCACTATATGGTCAGGTGATCAAATTAATCATCTCGCAAGCTAATACACACCTCTAGATAAATTGATATCTAGTTTTCAGAACATAGTACTCATCAATACCAATACATTCTTCTAGCTTTGTCAAATATAATAAATTATATACATATCATTCATTAAATTCCATAAAATCTTGGGTGCTAAGATCCTAGAAAAGAGAAAAATTTGTAGCATGAGAAAGGGACTCGGAAGGAGAAGGAAGACCACATGAATGGGATAGACAATCTTTCTAAAGAAGAAGATAAATGGAGAGACTGAACGAGGAAGAAGAATGGTGCGGACAATCTTTCTCCATGAACGAACTCTCTATGCGTGTGTATTTTTTTTTATATATTTTTAAAAAATTATAAGGTTGATGGACTTCGTTGGTAGTAGGAGTCCTATTTCTATTTGATTTTTGAAATTTCACTTTTACATGAATGCTAGAGAAAATATAGCAAAATAAGAATTCTATCCGATACGATGTTCTATAATGCCTGCCACATGATTTTTGTTCTACATCTCCCACCTGGTTCCATATTTTGGGAATATAAATTGGTCAATTTTGACAGTTTTCCAATAAGCAGTTCATTGCACGGGGAAAAAAAATATCTGCAAGCATGCTTTATTCACATGCAAACAAGAGATGGATAAATAAATATGTAATGAACTGCTTCTTTTAGCCCTTGACACGAACTACTACGTTTTTTTCGTTATAAGTTCTATAGATGATAACCATTTTTTTTTTTTGGCCGCGCAGGGTGGGGGACAAAACTATTATAAAAAAATAGCTTGCTGGAATCGAGGCAATAGAAGCATGCCCTTGGCAACAACGCTGTGGACAACATATAGCTTGACGAAGTAGAAATTGTTCCTATCACGGAAAACAGAGGCATAAAATTGGCAATAATTCTGTCGACAATATATACGAAATCATCCATTTGTTATGACGACAGAGACTCTGCAGTAATAATTAGGTGCACGAAGTACTCTGATGGTTGATCCGAGAGGACACGACAGGAAGGAACCTTCCCATTACTATTACCCGAGATACTGCCATAAGCCACAAACACTTGCAGTTGTCCAAGTGCCACTGTTTTAAATCCATTCGTCAATTTTGATCCTCTACGATTCCAGATCCACAGAGTGAAACTGCCACATGATGTCTCAGCTTACTTGAAATCTGTCCACCATTTGAGAAATTATTGCCTACACCAAGTGCACCAGCATAACCATGCATGCAGCTAATCACGATACTAATATCTAAGATGGTGCACCGAGATTCATGTATCAAGGAGGCATGACCTGCACTTTCAAAACTGTCCAAACCGAAAGTGGTATTCGTTCGGTCCTTCATGTAGTCTGGATGATTATCTATTCCAAGGATGGTGATGAAAAGCTCTCTCTTATCCTTCAAAGTTCAAAGTTATCCTTTTTTAAGTCATATTTTATCGTTGCGCCTATAGTTTCCCTTTCTTAACATGCATGTGTCCTTTCCCTCTACCTCAATGGTGCCATGTCCTCCTTTCTCGACCACTCCAATCTTCATTTCTTCAATCAACCAAACCACCTCCCCCTTCCATCACTAATATGATAGAGAACTTCGACAATGTTTAGTTTAAATTCTTCATTAAATTTTACAAAACTTCATTGCATGAAACACGTCAATTCTTACCATCCAACTCCATCAAACTGCCTTTGGACAAGCATCTAGCATGTGCTCCTTGATACCGTGCCACACTTCATAAATCCTTTCAGTTTGTGGGTGTCTTGTATCCCCCACTACAAACCTAAAGCTCTCCATGCCTCCAACCTCGACATAACTCCATCCAGCCTCCTTTCTCAATCCCTCTCTCTTCATCTCAGCTCTCAACCTCGCCACATCTCCCCATCTTCCAGCCACTGCATATACATTTGACAATGCCACCCTCCAGACGTTTCCATCTGGTTCCAAAACAGAAAGCTCCTCCGCAGCTCTTTCCGCAATCTCAACATTCTCATAAAGCACACAAGCACCCAAAAGGGATCCCCACACTGATGGTCCAGGCTTAATGGGCATAGTTTTAATGAATTCCACTGCTTCATCGAGCTTCCCAGACCTCCCCAAAAGGTCCACTACCGCAGCATAATGCTCCATGCTTGGCTCAATTCCAAAGTCCCTATGCATGCTCTTGAAGCACTCAAAGCCTTCCACTGTCGATCCCGAATGACCACATGCCGAAATAATACTAGCAAATGTTAGACCATTTGGTTTTTGCCTTCCCCTGCTCTTAAGCTCAGCGAAAACATTGAGGGCAGAATTACCATCTCCATGGATCCCATAAGCTGCAATCATTGAATTCCAGGAGCCAAGATCCCTTATATCCATATCTTTGAAGATCTGCTCTGCTAAGTCTATCCTGCCTGATTTTGCATACATGTCTATGAGAGCATTACAGATAAATACATCGTGATCGAAGCCTGATCTAATCACGTATCCATGTAGTATCTGGCCTTGTTGGAGCGATGCTATATCAGAGCATGCTTGTATTGAACTCAACATTGTTACATGATCAGGCACTAGCGCGCCTCCACTTGTGCCGTGGATTTCACTGAGATGTTGCAAAGCTTCTGCAATGCTTCCATTCTTCACAAAACATGAGATCACTGTATTCCAAGATATTATATCTCTGTTCTCCATTCTTCTGAAGATCGAATGGGCCGACGCGACCTGCTCATGCTTTGCATACATACCCATGAGGGAGTTCGCAATTATAGTGCATGGGAAGTAATTCATCTTAATCAAATATGCATGGATCTCCCTCCCACGCTCCAAGGATTCTGAATGTGAGCAACCATGGACAAGGGAAGCAACAACATCAGGATCAGAACAGACATCTCCATTTGGGAAATAGAATCGAAAGAAAATCTTTATCCCTTCGGCCACAAACGCATTCTTCGCATACATCTCCACAAGAGAATTTACCACCAAATCATTGCTATCCAGCTCCAATTTCATAACCAAAGCATGAACCCAACCAAACAAACTCGAAGCACTCATCAACGAGCAAGCCTGAATGACGCTCAACATCGTCACCTCATTCGGTCGAATGCCATCTTCCAACATCGTCATAAACAAAACCAAGGCCTTTTCAAGCATCCCATGGAGGACACAACCCGAGGTCACCGCAGTCCAAGAAACCACATCCCTGCAGATCAACCCATTAACAAGTTTCTCAGCGCTCGCTATAGACCCTAACTTCGAGTAAGTATCAATCAAGGAGTTGAGTACAAAGTTATCCCCAAGAAACCCATTAGAGATCAGGAAACCATGCATCATCCTCCCCAATTTCTCATCCTTTAGCAGCGCACAAGCCCGAAGGACAGCCGCAACGGTGAACTCATTAGGAAGAGGGGCCGCTCCTTCTGACAGCATATTCAAGAAGACACGGACAGCCGCATGAGCTGCTCCATTGTGGCAGTGACCGGATATCAAGGAGGTCCAAGAGACGACATCTCTTTGGGGCATTCGGTCGAAAAGCTCTGTGGCGCAGTCCAGACGGCCACACTTGGAGTAGGCATCGAGAAGGGAATTGGCGACGAAGAGGTTGGAATGGAGGCCAGACTTGAAGAGGCCAGCATGGAGGCAGGTGGTAAGCCTCAGATCTCTTTGGGCAGCGGAGGAGTTGAGGAGACGGACGGCAGCAGCTGAGTCGAGGAAGAGGTTGTTTGGGTGAGACGGAGGACGGGAATGGGAAGGAGGAGAAGGCGAGAGCTGCAAAGAGATAGGTGACATTGGATTTGTTTTAGGGGGAAGCGAAATGGATGTTATTGGTACTTTAGAACTTCTACCGTATCAGGGGTGAAGTTGATCGTAAAAGTTCATGGAGTTGGATGCAGGCGGGAAGAAGGTGATCTCCGAGCATCGTTAAGACGGCTTCGCAGCCTCCGTACTCCGTTATATTACAGACTAGCTAAGTTACAAAAATTCTAACTTATGCGTAACGTCCCTGCAAATTGGTCAGGTTGACCCATGTCCCGACCCGGTCGGATCGCGTTTTGAAATTGAACCCATTTCATTTTTCGAATCAGATCTAAGTTTACTGAATTCCGATCCGATCTGATACGACCCATTTGAAATTTAGATATTTTAGATTTTCAATCCTACGATCCAATTTGAACCTGTAAAATTATTTGGACCCACAGGTTGCAGCCTGCAGGGATGTAAACACGAATTCTGAAGCTATGAATTGATTGATCCGAACTAGACCCGATCCGGATCCGAACCGAACATGAATTTTTTGGGTTGAATCTAGATTATATATGGACCCAACCTGACCTAACTCGATTTTCTATCTGGTCGGATCTGAGTCCAAAATTAGGATCTAAATAAAAAAACCGGTTTCAGTCAGGTTCCAACCCATTTACACCCCTAATGTTTAGTCCTAATAAACTAATCTTGAAACTATATAACAAAAATACCTTGAATCACCCATAATTCTCAAATCCCTTCCTCCCCGTTACTCTCTTCTTCCTGTTTTCTCCTCTCAAGGACTTCGCGCCATTTTTTTCCCGTTATTTTAACTTATGCACAAATGAGAATATTATGCATGGTAGGATGAAAGTTATACACACTTGATATCTAGAGACTTATATGAGGTCTCTTTGTGAAAAGTTATACACAAATGAGGATTATAAAAAGTTATGGAAAATTATATTGTCTAAGTTTATTTATAAGTACATTTACGCAAAAGGATGAAAATCATACATAGTTTGGTACAAGACCATGCTGGGTTATATATACTTGTGAAAAATTATACATAATTGTTGTACTTTTACATTTGTAGGTCTGCTTATACACAAATGGATGAATATTATACATAGAAGGATGTAAAGTTCATTGTTCAACACAAGAGAGGCGAGAGGTCAAGGTTGAGGGCAATTGGGATTCGAGAACAATTAGAAAAGGAGAAGGCAGCAGAGGGAGGTCATTAAGGATTTGATAAGAAAAACTGGTCAGTTAATGTTATACTTGGCCTCCAGCAAAAAGAAGGGACTAAATATTAAAAAAATGGAAAAACAAAAACTGGGAGATATATTTCTAGTCAACAGAAGCAACTAAACATATAATCCCAATACGTACAATTCCGGTTCAAGTAGGGGCCACAGCTAAATAGCCCGTTATTAGTGTGTATCATCTGCCTCATATAAACACAGAAGCAAAATTACCCAGAAATCTTTATATATATATTGTATCCATTCTTTTCTGGCAGAATGAGTAAGTGAATTCTTTAATGCAAAAATTATATACTATATCAGGCACCTAAAATGCCAATGAAAAATTAGGATAGATACGATTTGGTTAATCTCCAAATAATTCCTAATATTTATATAAGTTTACCCCCTCTTTAGATAAGTGGATTTATCTTCTTCTTTTTATCTTAAAAAGATAAGAATAAAGTGAAAATATTATGTGCTTATTTATTTCAGAGAGAAGTTAATTTAGAGAGTGGACAAGCAAGCTTACTGAAATTTTTCGAAGAGCTTATTTAATACCATAGCTTTTTCTGAAAAATGAAGTAGAATCTAACCAAACAACCCCACGGACTATGCAACTTTAGTGAATCCAAAATAAAATATAGATTACCGAAAGAATTCATGTGGTTAGGATACAATTGATGTATTAACAACTTTTCATCAATTGGGTGCGCAAGTTGAAGTTGACATCATGTCACAAGTTGGTTGCTCTTTAAATCTCTTCTCTTTTTTTTTCTAGACTTTACTAGCATTGTATTTTTCTTCTCCTTCCATGATATACTGCATAATTATAAAATATTTTTTTTAAATCCACATAACATATGATTATAATGATTTTTCAAATTTAATTGATATCGATTCATAAAATAACAATCTAATAATTGAATGATCACAAGTAGGGCTGACAATAGATCGAATACGGATTTGATACCAATATATCTCCATCCATATTTTTTGTTTGTTTGACGAATACAGATACGAATATGAATATTAGTTGGAAGAAAAATTCATATCCATATTTATTTTAAACAGATACAAATACAAATCAGATACTAGAAGCATAGATATAAATATGAATATAAATCAGATAATTAAATTTTAAAACCATAAAATTAAAAATATTATTAAATAAATGATAAATCAAATTCATAGCATGTTCGTGTAGTTATATATTTTTCTTACAAGTTTATGAATGTTATATAAAATTATATAGAGTTATTAATAGAATTGAATATTCAAATATGGATTGGATAATTGTTTGTCCATACCCATATTCATTTTTCTCTTACAACTATAGATATGGATATTAGCAGGATGCTTAAATGTCTACCAATATTCGAATCGATTCGGAAACAAAAATGAAACCGAACGAATATTATCCGGTCTACTTTCATCCGTAATCACAAGCTAATAAGATCATCATATATTTTATTATTCTTTCTTATTTCAAGGTTTACTAGCCCTTGCATCAATAGCTAATTATTATTTTATTATCAAAAAGTATATCCTAAAATTGAATCACGTAAATAAAAAGCCTATATCTATTATAATAATACATATGCTTTTTAAAATTATTTGTATGTCTTAAATCCCAAAATTTGATAGTGCTTTTTTTTCATCTCAAACAATTCTATTTTTTTGATAAGATCTTGTTGAATAAGTGGGCAGCAATTTTGTGATAAATATCAAGCTCCAAAGGTTTTATTCATATTAGAAGGAAGAGATAATGCAAGGGAGTAGTGATTGTAGACGGGCAGTTCCATAACTTCAGATAGTAAGAGATCATTTACCAAGCCCAGATTTCTAGCATTATAGCCCGTGACTCTCATATCATATGATGAGATAATGCCAAAATGAATTCTTTCCAATCTGAAGTTTCTTTTTGCCCTTCTATATCTTGCAACATCACATCAAAATTGGATGAAGAGAGAGAGAGAGAGAGAGAGAGAGACGGTCAGATCATAATTGGATGATGAGGATCTAACATCGATAATGCAAACTATATGATTTAAAAATTCGTTAAGTAATAAAAAATAAGACAGTTTAAATAATATAAAATAATATTTATTTTTTTTGGTAAGAATCTCTAAATCATATTATTTAATATGTAAACAGTTCCGACAGCTTGGATCACCGATGTGAGATTCTCGCACTCTCTTTTTATACATATACATCAAATAAGCATCATTGCTGGCTACTCTTCCATACGCAATGATCACCAATATTAGAACCTGATATAAATAAGCACACCAATGGCGTTTCAATAACAAGACAGTAGAAGAAACTACAAATAACCGAGAAAAAAATGATAAGCATAGCGCAACTTGTAGTGAAGAAATAAGCACACCATCACGACTAGAACTATCCTTATTTCATGGCAGGCAAAGTTCGCCAGGTCTCTTCATGGGAAACCTTGAGTTCAAGGGATCAAAACCACCCAATATTCCACAATCTGGTAAATGATACAAAGCTAGTGTGACTAGTGCACAGTAAATTCTTAAATTTCTTTTTGAGGAAAATAATTTCTTTAATTTTATCTATGCCAATTGTCAAATTCTCATTGCAGCCCTTTACAAAGGTTAGGTTGTCCCAGTTCGGCTAGAGGATAGTTTAGAAATGAGTACTTCCAGTCATTTCAAAGCCATTTACTTATTGGAGACAACGCTTCTAAAATGATGTTTGTTTAACATAGTATGCAAGGCTTAAAAAGGGTTTGACTTTCTGGATATTCCTTCAAATGTGCTAGAGCAAAATGATCTGTCGGGGCAACTCAACTGCAATCGAGAATTAGCTGGTGGATGGAGTAAAGAAGCAACTTCAATGATCACAAAGGCCTCTAAAATTGGTAATCATTATTGACATTCATTTTGAATAGGTAGCAGACAATAGACAGTAAATGGTAAATCTAGTGCACTGTTCTACATAAAGAACATGTCAGCAAAATCATCAACCCGGTAGCACTAGAACACCTAATGATTTCTTCAAGATAAAAAATCAAACATGCAAATCATTTAACAAGAATGTTAAAACAATTGAATGAGCTAGCTAGCACGATTTAAGTATATAGATGTGCTCACTTATATGTATGCAGCTGAGTTTACTTTTCTGATCAGTGTGTGCAGGTACATGTATTAGAAAATGATTTGCAATTTCATATACAGAATCCTAGTTGGGAAGTATGGCATGTGTCAGAAGCAATATAGTGAAATTCAGGAGAAGATACTTATATAACACATTCCTGATAAAGGCTCTTATATGTCGATTTCCTCTGAATCAACATCAGTGGAGAATGATTTATGCCCAACCTCCAGCACATGATTGCAGTTCTTTCCGTAAAATACTCAGGATTGTACACCCACCAAGATGACGTATTCTTGTTCGACAATGAGATCACAGGTACCTACCTCAGACTAGTCTTCCTTCTTCCTGTCAGGTTCTTCAAGAGCAGCGAGTCTTTCAACTAGTGGTGGATGGGAGTAGTGGTAAGCTGAATACCATGGATCTGTGTTCATGGCAGATAGGTTCTCTTCCTGAAAGTAATAACAAAAATGAAAACAAACACAATTATTTATGTCAATTACTGTGAATATACAATGCATATAGATGAGTGTATCAAGTTGCCGCAAGAACCAAAATACAATCCATATTATGAATCTGGTCAAAACATAGAACCTAAACCCAATCCAATTCCCTTCGGATTGTATCAGGAATAATATTAATTTTATCAATCCAATGGATTTTTCAGGTCAACTTGTATTCAAAACACAAGCCATAATTATATAATAGTAAGCAAAATGTATACATTATCAAAAACACATTCTACATAAGTTTTGATTGATAAGCATATATGTATGATTGACAACACAATTTATTGAGTAACTATATTTGAAAAGAAAACTAATTTCTTATATTCAATGAGGGTTCTGGTTTCTGAAATATATATTATCCTGGTTTTGGAATAGTTTGGTCAGTTTGGGATTGGATTAGGAATTTAGTGATCCAAATTCAATCCAAATTTGGAAAGGGTCATGTTTTTGAATCCAAGCCTAATTCAATCCACTTCAGTTTGGGTTTGGACCGGATTAATTCCAGACCAGTTTCAGATTGAAAGTGAATCAGTACAGTCCACCTGCACTCCTCATCCTTGTTCAACAGGAATGGATGCAAATCTGGATTAGAAGAGCAGAAAATAACTGAAAGATAGCAATTTGATTGTTATGGCATACAGGAGGACTAGGTACTAGATCATTCGGAAGTAATTAATTTTTAACTGAAGCAAACAATATGAATAAAAAATAAAAAATAAACCTGTAATTTCACAAGGCCTGCTCGAAGTGCTGTGGCATAACCCAGTTTCTTTGCAAAAGCATCAGCCTGGAAAGCACAGTAGTCACATGGGTTGGTGCAAAGATGATAACCAAATAAGTTACTTGGGACTATTAAGCCTGTCTGAAAACTAAATCCATCTGCTGAACAGATTTGAGAAATGATGCAAAAGAAAGTTAGACTGCAAAATACCTGAAATTCAAAAGCCCTGCTGACAAGATTGAGACCAAAGCTGACAAGGTGCTGGAGGGGTATGACAGTATGCTGCAAATCAAAACCATCGGATTAGAATAGCGTTGAACAGGACTACCGTAACATGTCTTTCAAACCAACAAGCTGTGAATTGGCTTAAAATCAACGGCATTTTTGTTTGACAAACAAGTCAGGCATCAACAAAAGACATAGAAAGGCATGAAGCTATTTATAGATAATATAAATTGACTTTATAGGATACAAAGAGCACCTTAGCACCCATTGCCAATTGAAAATAAAGCACACTAAATTACAGACTAGGAGAGTGCAGGATTGACTTGGGAAACTTTGGAAGGATAATTCTAAGATGAGTAATGAGATAAGACAATGAGTAGTCACAGCCAGAAGAAACACTTCAGTCAGCTAGCAACAGGACAAAAAGAAACGAATTTGCCAAGTACATATAGGACCCAAAGGCCATTAGATCATGCAATCCAAGCGATACAATACAAATAAACGTTGTTTTACAACCCTCCACCCTGCAACCTTTTCATTCGATTCATTTTGGCTCATCTTTCTCCCTCTTCTCATCTCCCATTTTGCCCCAATTGCAATTGTCGTCACTGAAGCACACATATCCTCCTTTACCCACCTCTTTATACGCATTCCTTTCCCTGACTATTCTGAACCATCTGCAGTAACCAACATAATCATGCCTAATAGACCATTATCCAACACCAACACATGCAAGGGATCTATAGAAGGGGGTAGGCAGCTATAAGGGGCAAGGAAGCTAAAGAAGACTGATGATAATTCTAGGATACAAGAGTGGAAAAATAAGGAAAGGTTACCGGCATGTGAGCTTAGAATGGGATGGGTGGATGAACTAGTAGTAAGGGATCTGATATTATGGATGGTAGTAGTGGTTGAAGAAAGATGGTTATGGTATAGAAATAGAAAAAGTGGGACAGCATGGAGTATGGTGGTAGATTGAGCGAACGGACAAAGGCAAGGGGGGGCACGGCAGTGGTTGGGTCTGATAAAGGGAAGGGTGTTTGATATGTGGGAGCTGGTCTAGTGCAAGGCATATAAAAAAGGACAGAAAATTCAATATATTGGATTTTGTTCCTTAAGAAAAGCCATAAGGATGAGTGGTAGAAAAGTAGAACCTGGAATCTGATTAATTTGATAGAATCTCTCTCTCTCCCTTTCTCTCTCTCTGAACCAATAATCAGCAATATACCACCTTTCCAGCATGACTGAATGATAATCCAGCTCTCTTTTAGGATAACCAAAGTTTTCAGCACCAACCTATACTGCTCAACGCCATGTATACCATACCGACCCGATAAAGTACTACTACATTATGGAGGCTTAATATCGTACAGAAACATGCTACAGCCGTTATCGCACCTCTAGCACAATAGATTATGTTGGTATTAGAGGTGTACCATACCGAACTGACCAATACTAGCAAGCTACCAGTACAAAAGTACCGTACCAAGCGTGAAATCATGATAACAGGGCATTCCAATCAATATTACAGCATCACAAGAAGATTTTTGAAATTCATAACTTTCATCTGACCCATCATAAAGAGTCATGTGACATCGAAAAATTTCAATAATCCATGTTCAAGGAAAAAAATCTTTCACTCATTTAATCCAGTAAATGAGAATTTATAATCATTATATTATGTGTCCATAAAGAAACTATCATCAATGATAAAGGCATGCACTGGTAGATATGAAAAGTCATAAAAATAACTTCTGATAGAAACTAACTAAAAGAAACGTAAACTGATAAAAAATAAATTTTGCACGTAGAACTGAATCTACGAAGAACAAAGAGAAGGATGCCAATGATTACTTTATAAATAGAACAGCAAGTAACAAGGAGGTACCTGAAAGATGATGAGGCCAATAAGTACTGGCTGAGTATCAAAGCCAAAACTTTGAAAGAGATCCTTTGAATTCCTTACAAGAGTATATCCTCCAAATTGCAAAAGTGTAAGAATCTGCTCAACAATGAAAAATTAACTTCTGCAACGGGAATAAGTAAATTTTCAATATTCACAACTGTGTTTTAGTTAGTATAAAACTCAGTGCCCTTCAAGTCTCATAGCCAAATATATACATATATGTATTTATGCATGCATGCATTTATTCATGCATGTATGTATGCACATATGCATGCATGTGCGTATGTGAGCATGTATATATGCATGAATGTATGTTTGCATTTATGTATGTATGTGTGTGCATACCTCTTTGATGCACTTCTACAGTAAATAGTAGAGATTTATGTACTTGTTGCCTACCCAAGCTACAAAAGACACGGATACCAGTGTCTGCACATAGAAGGATCAAGTGATTTGATATGAATTTGATACTCGATAATTGCAAGCTTGGTGCATGACTTCATTCTGGCATCTATCCATGCATTAACATCACCTAAAGTTTGTATATCGACTTGGAAGGATATTATATCCAACTTCTGAACAGGAAACTTATTCATTCTAGGAAGCATGATTAGACATGATATAGTGCAGAAGTTATAACGAATAGCTAAAAGGATTACCTGAACAGCAATGAAAGAATACATTGTATGATTGAGTTTCCAGTGTCCAAGTTCATGAGCAATAACTGCAACTACTTCCTCCTCATTTTTGCACTGCAAAAAAGTCATATGAATATGGATTCAGTAATATGAATGATATACAGGTGCCCAAACAGGAACGGAAATGGCATTTCAACTACACACATGCAGCTTGTCACCACTACAAGAGTAAATGTGGTTGCAAGTTTGATACGGAATTTGGCAAGGTAATGGCTATAACATTAAATTGCAGAAAAGAATCAGTTGCTGAAAATGTTGGGATAGCTTAGAAGCCTAAAGTGCATAAAGTTAATGCTTCTTAAATACACACATGCATGCATGCATGCATATGCACTGCACATATATCTATAATCCAATAAACATACAATTACATTTCAAAGCCTAGATCAAATGAAATGGACAATTGTTCCACACTTACATCACAATCAGCATACTGCCATTGCAAGCTAACATACTTAAAGCAAGTGGAACAGCTTGCACTGCTGGTATTATATATCTGCAGCAGAAAGTATGAAGGTCCTAATACTTCTATTACTGCATGCTGGTTGGAAACAAGCATGAACATTATCTTGTGAGATAGTTTTAGTCAAGTTATAATACTCAGACACATAGTGCAAATACCAAGAAAAAAAAATTAAAAATAAAAAAGGGACAAAGGAGTATATGGCTAACTAGTATCGTGAATTCTTAACATAGACTAGGCACTTCATAGTTAAGTTTTGACAAAGAAAAGGAAATGGGTGGTCTGCTTTTCTCCTTCTGTCAAAAAAATTAACTTATAGTTCCCCTAACGTCAATCTGTCCAAAGGAAGTCCGCCACACTTGACATATAATGTGTTTTGGAATTATATGGAATGGTGAAGAAAGTTTAGATCTTGCACCACCACTCTGATAATGTTCCCAGCTCATGAGAATAGAAAGCAAGTTGCTCATCACAGAAGAGTGGAGATTAAGAGTGGCAATGACCAAATGAATCACATCGGAGCATCAAGAGTTATAATAGTCCATACCACATGTGGAAATTTTACATGCAAAGAAAGCCAAAAAGAATCGTTTGTTGAGGCATAGTTGAGATGCTGATAGGCACTGGCATGAGATGAACATAGGATCAGCAAATATCATGATGACAGCATCTTCTTTTCATGTTTGTCCATGTGCACCACAAGGTCACGGAACCAACAGCTCCCCTACAGTGTCCTCATCCCACATGTGATGCATGACTAATTTTATTGATGGCCATGATCCCAACACAGTGATGTATCCAATTGAAAGGAGAAATTGATGGACAATAGCGATCACATCATTTACCATCATGCAATGTTGTACATGATTCCATAAATAATTGTCATCATGATACGTACAATGCATGTGGTATTATTATTTATTAAGTTACCTCACATCATAATACGATCATGATGTGGATGACTGCCACATGGCATGGAGTAGTATCTAATAGCCTTCACAAATTGCATTGCTTTTGTCACACACACGGAATGAGAGAGATTTACACAGGCTGTTAAATTCCCATCATGGAGTATATATCGAGCTAAACCTGTTTCAATCCAAAAATGAAGATGCCATCCAACATGTGTGCACGTTCATTTTATGCTCACCCTTATCAATAATAACACCTATTTCTCAACATGCAATTTTTTCTCCCTTTTTTTTTGTGGCAATGCTGCATTGAGTGTGGACAATTGGAGCTCTTAGAGGTCCCATGAGATGCATTTGCTACGTGACATCACTTTTTATATTTGTTTTCATGGGATGAGCAACTAGCTTTCTATTCTCAAGAACTCTGTTTTATGGCATCTTACGATGCTAAAATCCCACTTCTAACAATAGGTTCAAACCATTTTGTTATTGTTCTACCACGGCATGCAAGGATATAAAAATATCATGCAGCTTATTCTCTTTATCTGCATATCTTTTAGAAAAACAAAATAAAAAAGGAACCCCCCTATAAGACACTAAAAGAGTCCATTATATAGTTCGTTGATTCATAGCACCTCTCCACAATAGCCAAGTCTAATGCATGCTGGCTCTTTGTTGTACGACTTGCTTTTGTGATCATGATCATGGAGGTACATGCAACAACACAGAGAAAACAGCATAATGCTAATAATGCAGCAACGTTGACTCAAAGGTACTGGGTTCCAAGTCCTAATAGATGTTTCCTCCACTCCACCAGGAGATTCGGCTTCCCAAGTCCTGGGAGTTGTTTTCACCACTCCTTGCCCTCCCATTTTGTTGGTCCTGTATGCATCTAACATAAAATTTCTTTTGGTGTTAATGTTAGTCAATGGTCCACATGTCTATGTGATAGTTTTGGTGCATCTTATTATCTAGCATGTGTGCATGAAGTCTATGTCCATTAATGTGCTTAATAGTGGCATAATTTGTACTGAATCATATTATAATGATACTTCAAAAGGATTAAGAGGAGATACAAATTATAAAACATTGTTGGTCTTTCTAGATATATTAGATTTCATGGTAACTGCTATATGCTTTTGTTCTTCTGCAATAAGGAAGTCTACATGTGGAGTTTGAGGTGCTAATGGTACCATTTGCTTGACAAGTTCCTGCAACAAATGTAATGACCCATTTTCTTTGTTCTCTGACAAGCTAAAATTCAATGATAAATATGAAGTGGCACTCGTTTTCTATCGATAGACTTTAGAGTTCTTCCTTTTGCACATTAAATTCAGTAATTCACCATCTGAGTGTTAGGCACTTGCAAATGCACATGACATCTCATAGGCAGTTAGTATTTGACTGATTATTTTTTATAAATAACTTAAGGATGCCCCTTTTAAACACTCCAAAATATAATTCATCTTTGAGAAAATGATTCTATCAATCCTTAAAGGAGCGAGGAGCAAAGAAAAAGAAGAGAGATCAAGATTTAGATGAAGCCCAACAATAAAAAGAAAGGTGAAGTGAAGAATCTGATTATTTTCCATCTAGTGCTCTCTCTTATTTTGCTTTTATTCTAAATATACAGATTAAAATCATCTATTTGTGTAGAAGGCATTTATAGCCATCAGATGCTAGTTCAATAGCTAAGTAATACTAGACCACTTCTTCATATGCACATGATGTCTCATAGGCAATTAATATCTGATTGATTATTTTTTCATAAATAACTTTTCTACTCAAAGAAGCCTACTCCAAAATAAAGTTCACCTTTGACAAAATAAGAGGGTTTCAATCAAGGTTCGCCGTACTGGATCCGATAGGCATACCGGTCATCTACCGGACCAGTACGGTTCCGGTTCGTTCCGGAACCGGCTGGTACGAACCGTCGGAGCCAGGGAAGAAGAAGAGAAAGAGAGTGAGCGCGGGAAAGAGGAGGGAGGAGACCTGTGGCCGCTATCGGAGAGCCGCAGAGAGGCGGTGGAGCCCCTCGGGGGGGGGTGCAGGGGAACCCGCGGGGGCGCGTCTAGGGCTTTTTAATTTGGGGATTTTAAATGAAGTCGGCAAATCGGGTGCCGACTTCACTTAAAAATTCTCAAATTAAAAACAGGGGACGCGGCCACGGCCTCGGCCTCTACCGCGCACCCACGGGTTCCCCCGCCCCCCACCAGCCTCCGCGGCTCTCCGATGGCGGCCACGGGTCTCCTCCCTCCCTCTCTTCTCCGCGCTCTCTCTCCTTCACTTCGTCTTCTTTGTCTCCGACACAGAACCGACCCATACCAGTTTCCACTGTTCCAGCATACCAGTTACAGGTCGGACTGGCCCGAACCGGCCGGTACGGGCCGGTTTGTCAGACCTTGGTTTCAATCAATCCCAGAAGGAGAAAGGAGCAAAGGAAAAAAGAGAGATCAAGATTTAGTTGAAGCCCGCAACTCAAAGAAACGTAAAGTGAAGAATCTGATTATTTCCCATTTATTGCTCCCTCTTCATTTGCTTTTGTTCTAAATACTAAAGGCCTAAAATCATCTATCAGTGTAGAAGGCTTTTATGGCCATTGGATGCTAGTCCAATAGCTAGGTAATACTAGATTGCCTCTTCTTCTCATGAGTCTCTCTTCCATAAGCTGAAGTAAGGTAATACTAGATTGTGTCACATGATGTAAGATACTACTAGTTCATGTCAGGTGGAGTCCAAGAACTTGACAAGGATAAAAGTCAAGCATGCAAGAAAAAAATTCTTGAATCGAACCCCAATCCAGCCTATTACCACCCTTGACTGAAATCAGAGTTGACCAAACAGTCTAAACGAATGTTCCCTCTTTCCAACCAGCATAATCAATCTACAATTGTATAATTTGTTCATTCTCTCCCCAACCTGCACTGTCTTTCTTTCATTTGCTGCCTAACTGAGAAAGGAAAGAAACATCTCACGGAAGAGCATACTCAGCTTGTTGGTTTTAAGGAAGGTTATTCGCTGGATTTGAAAAGTGCAACCGATAGGTGGCCTCTTCTGTTCTTGTAAAGGAATTATGGGCATTTCAGACACAGTACAAATAAAATTCAATCCCTTTTTATTTCAGAATTTTGCTTTATCTTTTATATTTATTCTATTTCTTCGCTCTTGCTTATGTTACAATGGAAAGGAGCTTACTGAATGGCCCCTTTTATTATTCTCAAGCAACAAGATCCACTATCTAAGTGCCATCTTCTCACTATAATTCCTCCACTAGCACTTAAGAAGAGAAACTCTTTATTTAGGCCTGTAAAAAAGAGATTAAATGAAAAGAGGCAGTCATGTCAGTAGCCACCTTGAATGGGGTCTCCTAAGGGTGGGCCACTCATTTTCAATTGCACAATATTGAATTTAACTGCACTTTGTGGATTTCTCTCTCTTTGTGGTGACGACAGTAGGTCTCTTGATGGTGATGACTGCACATACAAATATTACTCGAAGTCTCAAACATCTTGAGATTGCTAGAAAGTTTATTTTCCAACATAATCTACTCCTAGAATTTCCCTTCTATTCTCTAATATCTCCTCTATACTAATTATCACTTTGACTAATTTTCCATTGTCAACCTCAAAGACACTTTCTCCCTCCTGCTGTGTCCTAGCATATCAATAGTAATTCCTCTAACATGTTCAATCCAGCAGACTTCAGCCTGACAGAATTCAGCCACGGGACCAAAGTCAATCTTATTCTCTAACCTAAATCACACCCTACATAATCTAGGTCAACATTCTTGAATGTAACTGCAGTTTTTATAAAAGAAACCTATTTGTGCATAAGTCTGAAGGGATAGAAGAAGCATACTGAATGTAGAGCAGCCAAATGAGGCAGGTCTTGCTTTGGGAGTTCACCATCACTGAAAATAAACTTATTCAATTTGACTGACTAGTCAGCACTCAGCACAAAGTTGTCACTTGAGTTAGAAGCATCATAACAAGCCTAGAGCAATACATTGTGAATCTAAAAGGTTAAAACCTAGGTTACCATGTTCCTAAGAGTTATCTTAAAATACTTTGATTCAAAAAGAATATAATTCCTCTATTCTACTGATAATAACTTAGTGAAAATAATGATTTCCTGAAAACAAAAACTTGGACCCTCTACTTAGTCCTTAAATGTTGCACTAAAACTCTAAAACTTATCATAGCAATAACTTTGAAATTGCAAAACAAACTGTGAATGACAAGGTGTTTTGGCCAACATTAGGTTCCACATACTATACTAGTTTTTCCAGTGGAGAGAAAAAGTTGGTTACAAAGCTGCGCAAGCAGAAGGATGATAGAAAAACATGCCTACACAAGAATGGGATGAGAGAGAGGATGGGAAGTATTTGCACTAACACAGTCCTACTTGATAATATCATGAAACAACTTACCTAATGGTTAGTTTGAAAAAGTATCTATCAAAAGGAAAGAATAAATTGTTAAAATTAAAATTGGCGAGCCACTAGCAAAAGCAAGTACGAGAAAATAAAAGTTTATATCGCATCCTCAAGGATGAAATGGGGCACATATTGCAGCATCTGAAACAAAAGGTTGCAGCAACTAAGGGGAAAAAAAAACTTTTCTGGTAAGTACTTTATGACTTGTAACCCAAATTAAGAAGATATCATACAAAAGAATAAAATGCATATATATACTCTTAATAAAAAGACCAGACATAAAGGTTTTTATGTATATCAAACAAAAACCTCGGTAGTCATCTTATTATAGCAATGTTATTTTGTTATTTATATAACCTCAAATAAGCATACACATAATTCGCAAGATTAAAGCAAACCTGTTGAATCAATGTGTCATAGAGAACGATGCGTTTGTTGTTGAAAAATCCATACATATATGCCTGTCAGATAAAACATTATATATATATATATATATATATATATATATATATTAAACCACACATAAGTTCATAGAAATGATACAAAAGAAACCCACTACAGATAGCAGTGAAAACACTACATAGAAATGCCAATGCATGGGCAATAAAATGACAGCAAAAGATGATCACTAAGATCATAATGGCAGTTTGTGGCTCTACAACGAGGGAGGAGCCTTCTCCTGAAAAACCCTCTCACCCCTAAAGCCCTAGAAAAGGCGGGATTTGTGGCCAGGTATCTAGTACCACCACCAAGAGACTTTTCTAGCAGGATATGCTGGCACCTTCCCCATTATAAGTTGTTCCATAACATAGTTAACAGCACAGAGAACTGAACAAGAACAGATGAAATGGACAGATGTGACATCCGCACAAAGCTAATGATGCGTAATAGTGAGAACTTGCCATGCAAAAGAAATAGTATTGAGTAAAGCATAAATCATTCAGAGCGTGGAGTGCAATAAGATCAATTTATAATTATAAATTATAACTTCCTGTTGGATTGGCTGATTGTATAAAGTATCTGGGCACTTTCCAGACTTCAGAGAATACCAAATTGGTAAATTTGGCATTAAAGATGGAAGATATTAAAGATGAGAGCAATAACAAGAATGATGATGATGATGTTTTCAATGACTAAATGTGCCTGCCTGTGGTTTTTTATGTTTCTTTGACACAAATAATTAGAACTGAATTACTTTCCTATTTGACACAATTATCATGTTTAGCCATCTTTCATACATTTTTTATGCAGCATAAGATTATACTAATAATCATCAATAATCATAGTAATCATCAATTATAAGGATACTACTTCATCAATAATTCTCTATTAAAAAATCATGAAATCAAACTTTATAAAAAAGAAAAAGAAAAAGAAAAAAAAATGCTCACATTGCTGTGGCTTGATCTTGTAGATCCATCAACAACAAAGAGCTTTTTCAATGGAAACTTAAGCGACACTGCTAGCTTCTCTATTTTCTCTCTAAGCTCTCCTTCAGGAAGCTGTTTAGCATAATTGCATAAGAGTATGAGGAATGTGCACTTTGTAGCCAGCAGAAGGATATGATATCGACCCACTTAAGCACAATGATGAAAACATCGGTTGGGGAGATGCAAGTAAAGATGGGTAAATAATATATTTTCCTTTTTATATTGTATAAAACTCAATTGACATATAAAAGCAAAAATGAGGCAAATAATTTGCTGTGTGGAAAACCAAATACTCACAGGAGTGAATTTATTAAACAGAGGAGCTATTAAAATGGGATACAGTGTCATCATTACAATGGAGAGCACAAACATAAAAGCCCATAGATATATTGCCAGGTAAGGACCTCCTTTCTGTAGCAATAGAGGAAAGAGAATTAGTAAAATGATGCATATTGCAGATCATTCTCTAAATTAATACAGAATAAATAAGGTTTGAAGTAAAATGTTCTGGACACAGCAAACCACATAATAAGCAGGTGAATGAAACATCTTTGGACGTACAAGTATATCCAAAGATTATATAAGAAGTCAATACCAGAAAGGCCATACCTGTATTATGACGATAATTGCAGCTACAATTGGTGGTCCAAGTAAGATTGAAAGGCAAATTCCTTTAAACATATCCCTGAAGAATAGCCATATCGTTTGCTGTTGAACATTCAATAAGACAGCTAAGAATTAAAACAGTCAACAAAGCTATAATGGAAGAACCAAAGGCAGAAGCTTGCTTTAGAGGAATTCAGAATTTGAAACAAGTGCAGCATAGATATGAAGAGAAAAAGAAGGTGGACAAACTTTATTAAACCCGTGACGAGCCTCGATCACAAATGTTGAATAAAGAGAAAATGGCAAGTCTGTGATCTGTATAGTAGCAAGAAACTTGTCAGCCTAAAAAAACATTACTCCCAAAAGATAAAAAAATAAGTTGAAACTTCGCCATACAATTTATAACTCTCAACCATCATAATTAATGAAAACAACTTTAACATACATAAAATGCCAAGGAAGCAAAACGAAAAAAAAAAAAAAAAATTGTACAATGAGGATAACCTGAAGGAACCAAATTGATGATTACAATGACAATATGTGATGCATGTCCATGATTCCACGATAAACAAAATTGAAGTTCAGCAATTAATCATCAATCCACATAAGATACATAAAATGATTCTTCTCTAACAGTAAAAATTGGCATAAACTTAACATAAATGCACGTCTCTGTGTTGTGCTGTAAATTTGCAGCCATGCTATCTATTATGGATATGATACAATATATATATCCTTGTCAAGAATACAAGTCGAACTAGGTGAAGCTTCTATGCAAGGCTATTCATGTTTCAACAAATTGTACATTCATCTGACACACATAGTTCCAGAGAACCCAGAACTAACTAATTCTTGGATAATTGCTGACAAAAATTTGCTTTTTCCACTGCACATGAATTAGGTGTTATCCACAACTAAAAACAGATCTCGAACCAATAAATTAATGTTAATGGTCAAAGGTGGATCTTTATTGTTAAAAAATAAAAATCTCAAGGATACTTGAGCGTTTCATTGATGAGGAGGCTGTTAGGAAGGAAGTTCTGTTGGATTCTTGCATTAGCAGAAAGTTTTCAATGTGTGCACATCATAACTGTTAATATTCCTATTTAATATATCATTTGCTAGCAAGTTCTTTTGAATATATCATTTTCTAACAAGTTTTATAAACTAAATCTAATGGCCATTTTGGTCATTAAGTTTGATAGATGGAATCTTTTCACTGTAATCCTCTCTTATGTTGCAATAAAGTATAATTAAGGAACCACTCAGGTAAAAAGAAAAGAAAACCTCAAACATCCAATGGATTGAAAATTTTACGTGAAGAACTGTTTTATTTCTATAATTCAACAATTTTGATAGATGGAATATTTTCAATGCAATCCTATCTTATGTTACAATAAAGCATAATTAAGAAACCACTCAGGAGAAACAAGAAAACCACAAAGCATCCAATGGATTCAAAATTTTATGTGAAGAGTTGTTTTAGTTTTATAATCATAAACATTATTTTTATTTTTACATTGCACGTGCTCGGATGTTGGCATAGATAATATAATATTATTACATTACTTCTACATAATAGAATATTTTATATTGGTATGCTGATATATCATATTACATTGATACAAGGTGTGCAGTGTGGATAAGAGGGGTTGCACATTACCCCCAAGGCAAGTTGCAACTGACGGCTGCAAGTGCACTCACAAACAAATTTGGTCACTAATATAGTGATCTGAATTCTGAGTTGAATGAATGCAAAATGGTCAAAGCCAAAGAAATATGATAAAAGGAAAGTTATTTTTTTAAGTCTAACTGCACATTTATCTTATGAATTAAGTTTTCATTAGAAAAAGCGAGAAAGGAAAAACAAATCAAGTAGACGAATAATCCTAGGCAATTGCATGAGCGAAGACATAAGAAAGCACAAAAAGATTTTATTACACATGTCAAGCAGATAAAAAAAAATGTGATAAAGGATGAGTTGGCACAAAAAGAAGGTTTCTCAAACCAAATCGGTGGCAAGAAGGATCCATACTCACAATCTTGATGATGTCGGTAATTGCCACAATAGTTTACTTTTCTCAAATAAGTCTATAATAAAACTATTATCCCCATGAACATTTTCACAGGCGCCCTATCAATTTGGCATTACAATGAATGCAAACATCATGAACATTGAGTAAAATATATGGGAAGGTGCAAAGTTACTTTCTAACCAAGCATGAATAAGAAACTAACATGACACTAATGATGTTTCATCAATAAAATGATGTTTAGATCAATATTTTCAGATGGAAAAATTCATTCAGACCTGTGACCAAACCATAACACCAGCTAAAAATGAAAGTGTGTGTATTATTTCATTCTCTGCATTCAGGCCCATGTATGCTACTAAGTCACCAGTTTTCTGCAAAAAACAGAAGCAGCAAAATGAATCATGAATATTTGGGAAGTGAAAAATCTATAACACACATTCACAAGGCCTGCTAAGTTACCTTCCAAAACCAAGGTAATATGCCAAAATACAAAATTGCGGTGTCCATCAGTATACTCACAGCTTCATGAACAAAGTGGAAGTGGCTGAAAGTCAAAAGATATAAGAAGAGAGAAACTAAAAATAATAATAATAATAATAGCAATCATAATAATTTAATGAAGGGAACTATTTAGTGCAACAAAACCCTATTCTCAAGTAGAAGAAGCGATGGTTATTGAATTAGTTCAAGAATCATAACTCATTGAGTAAAATGCTATTAAAAGACCAGCCATTAAGCACACACAAACACAGATCTGCTGAAAAGAGAATAATCATCAATGAAGGAACCAAACCTTTTGTCGAGGCTATAAGCTCGAGACCTTTCAAACTTTTCTTGACCGACCACACCTTCCAATGGTTTCGGTAGGCTGGGCAGCTTGAGAGCTGCATGCTGCCGAATGTCTAAATAGGTCTCCAAAATGTACATTAAGATCATAAAGCCTGCAAAAAGGAATGTATTCTCTAAGATACTTGCTAGACAACTCTTGAAGTCAAGAACCATAACCACAACCATCAAATCCTGTCCCAAGTTTTTAATGTCAGCTTTTTAATCTTTATGAACCTAACATTTCCAACTTCTAGATAATATCTATCATGAAACACCAAAAATGATGAATCACCTGCTCCATTGCTATCAAAAATTATTTACCTTCTATAAGGAACCAAAGGAAAGGTGATTGCATATATAATAATCATATGGACACAAGAGAACATATTGCAGAGACAACATGGTACAACCATATTATACTGGTGCCCGCATTCACTGCATAGTGCCTGTAATTTGAGTAGCTCAAATATGAACTTGAACTTGTCGATGATGTTCTGAAAGCATCATCATAAGTTCGAAAATATGTTCAGTTAGATTAGAATTTATCATATTTCTACAGAGAGTAGAAAGAACATAGCAGTCAAATTTTGTCCTAGAAAAAGGATGTGTTCATATTCTTTTAAATTGATAATGTTCTTTCTGCTTTTCTGACATAATCAGTCAAAGTTTCTTAAAAGGCTGTTGATTAGAGTTCTATTAGATTTTGTTAAAAATGTATATTATAATTCTTATTTTATAAATTTGTTGTTTCACATATATGCTTTCAAACAAAAAACCACGATAAGAATATATCCATGTAGAAATATGTCAAATTTAAGTTACAACACATACGCGCACATATACATGGACATATATGTACACTATCTAATAGGGCATAGATATGACAGACAATAGCATCAATAGTACTACTGTCAAGATTCTATTCCATTGAATTTAAAGAAAAGTCCAGATGAAAGTAATTGAGATAAAATATATATTAAATTTCTAGCACCAGGCCTCAGTTACTGTTAGTTTTCTAACTTTTATTCATGCAATTTATTGCCGTCAGATCTAAGTAAGACCCAAAATCCAGAGGCCCTTAGGTTTTTTTTTCCTTTTTAAAGACCATTGATCGTTGTATTAAGAAAAGCAAATTGCAAACAGTCAAGTAATGTCCACTAATGCTTGCTTTCTCCTCCCTTAACTTTTCTGCTCATGCTCCCCCATCCTCTTCCCCTACCTATATTCAAGAACACCCTTCTCCACTGGCTCTACTTCTTTGCCTCCCTCCCTCACATTCCCCCAGCTCTAGCACCGTCGCAGCAGGGAATTCGTTTCTCCACCCAACAACAAGCTTTCTCCCTGTCTTCCTCTAGTCCCTTTCTTGCTCTATCTCCATTCTTATAGACAGGGAATATGACTGCCGCCACCAACAGATTGGAGAATAGACTGATTCGGAGTGGGATCGACATGACTTATCTGAGACAGAGCACAGATGAATAGCTATGATTACATGAAATGTTTGAGACTAGGCTAATTTAAAATCTGATTGTTTTCAATTTATGTTAAATCTATTGATGCATGTGACTAATTGAAGGAAAATTAAGAACTACCTGAACTAAATTGAAAGGGATATTTGTGGATGGTTATGATCCCATTAGTCCATCATAAATTCAGAGGCCAAGCTCGTTTCATTTTACCATATAATTTTACTAATTTATTTATGACGAGTGTTATATGGATGCATATTATGAAATTATGCAGGATAATAATTGAAGCGGACCATGATCTAAAAAACAAATAATATTAGAAAGTAGTGTAGTATTAAAAATCAAAGAAGACTAAGATCAGATGAGTCCACGCCATCATGATGAAAAAAATCCATGTAGAGCAAAACAAAAAAAAGTCTGTAATAAATGTCATGGAATCTTATTATCATTCGGAACATAAGACAATCATGCTCGATCCCTTCCATAAATTACTAGTAAATTATATAATGCATAAGTTCGCAATTTAAATTGAAAGGGTACAATCTATTAAAAAAACAAGCTTGTTATTTATTCTATAATTTTGTTGCAATAATTAATTTAATTGTTGACAATGAAAAGTGGTTTGAAGATGCATGGAGGTCTTTTTTTCCTTAAAATTTACTGTTTAAATTGCATGAAACATTGTTTTCCATGAATGCCATTTTTAATAAAGAAAAATGTCTATACTCTAACTAACCGCACAGACAATAATGTAGAACTTAATGATCATCAGATTGAACGTCCCATGTACATTATTAGTAAGTGACAGCTAGGTTCAACTGTTTTAGTACCTTTAGTAGCATTATTCCGACTCGAGACATCATTCACTTACCCATCACAACTACTTCTAGGCAGAATCTTACCCTAACCACTTCAATCATGTGCGTGTGTGTTTTATGATGGAGTACCGGGTAAATTAAACTGTGCAAAACCCCACTGAGATGGCTAGGTGGACTGCCTAGGAAACCACAATAGAAAATAAAAGACATCATAAGTAAATCGACAGTTTCAGCAGCAAGACCCGTTAAGCCAGGTGATCGACGGTGCCAAACTGCCAATACAAAGGAGATTCTTTGAGCCAGGTGATTGATGGAGTTAATACATAGTTCATCACTCGCTCACATTATTGAAAGATCCTTCAACAGCTTCTTGACCATCATTTTATGAAACCCCAAATAAACTTTCTTGAAAGAGACGGACAAAACAACATAACAAATTCATACATTCATAACAAATTAAATCAATACCCCAAAAGCACTACCTGACAAAAACCACAAAACCCAAGAAAAGAGAATAATCAAATCAAGAATACAGAAACCATCATCACCACCACCACCACCACCATCATCATCATCATCATCAACCAGTGGATGAATCAACGAAGGGAGAAAAGATCAGGTGAAAGGAAAAAAAAAGGATAGAGAGCAAGAAAAACTTACCCAAAACCGCTTCCAAGTAAGGGAGAGCCATTATGGAGGAGGAGAAGATCAGTGCAGTGCGTTACTACCAGTGGTTCCGCTGCTCCACTGCCGACGGTAAGGGGGGGGGGGATGAGGTATTTGAGGGCGGAAAGAAGAAATCAAGCGGTGTGGCGTCTCATAGAAAGGGAGAAATAGGGCGCGCCGGCGAGGAGGGCGAACAGCAAAAAGACGACGAGGGTTCTTTGTTCCTGCCCTCAAATTCGGCAACCGGGTGAGAAGTGAAAAGAGAAAGAGAGAGGGGCAATCGGGGAAACGATTCACGGGCCTTACGGCTTTTTTTTTTCTTTATTTTTTTGGACTAATTTGGTGTGCAGAAAGCATTTATCCTACGAATATGATTTTTGAGAAAAAAATTCTTAAAAATAGAATATCTAAAAAAATATTTTTAACATATTTAGTTGATAATGAAAAAATGATAAATTTCTAAAATATTTATTTGGTCATCTATTTTTTTAAAAAAGTTATGTATAATTTTTATCATGCTCTTAATAAAAATTAGGTCTTTAATGCATCTTTAATGCTTTTTAATGTTAAAAGGTCATTTTGAAAAATAATAAAAATTAAGGGATTCCTGCCTTATAGAAAATGTTCCTCATAGAAAAAAATTTTCTATAAAATATGAAAATCATATTTTCATGAAAATACAATTTTTTCATCTTCCTTATTTGAAAACTTCAATCAAATAAAAAATATTTTTTTTTTTTTTAGACCACACTTTCTTCCCTTCGGACCAAACGAGCCCTTTATGATGGAAGGAAAGCGATGGTGATGGTAAAGTAGGGTCGGGGTTCAAAACAGCCGGCGTAAAATTCTAGCGGACGTGAACGCAGGCGAACCCTGTCAGACCAATTCTGGCGTCATATGCGCGCGGTCGGATGTTACCTTCAGTCCGCCCGCTTGTGGGTCGTCGGGTTAAGAGTTCTAGGGAACGCGATCTCATCAGCCGCCTAGAGATGGAATGAGGATGGCCAAGCTCTTCCAGCCGCTGCAGTTCCCACTTTCAATGGATTCACTGCCTACGGCGGAAGTAATAGGGGCTTGGTATGGGTTGAAATCGGCGGTGATAAATTTTCAATATGACAGAATTATTTTAGAGGGAGATTTGCAAATTGCGATGGCTTGGATCAATGGCAATGGCTTCTCTTAGCGTCCCGTACCTCGAAATATTAAAACTATATGTGCCATTTTTTTTCAAACTTTTCCTATCGCCATATCATGCGGCTGGCAACTGATCTCATAAGCATGGAGCATTCACTGAGAGTTCTTTGAGTTAGTTTGTGTGAGCATCCATACGGACATATATTTAGTCTCACATCGATTATTTGCCGAAGAATTTTTTGATACTTAGACAAGACTAAAAAACCTCAAAAATAACTTCCGATTAATTTTTCTGGATAAGGTCCTAAGTTGTTATAAATGGTATCAGAGCGAGCTCGGCCCATAGCTTATGTGGACTACAAAATACAGAGGATGTATGTGAGGATCTATACTTAGTTTTTATGTATTTCTTTCATAAGATTGTATGCAAGTCATCACTCTTTTTACCAAAAACAGATGGAAGAGCATGTACTTGACCAAATGTTGTAATTATATCAACCATCACGATGTCTTGCATTAAATTCCTAGCTGCGTTTTCTTTATTATTTAGCTCCTCCTAGCTGCTTGAAGATCAGAAGCAAGGACTACCTGTTTTTACAAATTGCTTGTGCTAGAAAGACCTACTCCTAAGTCCTAAAGAAGCTTGGTCGGCTTGCAGGAGGCTCTCTAAGGACCAAACCCGCCAACCCCTTAGACTAAAAAGAAGACAATCTGGTCTCAGCAAGTCGTAAAGGTCTAAGATGGTGACCAACGGAAGCCATAAAATGAATGGTATAGAGATTGTAAAATTCTTGGGGAAGAAATGACAAGCATGCCTAAGTTGGTGACCAACGGAAGCCATTAAATGAATGGTATAGAGATTGCAAAATTCTTGGGGAAGAAAAGACAGGCAGGCGAGACAGAATGGGTGGGCACTACTAAAAAAGCCAAGCCTTTTTCAGGAGACTGCTTAATAACATCCGGCATGGAGTATTTATATCTTAGCTAGTTAGAGGGCATGTGCTTATGCACATGTACCCCCAACAATTAAAAAGTAATTATTTGTAAATTTATGAAATCCATGTATAAAGAAAAGGTTTTAGATCAATGAATAAAAATAACTGTTGATTTTATCCATCCAAAATGAATTGTTTATATTCCAGACTTTTTTATTGAAATAATTGGTCAATAATGATTTATAGAACCGATCACAAATAGTTGAGGGTTATGGTAATTATTGCTGGAAATTGGACCCGGGGGCGACTGTTCGACTGAGAAGGAGGAGCTCCGGTGCGGGCAGTACGTCGGCGGGCTGCGTCCTCCGGAGGACCTGCAAAAAGCCGGTGGCCGGGCTTTCCAGCGCCGGCCCTCCGATGCTTAAATCAGAGGGGGCTTTTGTGGAGAAGGAGAGATAGTTCGTATGTAGCAGTCCAAGCCAGAAGGGATACAAGGTTACCTGTGATGTGACTGGGCGAATTAATGAGTTACAATCATGATTGGGTGTGATCGTGTGAATTAATGCGTTGCCATGGAGGGCTGGATTGGGTTGAATGAGTCAGTGATTTGTTGTGGGCGACCGGACGTAGTTTAGTGAGTTAGTGAGTTATCGTGGATAGCTAGAGATTTTGGGCTGGCTGGAGGACTGCAGAGACCATGCTCATTTAATGGTTAACAGTCGCAGCAGAGTATGATTCCTGGTTGATATGTCGTGGCGTGGCCTGTAAGCAAAGCATGGTGCGATGAGATTGTTGCAGGGCGTGGCAGCAGCACGTGGACGATGAGCTCGGCCTTCTGAGGCCGGCTGGTCTTCTGAGCTCCGCCTGCATGAGCTCGGCCTGCATGAGCTTGGTCTGAATGAGCTCGGACCGCATGAGCTTGGTCTGCATGAGCTCGGACCGCATGAGCTCGAACCGGACTGCATGAGCTCGGCCTGCATGAGCTCGGCTCGGACTGCATAAGCTCGGCCTGCACGAGCTCGGCCTGCATGAGCTCGGCCAGCATGAGCTCGGCCAGCATGAGCTCGGCTCGGCCTGCATGAGCTCAAGCCTGCTGTCGGATTTGGGTGCTTTAATTGTATTTGTGGGGTGGTCCATTTTCCCCCCTAACACTACCTCCCGACTTTCTAGTTCGAGCTGCTTTTTGGCTCGGACGAAGGAAGTAGTCCAGTCGTCAATCATCCTGTAATATAGACAAATGTCTATGAAGATGTATGTGCTAAGTAGGGTGTACCTCTCGTACAGTTGGAGCTAATTGTCTTAGGTCGAGCTGAGCGGCTCTGCTCGGAGGTCGACTTCAGCGGCCTTCTTTGGCCCGTGGTCAACACAGCGGGGTGCCCTCACTCAAATCGGGGCGTGTTGGAGATGTGGATTTTCGCATGTCAGCTTTTGCCTTCTCCGACCTGGGAATATATTGAATATTGAAATTATTTAAAGCCGAAGTGACGTCTCGTACCTTTTGGAGGCATTTTGACGGTTTCCGAGCTTCGAAGTCCCTTAGAACTTAGCTCAGCACCGGCGGAGAGTCGTTGGAGACCCTTAGGGGGCAGACGTTGAGTTCTGGGCTGCGCCACTGCCCCCCAAGGCCACAGAGTCATCGGCATGTAGTATATAGGAGCTATATTGAGAGAGTCTTCTTCTCCATGTTAAGCTTGGCCAGCGGAGAACTGCACGAGGGGGTGGCAAATAGGGACCGCAACTTGGAGAGCGTCTGGTCGGCCAATAATAGCGTTGAAGGCCGAGCCGACCTGGACTACAAGAAAATTTAGCTTCACAGTACTCTCTCAGGGCATGCGCGCAGCCGTGATTAGCAGGCCGATAACCCCTTTCGCTGGTACGGGACCTTCTGTGAAGTCGGCCAGAGGGTTGTTCATCTTCTCCAGTTGTTTTACAACCATTAGAAGGCATCATGAAATAAGATGTCCGTAGTGCTTTTATTATCCACAAACCCTTTTACGTCAGACTTTGCAATAACTACAGCGTGGCCATGAGGGGTTTCAACACCCTTTAGGTCTTCATAAAGGGGGCTCTGGGTCCCGTTCCTCTGGCTCCCTCCTTTTAGCTTGATCACGGACGAACCGACCCAGTCGATCTCGGCGAATGAGTGCCTCGATCTCATCACAGAACCGGTAGCAATCTTCCGTGTCATGGCCGTCATTTCGGTGGAAGCGGCACTACTTCTTCAAGTGCTTCTGCAACTCTGAAGGCCATATTTTTGGTGGAGGTTGGAGGTAGCCCCGACCCTCAATTTTCATAAGGATCTCAGCTCGGGTGGATGTGAGGGAAGTGTATTCCTCGAATTTTTGGAGAGAAAACCTCTGTCAAGCTGGACTTTTGGGCCGAGGAGGATTCTCCTCGCGCCAGGGGGATCTGCTGCTTGGTTGAGAACGCTCCTCGAGGCACTTCTTCTGCATCTTGGTAGGTCGTTCGGCTGCTTCCCACCAAGAGGCCATGGCTTCCTCAGCCTTAACGTACTTGCGAGCTCGGGCCAACATTTCAACAAAGTTGGCAGGGAAGCTCTTCTCAATCGAGAAGAGAAATTTGTAGGACCGAACTCCAGTCTTCAATGCTGACATGGCAATTGATTGGTCGAGATCGTGAACCTCCCATATTGCAGCGGTGAAACGGTCGATGTAGTCTTTAAGGGACTCTCCTTCCTTTTGCTTGATGTTGAGGAGAGAATCTGATGTTCGCCGCTGGCGTCAGCTGGCAGCGAAGTTGGCAGTGAATTGCCTGCCGAGCTGCTCAAAGGAGGATACAGTGCTTGACTTCAGATCGGAGAACCAAAGCCGAGCCGCTCCTCGGAGGGTTGCAGGGAAAGCCATGCAGAGCACGGCCTCCGAGGACCCTTGTAGTGCCATAAGGGCTCGGTAGCTCTCCAAGTGGTCAAGGGGGTCGGTGGTCCCGTTGTAGGGTTTTATCTGAAGCATTTTGAATCTCGGTGGGACCAGCTCATCTTCGATCTGACAAGAGAAATGTGACTTGGTGGTGAACTCAAAGTCATCTTCATGCCTTGCCTTCTGGCTGTGGAGCGCCTCGATCTGCCGCTCTAGTTTCTCGACCTATCTGCCGAGCTCGAGTGGGACTCCTGTTGCAGCACAGCATGGGGCAGGGCCAGCCTCAGATGGGTGCTCCCGGGCTCGAGGCGTCAGGCTTCGGCGCGAGCTCGCAGGATAATGGATGCGCGACAAGCCCTTCCGGCTCGGGGGTCGAGCTCGGTGGGAGCTTTGGTGGTGGCAATGCTCTACAGAAAAATGACGTTGCAAGCGGCGTCCTGAGGACTCATGCTCGTGAGGAGGGAGTAGAGGCTGGTCTTCTACTTGCTGTAGGCCTTGAACGGCCGCAGTGAGTGCTTGTACTTGTTGAACAAGTAGGTTGAACTCCTCTGGTTGGACCTAAGGGACTTGATCCGTCGGAGGCCTTGATGCCAAGTTCTGGACTAAGTGTCCAGGACTTGGTGCGGGACGCTGGGAGGCGTTGGAGACCTCTTTGCTCCTTAGCTTTATGGTCACGACTCGGTCCCTTCCTCTAGCGCCAACTGTTGCTGGAAATTGGACCCAGGGGCGACCGCTCGGCTGAAAAGGAGGAGCTCCAGTGCGGGTGATACGTCGGCGGGCTACGTCCTCCGGGGGACCTGCAAAAAGCCGGTGACCGGGCTTTCCGACGCCGGCCCTTCGATACTTAAGTCAGAGGGAGCTTTTGTGGAGAAGGAGAGATAGTTCGTATGTAGCAGTCCGAGCCAGAAAATCAGAGTCAGGAGAAGTCCCCCTCCCTAGAGGAAGAAGTTTTCCTTTTATAGGAGGGATACAGGGTTACCTGTGATGTGACTGGGCGAATTAATGAGTTACCGTCATGATTGGGTGTGATCGTGTGAATTAATGCGTTGTCGTGGAGGGCTGGACTGGGTTGAATGAGTCAGTGAGTTGTTGTGGGTGACCGGACGTAGTTGAGTGAGTCAATGAGTTGTCGTGGATAGTTTGAGATTTTGGGCTGGCTGGAGGACTGCAAAGACCATGCTCATTTAATGGTTGACAATCGCAGCAGGGTATGGTCCCTGGTTGATATGTCGTGGTGTGGCCGACAAGCAAAGTATGGTGCGGTGAGACTGTTGCAGGGCGTGGCCGCAGCATGTGGACGACGAGCTCGGCCTTCTGAGGTCGGCTCGATCTTTTGAGCTCGGTCTGCATGAGCTCGGCCTGCATGAGCTCGTCTCGGACTGCATGAGCTCGGCCTGCACGAGCTCGGCCTTCTGAGCTCGACCTGCATGAGCTCAGGCCTGCTGTCGAATTTGGGTGCTTTAATTACGAGCTCGGCCTTCTGAGCTCGGCCTGCATGAGCTCAGGCCTGCTGTCGAATTTGGGTGCTTTAATTATATTTGTGGGGTGGTCCATTTTTTCCCCCAATAGTAATGGTATAAAAATCCGGTACTGCATGGAAAAGAAGAAGACTTTATGAAGCAACAACAAGAACATATAATTTTTTTCAGCTTGCATGAGGACATATTTATTGGAGATAACTGTTGAAGCCCTGAACGACATGAGACACTGCTCACTTCGGTTAGGATCAAGGGATAACACGCTTGGTAATGCATACTGAAGGTGGACACATATTGTTGCAAGGGAGGTGCCTAAAATGAAATAGCCGAAAATTGCCAGTCTTATCTGATGATGTCTTGGAAGTTGGAATCAAAGTAAAATAATTCTTCCGGACAATTCTATCTTCAAGACATCAGGTAGAATTTAGAAATGTGCTTAGAAAAAAAAATTCATGATAAAACAAGGTGGGGTGTCAAACCAACAGTGTGTTACTTGCATGCTAGCCACAATTCTGATAGGTTGTGTATTTAGAGATGGAGTTTCGATTTGTAAGTATTCCATATGATGTAACTTAATCAAAAGGAGCTCTCGACAATTGGCTGTTCCAGTAGTCACAGGTTTTAAATTTTCATATAGAGCTGTTCCATTTTCCAGTTTTCTCAAATTTGAATGCCACCCAGTAACAAGCACAGAGGACCACATTAAGCAACAATCAAAAGCCAGTGGACTTCTTTTCTCACATCACTCCCTCATCTTCAGATGAGATTTAAGAGTCATCCTTATGTTAAAAGTAAATTTTGAGTTTGTTCAATCATATCAGAAACTATGTTTGGCTGCAGTTCTTCTCCATAAATATATGTTTTATGGTTGTTGTTTTCATGCACTTTTCTTTTATTATTGCTGGAGCAAACCTGTATGTACTCTCTTCTCTGCTCGAGATATATTTGTCATCGACTGCAATTTTAGGTCTTCAGGGTTTCCTCCTTTTCATTTTTTTTTAATTGGTTTGTTCCATAACATGCAGGGATATGTACAGGTGTCAGACGTGGAGGCAGAAAGAGAGCAGTCGCACTCCCAAAGGGTATTGTTTGTGGGAAGCCCAAGAACCAGAGCATTACACAAATGAAGTTATAAAGAGACGAAACTAGAGGTCAGTCTCTGAGGGGATAGCTTTTGATCGTATGTTCGGAGGACTGAGGGTGCTTAATTCTTACTGGGTTAACGAGGTTAGATGACTCAACCCAACAAAATGTCACAGAATTAATATCCGTTACCATTTTATTTTATGCATCTGTCCTTGTATTTTGGGCTAAAGTAATGCATGTACCTCATTTCTCTTTAATCCTTGAAGGATGGAACCTATAAATATTTTATTTTATAAGCATTTTTACTCCGTGGACTGGCGAGAAATACCGGGGTCTCCGTGGCAAAGGCCAAATGCATCACAACGGGAGGCCATCTCGTAGGACAACCTCGAAGAGGTACCACACGATGTCACACCGCCGAAAGTTCGGGCTGCATTTTGGTAGGCATTTGTGGTTTTTATTAGCTTCAATCTCATCAAATTTGTGTCCCAATCCAGGATTTTATCCAAAAAAAGTTAAGCAAAATGTATTATTTAGGTTTCTTGGCCTTGTACAAGTACCCAAGATCTATCGGTGCATAGCCGATATGGGGGCTATACGCATGTCCGCATGGATTCTCACATATTTTCTTACTTAAGCTATAGCATTCTCGTCAGGTTAAAAATCTAAATCTATTCAAAATCTAATCACAAGCACCACGATCAATCTATGGTTAGCCTTCATGAATCGGTGCTGCAATGTCTTCTAATTCATATAGGCTATGGGTCAAGTCCACTCTGATACCATTTGTCACAATCCAGAATTTCACCCAAAAAAACCAGACGGAAGATGTTATTTAAGTTCTTTAGTCCTGTATAAATACCAAGATCTATCCAATGCATAATCAATAAGAAACTAAACACACACCCACACATATCCTCAAAATTTGTTCAAGCTGCTGTTTAACGTTTAGACTCACCCAACTATTGCAAGGGTCAAAAATTATGTATCCAAGGGATGAGTTAGTATGCCTTGTCTGATGCATCGTTGTGGTCGTGCTTTGCTGGAATCATACATTTGGTTCAATCTTTATTGTAATTAGCGTCTCAGTGGCTACCATACCTTGCCAAAGGCTGAAAATTTAACAATATCAGTATCTCAAATACGGATAAAGACTATGCCTTTATTATATACTATATTATTTTATTGGTTGAGAACTGTGCTACAGAAAAAGTAAAAAAATAACGATTTTTTATAATTATTGGTACGTTACTGAAAATATTTAATTATTTATGTATATGGCCCGAGCATGACGATTGCATTTTTATTTTCCCTGCGTTTATATTATGATTTATGTTTGCGTTATCATCAACTTCAAGGATAATGATTCCTTGAAGGAATTTTGGTGCCTTTCTTCCTATGCGTGCGTTACAGTGGAGAATGCTTGTTTTCAGTTTTGGGCAATTGCTAATGCATATTATAATTTTCATCAATGTGTGTTTCCTTCAGAAAGGCCACTAACGGTGTTCCCAGTTTTAGCAGACAAGCATCGATGGAAACAAAGTGCTACCCCTATCCGATATTTCCTTGCACCGAAACATCCAACTTCCAATGACTTTCAAGTGCCGTCGCTTTTGGACTATAATAATTGCCTGGATACCAACTAACATTTAGAGAAGCACCACCTCACATTGAAACCAAAATCTCCGGTTCCCAAGCAGGGGTATGAGCATTGGGCAAACCCCAATTCAACAATGCAGCCGCATCATCAAACTACTACAATCTTTTGCAAAAGTTCGAGACTGTAGTCCGGTTTAACCTTTATGGTTCCATAAAGGATGGACCATGAAATGTTAGTAGATTAAATCTGGGTAGCTGTTTCCTCTGCCTATTTCCTCTTTGACCTACATACCATTTCTTCTTGTACTTGGAATATTGCTGAGTATCATGGACATGAGCCATTGTCATGACAGCCTAGAAGGATCTTTCAGATGGAAATTAAATGCCTATAAGTGGTATACAACCAAAAACCCGTTAAAATGCAATCTAAGAAAGGGAAAAAAAAATACACTGGAATGCTCTGAGATGTGCAACATATCACAAATGGGAATTCTACTTCCCTGTTTATTAATTCATCCATTCAGAAACTATAACTATTCACATACACCACATGCCTGCAAAGCATGCAACATCCATCGACCAAAAAAAAAAAAGAATGGTCATCAAGACTGCTATATGATGAAGATATCAAGGTAGGAGTAGGCACACCGGACGTATGAAAAAAAACCTAGACCATGTGATGAAGCTTAGTTGGAACCATCTGCAAAGGCACCTCTAAGCTGCTTGGAGCCATGAGCAGGAGTCAAATTATCCGAGGCAGCCCTTTTTGGTCTCAACTGCATAATAGATAAAGCATGAGAAATTAAGGACACAGAGCAGATGTAGAAATGTGCTTAAAGAATATCTAAGATGTAGCTTCACCTTTTCCTCTGGCTTCTGATAGAATTGTCTCAAAAGGATATTTCTGGTTTCAGTTGATATGACTACAAAGAGGGACAAAAAAGGCTGTTAAAACTATTAAAATGGGAAATATCTGCTCAGTAATACAGCATGACATCGATATTATGCCTCAAATTGCAGAGATCGTGATGAAATTCAAAGCTCTGACGCTAACAGCGACGTAGTAATTTTTAAATATTAGAGAATTGTGGAAAACATGTGAGCATGCAACAAAATTGAGTTCTATTGACATATGTGATTGTTGGGATAGGATAGCTGGATATGCACTGATCCAGGCAGAAGCGATTGAAACTGGAAGGAAGATATTGGAGATAGTCTTTCACAAGGCTTAGCTCAGCAAAACTAGGCAGTCTGCCCAACTCATGCTGCTTGACTGTGCTCAGGTAGGTTAGCATATGTAAAATGCAATTATATTCTCATTATTTAGTGCCCTGTCAAACTAGAATGTCCTAGTTATGTTGACCTTATGTAACATAAGATCTCAGAATGAATGAATATTTGCAAGTCAATGTGCCCATAAGAATAGGGATGAGTTTAGTATATCCAAATTAGAGCTGATCACGGGCCTTCTAGCCCGCCCAGCCCGGCCCGAAATTTTTCGGGCTTGGACATTAAAAAAAGACCCATGGGTCGGGCCTGGGCAAGAAAAGCGGCCCGACCAAAAAAATCGGGTCGGGCCTGGTCGGGCCATTCTGGGCCATTTTCAGATTTCAAACAAAGAAAAAATCGGGCCTATCGGGTTGGGCCGGGCTAAACGGGCCTAGAACCAGATTTATAAAGTCGGGTTGGGCCTGGACAAAAATTTAAGCCCGACAGTCGGGCCGGGCCTGGGCATAGTCATTGGGCCTAATTTCTGTTGTAGAGCCCGACCCGAGCCCGGCCCGGCCCGTGTTTTGATCGGCTCTAATCCAAATATGGATAACAATAAGAGAACACGAGGTTGCTCCAGTCAATGTTTCTGAATCCAAGCAATTGTTTAAAAGCTGCAAGAACGAGAGAAGGCAGTCCTGGATGGGGAACAATGTCACTGAAAAACATGGACAGATCCTGATCTACATATGGATGACCTCTTTTAATATCTGAAACCTACATTAGCAAATCCCTACCCTTTTTCCCTTCTGTCCTAATCAGAAATAACAATATGAAGATGAATAACGTATTAGAAATAGGAGCAGTATCTACCTCCTAGACTAACAAAATGCTACAATTTTGATTAATGGCTATTTCTTTATTGCTAGAAAGAGGAATATGCAGCTTAGCTGAAATATCTCTCAGAGCTATGTTGGAGAACATGGATACACATTCAAGCATGTTTATCCTATCCAAATACCTGATAAAAATATCTACATGGGCACAAAAGTTTGAATCTCCACTTTTTTGCAGGTCCACTGCCCAACCTTGTCACATTTCCACTGCCTAGTCAAATGTTGGAGAGTAATGCAATTCCAAATGGTGGATAACATATGATGGAAAATGTGCTTGGAAGATATATATTCCCACCGAGAACTTTTAGTTAAGGCACTGATATAGGAGAGTAAGTACAGAATACTTAGAACGCTAGTTTGGGGCATGTGAAGTGCACGTGAATTATTTATGAATAAATAAATTATAATGCAATCTAATCTGTCATCATTAGACTAATACTACATCCAAGTAATGTTGAACAACATTTCCTCCAGAAACTGGCATGGGATAGAATTTCCATCTTCCTACCTCTGGAAAATCAAACCTTGCTCTTCATGTACGTACTTGCACCCTCGGGGGTAAGTACATGATCAGTTAAAAAGATTTTTTGGATCGTGTATACCGTGGGAGAGCAAAAATCATAGCAGTTCCCAAGGGAAGGAAATGCAGATAAATAAACAGCATGCTCCACTACAGCCAGTGCTGCGACTGGATCGGCGAAATAGACAAAAGCCACTACTGAAGCTTTGACTTGGTCAGCTGAATTAACGACTGAATCTGGACCTGAATTGTGCTAGCTTTGGATCTTCCATACATATCCGGCTACTTGTTTCAGTGGTTACAGAAGCAAGCTAAGGGATGCTACTGGATGTGCTGATACTACTACCGCATACGCTGCTGACTAAGGAGCTAGCCTTTGCATGATTGGGCGATGGGGGTGTTGTCTCATCTACGTACTGATAGTACTTTTGATAGGTCCCACTCAGAGTAGAAGGAAGTGAAGAATGGAAGAGAAGAAAAGAGGTTCTTTATATACATTCCATGCAAAACAACCTACAGCTCTCTTCGGGCGAGAGCAACCCAACACAATAAAATAAGGACAAATACAACTATGTTTTTCTCTGTCCTCAAACCCAAGGCTTCCCATCATTTAAAGATGCTTCCCTTCATTGAGCACCCCGGGCCATCATTTGTCACTCCCTGCCATCACTCGTCAGCGCTCCCACGTCTCACGAGAGCCCTGGACCTCTTCAACGCTTCCTATGTCCCACGAAAGGCTTGGCCATGCATTCCCTTCGGCGTGTTCCGCTTCCTCCGTCCTCACAACAGAACCACGGGTGGAGCGAGTCTTCCTCTCGCTCCCAACTCTCTCATAGTCGACTTGGCTCCTCGTTCCGTTGGTTCGCACGTGTAGGCGGAGTTCAGACCCATCAGGTAACGGGGGTTTGGTTTCCGAACCCGTTGCGGCCTGGTGGGTTTAGTGATGAGCTCATCATCCCCTCCCCCATCAACTGAAACCTTGTCCTCAAGGTTTGTCCCAGGGTATTGTTCCTTCAACTGACTATAATCCTTCCAGGTTGCGTCCTCTTCCGGAAGCGAACGCCATTGTACAAGGATTTCTTCTGTTAGCCTTCCTCCTTTGTTGACCCAACGGTAGTCTTTAACAAGTGCATGCTCCAACACTAAGTTGCCATCCTCGAGTATTGGTGGTGGTGTGGTACAGGAAACTTGCCCCTCTCCCAGTTTCCTCCTGAGGAGAGAGACATGAAACACTAGGTGAACCTTGGCTGTTTCCGGTAACTGCAACAGGTATGCTACTGATCCCACTCGTTCAATGACACGGAAGAGTTCGAAATACTTTTGGGCAAGTTTCGATGCGCTCGTCGAAAGACTGTGTTGCCGGTAGGGAGGGAGTTTGAGAAACACCCATTCCCCCTCTTCGTAGGTCACTTCCCTCCGTTTTCTGTCGGCCTGCTGTTTCATTCGGTTCTGCACCTTCTCCAAGTTGCATTTTAGCTCTCTTATCAACTGATCACGGTCGAGTAGGTTCCTATCGACCTCATCAACGGCTGACACTCCTTCCATATACCGAATAATGGAAGGTGGAGCTCTCCCATATAAAGCTTGAAACGGCGTCATCCCGCAGCGGAATGGAAGGTGGTATTGTACCAGTATTCAGCCCACGCCAAATTGTGCTCCCACATCTTTGGGAACTGACTGCAAATGCATCTAAGATACTGCTCCACGTACCTGTTAACCACCTCAGTCTGCCCGTCGGACTGTGGGTGATAGGCCAAGCTCATGTTGAGGGTAGTCCCTTGCAGTTTGAAGAATTCTCACCAAAATGCGCTTACAAACACAGGGTCTCGGTCACTAACAATTGATCTTGGCATCCCATGTAAGCGAGCCACTTGAGTTACAAAAAGCTCTGCTACCCCCTTAGCCGTATACGGATGAGATAGAGGCAAGAAATGGGCGTATTTTGTCAGCCGGTCGACGATGACTAGTATCACATCTTTACCTCTGGATCGTGGTAACCCTTCAATGAAGTCCATGGATATATCTTTCCAGACTTATGTAGGTGTCGAAAGGGGTTGTAGTAGCCCGGCCGGAGCCTGTGCTTCATACTTTTGTTGTTGACAGACCATGCATTCCGCCACGAATTGTCGGATATCTTTCTTCATCGCTTCCCAGAAGAAGGCTTGAGAGATCCGCTTATAAGTTCGTAAAGCTCCGGAATGCCCTCCGATCTTAGTGTTATGGAATTCCTCCATCAGTTTGCTGCACAGGGAAGATCCCAGGGGAATCAAGACCCGACCCTTGTAGTACAGGACTCCTTCCTTGAACTGGTAATCCTTCATGTGATCTGGTGTGGTGTCGAGTTGCCGTAACTTGCCTTGTAAATACGAGCTCTCTCGATTGGCTACTCGTATCTCCTCCCAGATATCAAAGAGCGGCCGATTAATGGCTTGAAGCGAGGTGACTTCGGGTTGGCGTGACAAGGCGTCTGCTGCTGTGTTATCCTTTCCGGGCTTGTAGAAGATCTCATATTCATATCCCAGTAGTTTGGCCACCCACTTTTGCTGCTCCGGCGTGCTCACCCGTTGTTCTAAGAAGTGTCGTAGATTCTTTTGATCGGTGCGAATTTGGAATTTCCTTCCCAACACATAGGGTCACCACAGTCGAACTGCTTCCATAATCGCCAACATCTCCTTCGCGTAGGTGGACCATCCTTTCTTCGTTGAACCTAGTGCCTTGCTCATGTATGCAACGGGTCTCCCATTCTGTGATAACACTGCCCCAATCCCCTTTTTGGAAGCATCCGCTTCAATAACAAACGTCTCCGAAAAGTTAGGCATCGCGAGCACTGGGGTGGTCATCATAGCTTGTTTGAGGCGAAGGAAAGCTTCCTCAGCCTGAGGACTCCATTGAAAGTGCCCTTTGCTCAATAAGTTTGTCAAGGGGGCGGCGATGATCCCATAGTCCTTGACAAACTTCCTGTAATACCCTGTCAACCCAAGGAATCCTCGAAGCTCCATCACATTCTCCAGTCGTGGCCACCCCTGCATGGCTTGGATCTTGTTGGCATCAACCTGCACCCCCTTGGCCGAGACAATGTGGCCAAGGTACTCGACTTGCTGTTGCCCAAACGAACACTTGGTTGGTTTCAAATAGAACCGATGTTCAGCAAGGATTTGTAAGGTTGTGTTAAGATGGGATAGGTGCAGCTCCCACGTGGCACTGTAAATTAAGATATCATCGAAGAATACTAAGATGAATTTTCTCAGATATCTTTTGAAGATGGAGTTCATGGCAGCCTGGAACGTGGACGGGGCATTATACAGCCCTAAGGGCATTACCAAGTATTCGAAGTGCCCGTGGTGGGTTCGGAAAGCAGTCTTTGGGATGTCTTCCTGGTGAACTCTGATTTGGTGATAGCCTGCTCGAAGATCCAGTTTGGAGAAGTACCGCGCCCCATGAAGTTCGTCGAGCATGTCATCCACTGTCGGTATGGAAAACCTATCCTTGATGGTGGAAGCATTGAGCACACGGTAGTCAGTACAGAACCTCCAGGTCCCATCTTTCTTCTTTACGAGCAACACTGGAGAAGAAAACGGGCTCTGACTCTCCCTGATGATCCCTATTTCGAGCATCTCCGCCACCTATCGTTCGATCTCATTTTTCTGATAGTAGGCATACCGATATGGCCGGACATTGATCGCTGACGTTCCTTCTTGGAGGGGCATCCGGTGGACGAAAGGCCACTCTGGTGGTAGACCTCGAGGCTCCTCGAAGAGTGGCGAGTACTCAGCCAGTAACTGCCACAAGTCAGGAGGTTACTTCTCCGCCTCCGCCGATGGTGGATGTTGTCCTCGTTCCTGGACAAAGATGGCGAATAACTGGGTTCTCCCTTTGATTTTCCGACGCACCCCTAATGGATCAAGGGCTTGCGCCGGTCGGAAAGGTTGTCCTGAGATCTCACATTCTTGGCCGTTCCATTGGAACTTCATTGTCAGATGCTTCCAGTCGCAGAGCACAGGGCCCAGCATTTCTAACCACTGGATACCTAGGACGGCATCCAGTCCCACCAATGGCAGCTTGTAGAAGGTCACCAGGAAACGCTTCCCTTGTAGCTCTATGTTGACTGAGCGAAACCTCTCCTGGCACTGGAGAGTTTCTCCATTGGCAACACAGACCCCGAACTCCTCCGTGGTGTCTACCGGCAGTTGGAGAATCATAGCAATTCGGTTGCTCAAGAAATTGTGGGTCGATCCGCTATCGATGAGGACCATCAACGATTGTCCCCGGATATGGGCCCGAACGCGCATGGTCCTTGGCCCGTTCCACCCTGATAGGGCATGTAATGATATCACCGGAGGCACGCCTTCTTCGGTCCTATCTTCTCCGTCTTGCTCAGGATCCCCGCCAGTTGGTGCGTCGGGTTCTTCTTCGCAATCTGCTTCAATCAAATGGACCTGTGGAGTTTTACACCAGTGCCCTGGAGTGAAACATTCATTGCATTTGAAGCAGAGCCCGCGTTTCCGACGCTGCTGCATCTCTTCCCAAGTGATTCGCCGGACTGGTGTTGGTGCAGGAAGTCGTGGCACAGAGGTAGACAATGATGGAAAGGTGCTGGTTCCTGGGCTCATCGTGGTTGGAGCTTTGGTGCTCCCCGTGATGCAAAACCCAATGTGTCGTGGGGTATTGCGCTTCTGCTCCAGCCGCTCCTCCCACATACGAGCAATGGTAATGGCTTCCCGCAGCGACTGCGGTTGCCTCATTCATACCTCTTTGGCTATCTGCTCCTTAAGTCCTCCGATGAAGGTTCCGATCAGCGCCTCCTGCGGCCAGCCACGGACTCTGTTGGCCAATTTCTCAAATTCTTGTTGATACTCCCTCACTGTTCCCTTCTGTTGAATGCGTGACAACATCTCGTTGAAGTTGACGTATTCATTGGGCCCGAACCGCGCCAACAACTCCTTAAAGAGTTGCCTGGTGATCACCAACCCTTCAACCCGATAAGCCCGACGCAGCCATTGCCACCAGTGGTTTGCCTCCCCGTCCAAGTAGAACGAAGCGGTGGAAATCCGACGGTTGGCCGGAATTCCCTGGCTGTCGAAATATTGTTCCACCCGATCAAGCCAGACGATCGGATCATCCTCCGTGAACCTCGAAAAATCCATCCTTGGAGGACGCAGGTAGCCGGTGGTGTCTTCCGGTCGCCCATGGCCTCCCCCCGGTGGTGATGGAGGAAATGAGGCTTGTGGCTCCAGCGGTGGTCGCGGAGGGACAGATATTTGTAGGTCGCGGATGGCCTCCAGTATTTTGGTGAAGCGTCCTTCTGCTCGGAGTTCCATACTGTGTAGCTCCTCCTGTACAATGCCCATCTCGGCCTCTAGGCGTTTGATCCTCTCCTTATTCGACATCCTCCAGGCTCTGATACCACTGATAGGTCCCACTCAGAGTAGAAGGAAGTGAAGAATGGAAGAGAAGAAAAGAGGTTCTTTATATACATTCCATGCAAAACAACCTACAGCTCTCTTCGGGCGAGAGCAACCCAACACAATAAAATAAGGACAAATACAACTATGTTTTTCTCTGTCCTCAAACCCAAGGCTTCCCATCATTTAAAGATGCTTCCCTTCATTGAGCACCCCGGGCCATCATTTGTCACTCCCTGCCATCACTCGTCAACGCTCCCACATCCCACAAGAGCCCCGGACCTCTTCAACGCTTCCACATCCCATGTCCCACGAAAGGCTTGGCCATGCATTCCCTTCGGTGTGTTCCGCTTCCTCCGTCCTCGCAACAGAACCACGGGTGGAGCGAGTCTTCCTCTCGCTCCCAGCTCTCTCACAGTCGACTTGGCTCCTCGTTCCGTTGGTTCGCGCGTGTGGGCGGAGTCCAAACCCATCAGGTAACGGGGGTTTGGTTTCCGAACCTGTTGCGGCCTAGTGGGTTTAGTGATGAGCTCATCAACTTTTCATCAGACACGCCCCTTGCTATACCTTGTTTGCATACGAAATTGATTCTAGAGGTTTAGCTTACCAATGTCTTGATTGGAGCTATGGGGTATACCTATATCTTTATATACGGCAATTCCGCGCTAAAACCCTTTCTTAAGGCAGTTCAGTCGCTTTGAGATGAGCCCACAGAGCCAATGGTGAAGGAGCTTTCAATCGAAAGTGCATAAATCCTGGCACGATCCTATGTGAAGCTGATTCTCCGTCCAACCATTTCAACTTCAAATTTCCTGAATTGAGAAAGGAATAGAACTTGGGGCAACCTATCACTCATCAAAAACTGGTTCTATGGCCGATTGACATAACCGAATGCCTCTCTCGCCAAGCTCAATCTTTCTTAGAAAAAAAAAGAAGAAGAAGAATGCTAATATGCTAAAGGTATCTAGATTGAGAAAAGGAATGAAGCTAGTTGGGAGTAAGCCATATCAGAGGAGCTTTTTGTTCTCATTACAGCTGACAGTAATGGTTCAGTATATCAAAAGTTAACTACATAGTAATATACTAACCCTTTCTACCAAAAAAGAAGCTTCTGTTAAATGAAAGGCTGTGCTAAAAAAGACTGGCACATTATGTATTCAAGAGGAAAACCATAGAGCATCTGGTATTTCTCTCAGAAACAATCACAAAAAAGTTCCAGAACTGCAGCTAAGAGGTGAGAATCCACGTGGCAAAGACTAGGGCAATTAAGTAGGTCTCATACATCTTCACAGAGAAAGGAAAACATCTGCATAAAGTCAGGTTCAATAATAGATAGTCTTCTTTTTGCAGATGCAAATTATTAAGAACAATATCCTGCAGGTTGTTAATAATGGATTCAGATAGTTTAATCTCAGTTTTTAATGGCGAGATAACATACTGGCGCAAAAGGAAACAACCCAGTCGACTGGCTTGACAATTGGGAAGAGAGGCTGCCAAAAAGCTGTGGAGGAATACAAAATTTTTTGGAGATTTTCAGGACCTTGATGCTGAAGGCAACTCAATCATGCATTTTTAAGCAAAAAAAAAAAAAAAGTCTTTTTTCTTTAAAGAAGAATTTTTCCCTTGTTAGTTCCATGTGGGGAGTAGGAACCCTTGAGCCAGATGGGTAAATTGAGACAGATTTGCATCTAATTGTTGAAGCATGAATCATCTGAACATAGACTACTTTGGACAGTTAGCATGTTTGCAATCCCCCCCCC
>JAOXJJ010000469.1:65049-88665 GCA_025769935.1 Phoenix roebelenii
CCCCCCCCCCCCCCCCCCCCCAAAAAAAAAAACAAATAATAGGTGCTTCAATAAAAGCACTTGTATCCTATTGTATCTTTTTTTTTTTTTTTTTTGGAATCAAAGACAAAGGCAATTAGATATTTTACATGTCATGGTGGTTGAGATATATAAGCAATTGCATGATTTTTTTTCTAAATAGATAGGATCTAAAATCAATTTTTGCAGCAATGTCTCAAAACAAGAGCCACTAATAGCTAATTCTCTGAGAAGATCATTGAAATTACCTTGATTAGGCGGTGGAAGAGTCCTGCTATGAGTAGGATGATACGTGACAGGCGTGAGTTTCTGAAAAGATACATGAAATTGTTACAGAAAAACACAAAAAGAAAATTCTTTGAACGGTTGGAAAAAAAATTTAATATTTAAGTCTAGCAACAAAGGTTACAGATCAACAGCCAAGTATGTGAATAATGTGCACAAGAATGACTAACAGCCCCTTCAGTACACCCTACATGCAATTAAAGAAATTGTTAATATCGTTATGTGGGATGACGACCGACAAGTCAGGAATGTCCACTGTATGGAACTAAACTTGGAAACATCTTGACTAGAAAATTGCTTCCATTAACATACACAGCATTGGATATCAGAAAATATGAACAGTAACACCCTAAAAGAGCCATTCCTTGCTCATTTCCCACTTCAGTCCAGGTTAAAATTAATAATGGCATAACCAGGATGCCCTAAACAATTGGTCTCTATCAACATATAAAGTTCCCCTGTATTTAAACACCATAACAATGGTTAAAAATCATAGAAAAACCCACATGCCATGTCAGTTTCATTCCTTCTCTAAATCATTTCTTAACTTTCTTCCTATTAGATCCAGCATTTTAATAGATTCAATTAATGAAGACTCCTTATTTCTCTCCCCCATCATCTACTTAATTTTCTTTTTCTTCTTTTGTCCAACTGGTGAAACCACCGCCCCCCTCCCCCCCTCCTAGAAAATTTAGGGCTCGTTTGGTTCACGGAAAAAGAAGGGGGGAAAGTGTGATCAACGAAAAAGTAATGAGATACCTCTTGTTTGGTTGGAGTTTTCAAAGGAGAGAGATGTAAAAGTTATATTCCTATGGAAATATGATTCCCATGAGAAACATGAAAAAGTTACTTTCCCATGAGCCGGAAATCACTCTATTTTTATTTTTTTTCCAAAAAACCCTACAGCATTAAATAGGCATTAATGATCTAATTTTTATTAAGAGTATAATAGGAATTACATATAACTTTTCTAGAAAAATGGATGGTCAACCAAATATAAGCACTCTGCAAATCTGTCACTTTCCTATTGTCAACCAAACATGCCAAAAGTACTTTTCCAAGCATTTTCTTCCTAGAAATCTGCTTCCCAGAAATCATATTCCTAGGAGTAGATATAATTTGATCGTTATGAACCAATCCAAAATCGTTGTAGACCGAACCAATCATTAGTTCCCAACCATAGGTCGAATGAAATCCGATTCATAAATCAGCAACTAAAAGAATCAAAAAAATGCTTCCCGCGAACCAAACAAGCCCCTATAGTTTTTTAAGTTCTCTCATTCATTTGAATTTTTTTATAAAAATTATATTATATTATTTTTGTTTTCAATTTTCTCACTTTTAAACTTAATTTTTTATTTACTCTTTGTTCAATGCTCTAACTACCATTATTTTATTATTCTTAACAATTCAATATGGCAAGATATTTTATTTTATTTGTTCTCTAATTTTTATTTCAATTCTTAATATTGGTGTTTTTGTTGTAGTTACAATTACTATTTTATGTTAGATTTCCTCCTCCTCCCCCTACATAGAGGGGCATATTGCTTGTATTTAATTAACGCCGTGCCTGATCCATGAAACCAGGCATTTAGTCATCTAAACTCAATTACATGTTCAAAATCAACTTCTATTGCTATCTGTTACATCATATATGCTTATGCCTAGTGTCCACATAACTTGAGCTGTTCTAGGATTGAAACCACTTAAGCTGAACTTCTACCATCATGTCCATCAAGATGATGGTTTTGCCTCACCTAGTAATATATAAAATGACGATTTTAAGTGCTCTAACAATTTCTAATAGTACAGTACTTGATGCTCAAAACAGACACATTAAACTAAATAATGACTAAGTAGGAGAAAAAGAGTTTTTACCACAAAAAATTACCTTCCAAAGCCCAAGTGACTGGTGTTCTTGCAAAAGGAAACAAGTCACACAACATTGAGCAATGTCATTTACTCATATGGAATCTTCTATTGGCTAACTCACTTAACCTATGGGCAGCATAATGTAATGAAACTAAAGGGCAATATACTTTCCATTGGCTCGGTGCTAGTGGTATTGCCATTGACTGCACCTATATTTCAAATGTTACCTTGGTTTTCTCTATGTTACTCATGTTTTGCTTCTCTAGATCCGTCCAATTAACTTGAATTCTCGATTCAACAGCATCTGATGATTCGCCCTTAAAGCAGTCAATACAGCTAAAATTTTAGTTGCGAAGAGTAGTGGCATTATTCATTTCATTGCCAGAAGGGTTTTACCTGGCACGTTGAAAATGAGCAGCTAATTTAACACTTCATCTGTTCTAATTATAAGACCATTTAGTTCTAATGGCTTATCTAAGAACTAAGATTAATCTCATTCACCAACTATTCCTATTAAGCACAATCTTTTGCAGTGTTAAGCGACATTAGTGATAGGTGTCTAGGTTTCTCAAGGAATTTCAACTGAGAAACTTCAAGAAAACTTACGTGGGCCATATTAATATCTTCTTTTTTTTTTCTAAACATGCAAAGATGTACGATCATATATAGTTAGTTGGCCCTATAGTTCTCTAGTTTGATAAAACTATTAATCACTTTGCAAAACGTTGAGTTAGAATTAATGACTTTCACATAGAAGTAATAACATTGACATGAATGGTGATGACATGATGGTTGGATTGTTTGGTGCTAGGGACTATGATGAAGGGTTCAAGTGTCCAACAAATCAAGAAACCCACATTAATAGTCCTCCAGTGTTACTATAAGCATTTTCTGAATTCACTCTCGCTACTCGAACCATGTAAGCATAGGTATTCCTCTCCTTATTCTAGACCCTCTAATATGAATTCAAGCAACTCTCCTTACGAAGACTCCTCATATTTTTGTTGTGCACACACATACCATCTCATTTGGTTCTCTATCACTTTGTCCTTAATCATGCAACCACACAGCACCTTTAAATCACTGTTATCCAGGCACTTTAAAATCTGGGTTTTTGAATGTGTCAGGTTGCAACGACAGCTAGATTCTTCATGATACGTTTTGACAAGCACCGTGAAAGTATTTTTCAATCCTAAAAGGGCTCTAATCTTGCTTATTATGACTCTCAAGAATCTTCCAACAAACTTTGCTCAAGAAGGAACTCATAATCAACCTAAAACTCCAAGTACATTCAAAACTTCAAAAAATAACAACCAAAAAGGTAAGTAAAGGCATCATAATTTAGGAGTCAAAAGACCCTAAATATGACTCCTAGGAACTTTCTAATGACTCTTAAAGTTCTTTAAAATGTTCGCTTAAGGAGTTTGGAGAGCAAGCAAGCTTTTTAGCTGGATCAAATCCGAATTGTTGCATGCTCTTGACACTAATATCTCCTGGACTTGATCCTAATGAAATCTCGAGGGGTGTGAGATCTGGGCTGTTTACTAACATTCCCAAATCATAGCTTTATGAGACCAAAGACAACAGATGGTGAGATCATTATCAAAGTAAGCCTAGGCATTACTATTAGCATAGGCTGTACTCATTTAGTAACAAGCAGAAATCATATTCAAAGCGGCATACAAGAGAAAACCCCATGATAAGGATGTGCGCCACATAAAAGCAGCATAGAAGGAGAAGTTTCCATGTCCACATTTTGCATGGAGCAATTCTTGCGCAAGATAGTAAACAATGGTTGGGGGATGATGTATACATATCAAAACACACACGCACGCATGCTTACATGCAGCCATGTTCAGCTTTACCAGAAAAGCAAAAATTAGCAGTACTAGCTGAAAGGAATCTAAATAAGAAAATTTTTTGGCGATTCGGTTGATCGAACATTTGTTTGTTCCAGCACTCGTTTATTTGTTCCTCAACCTTTTTCTTCTCTGATTGAAGCTCAATATGCAATTTCTAATTGTTCTTCCAAAACATAATATAATTTCTATCTGCAAAGTACAAATAAATCTGAATCCAAGAGGAAAGCTTCTTCAATCGAATCCAAATCGGTTCCGACTAACCTTCACGGCCGGCTAAAGGTTTTCCAGTAGAACCTCACAAGATTTGCCAAAAAGGTTTTAAAAAAAGCCCCAGATCAAGAATTTGATGCAACACAGCAATCTTGAAACGGTTCGATGGAGAGGAAGAACTTACGGAAACAATCCGGATCAAATAGAAAAAGAAGTCTAGAAAAAAGATGACAGAGGGAAACAATCCTGATCAAATAGAGAGGAAGGGCTTACGGAAGGCTGGGCGGAAGGATCGGCGGGTCGGAGTTGGCTGAAGTTGTGAGGATTGTAGGAGGGCCAGTCGCCAAGCAGAGACCCCATCTGGGATTTTTCAACGGCAGCACCCTTTAACTTCGCTCAGGCGATATAGGCCTTTTGAGAACTAATGGGGCTTGGCACTGGGAGCAGAAACGAGGTCCTCCCTCTCGCTCGCTCTCGCTCTAGTTTTCAGTCCTTCTACTCGTCCTTTTGCCCACAGAGGAGAAAACTCTCTCCCTCCAAGAACTCTTTTATAAAGGGGAAAGATGAGACCTGAGAGGGAAAGAAGGGACCAGATGAAACTAAGGACAGCCATGCGGTTTTCTCGTGATTAGTTATGGATCCATTTGCACCATTTTTGAAGAACGGAGAAAGACTCACCCACGCTCTTTCCTGGATGTTATGTTAGTGGATGGGTGTGATCCTGCGTGTTCAAAAAGTGGTGCGTCGAAGTACGTACTTCTCCGTGTTTACCATCACTCGGACTTTTTATCTTTTTTGCGAGAAAGAATCAACCGTTGGATTGCATCTTGCACAGCTATCGGAATACTCAAATCGTCCTTTTCATCTGCTGCACAAATCTCGAAGCGAACTTTTCGGATCCAACGGTTTATTTTGCCAAATTATTGGTGCAGCACTGGATGGTTTATTATATTTTTTTTTCCCCAAGGGCTACCATTAACGCAGAAAAGCGTGAAACGAAATCATTCAGTTGTAAATGATGTGTCAATATGTTATTAGAGTTCAATGTCCTTGCTTTTATAAATGTCAATATTTTAATTAGAAGGCGATCGATTGGGGAATATATTAATTGATACTTTCGAGGTGTATATTAGAATTATTGCTCTCCATAAATTATTCATAACGAATCATATTTTTAATGTATCACTTGAGTATATTTAAATATAGCTTTTCAGCCACGAACTGGGACAAAGGAAATCCTGATCAAAATCAAGACCTTCAAGAAAAATTCTAAAATCCCTTTGTCCTGACTCTCACGGCTCCTCTATAAATTAACATTTAGTCTGAAGCACAAACGATAACAGAGCATTCAAAGGGTCGTGGCACAAAGATACAATTTCAATTTCTATGGTCCATTGGATCTGGCTCCTGCATTACTATGCTCAAGGGTCCTTGGGTAGCCCCAACTCCATTAGTGGCTTGGCCTACGTTCACTAAGATAGATATTGTTTTTGAAAAGAATTAACATGGATAGTGATGAGGCCGAAGATATCCCCTGTACCTCAGAGCTCAGTCCCCACCGGACTCAGACAGCAGAAGTGATTGTTTCTCCTTAGAAGTATTGTCCACTTCGGGAGGTTCATAGTCTCTTCCCCACGCACGATTTTGCTCCACAAAAGAGGCCTATGAAGAGAGAGATAGCCTCTCTCCATTTAAGGAACAATTTTTTTCGCTATCTAGTCGATGTGGGACTAAGTTCGGACCCTTTATTCCCACAATATAGCCCCTCCAACGGAGGGGTCTGTGCCAGGGTCAAGGGCTCTCAACAAAATCACCATTGATGAGGCCGAGGGTATCCCCCAAACCCCAGAGCTCAGTCTCCACCGGGCTCAGGCAGTGGAAGCGACTGCTTCTCCTCATATGTATTGTCCGCTTTGGAGGAGGTTTCATAGTTTCTTCCCAACGCACGGTTTTGTCCTACAAAAGGCGCCTTTGAAGAGAAAGGGGTAGCCCCCATCCATTTAAAGAACAGACCTCTCCGTTATCTAGTCGATGTAGGACTAAGTTCGGATCCTTTATTCCTACAACATATAGTGACCATGACATATTGTTAGTTAAAGAACTTATAACGCTTAATTCGACGTGGAATGGAGATTTGTTGGCTTCTTTGTTCTCAGTTAATATGATGACACAGATTTGTACTATTCCTATTGCACAGGGTCTTTGGTGTGATCGACCATACTGGGGTAGAAGTCGGGCTGTTCATGTCTCTCTAAAGGACATGCATCCAATTCTTAAGCAGCCAAATGCATCGTTTGCGAACACCTCCTTTAAATGGATTTGGAAGTCGGATGTGCCAATGAGAGTCAAAAACATTTTGGTGGAAGCTATTGTGGAGAAGGTTGCCTTGTAAGGAGCAGCTATGTATACTCTTCCCCTAGAGCATCAATTCTGTGATCTATGTACCACTGCGGTAGAGGATTGCCATCATGTGATGCTGAGATGTTCCTTTGCAAAAGCCTGATGGCAGCAACTCGCTGTCATAACTGCGGTCAGGTTTCACCCTAATTCTTTGCCGAAATTGGCACTGAGAAGCTTTTAACTCTTATCAAGGAGCAACCAGGTCCCTCAAGCTTGTGCGTTGGCTTCCTCCTCCCATGGGAGTTCTCAAACTGAATTTCGTGTTGGATAAATTGAAATATTTAAATAAAAGAGAGAGAGAGAGAGAAGAAATGAGAGGAATGGCCATCGGATGTGTACGGTATCTTCTCAGAAATAAATTAAATAAGAAGAAGAGAGAGGAAGGGCCAACGGATGTTTATGGTTATTTTTTTTTAAGGTTTCTCTATGGGTAGACTTTAATTTAAAATTAAAGTGTCTTGACTTAAAAAATGTGCTTTTACACCGTTCACTATTGTGGGACAACTGATGGTATTAAACTTCAGCTTAAACTTAAGAGTTATATATTTATGGATAGAAGAGTCATGTATTTATAGAAAAATCATGTATTTATAAAAAAGTGTCTTCGCATCTATTCTCTTGCGACCAAAAATAGCAATCTCTCCCTTTCCTTCCGTCTTAAAACTTTTGTCTTTTCTTCTAGCTTCTAATAGTTTTTTAGAAAGTTTCTGAATTTTTTTTTCAGAATTACTATTTGCAGAATTCCATAAAGCTTTACTATATCCTAGGCATGATTTGCCATAAACTCACTAGCAAACTTATTTAAGTAAGGGCAAATATCATCTAAAAAATAGTAATTTATATGCCTCAAAGTCTTAATTTTTCTATTATTTTCTCCATTTCAAATCACTCTTCCCCAATAATTCAAAGGTGACATTCGCGATGGCTACCGAGTCGAGTGCTACTTTAAGTCATGAATCAAAACTTTGTCAAATTGGAACAATTTGACGGAACAACTTGCTAAAAGGACAAGGTGACGTTTCTCCTCACTTCTTCAATTTCCCTTCGCGAACTTTCTGCCGAAAGAAGCCTCCACAACTAAGAGGTGTTTACAATCAGACCTAATTCGTCTGGTGATGGCCGATGTTTCAGCTACCCTGTTTCTCTTCCACCGCCCCCCCTCCCTACCCCCAGAAAGAAAACCACTTCTTCGCAAGAGCTGAAATTACACCAGGTTATTTCACTGTGTAGCTGGAATGGCAATTTTGTTGTCACAAAACCATCCACCTGGTGCGAACCTCAATCAACTCTCATGTCTTAAGATGCAAACAAAAAAAAATAAAACAAAAAATAAACTGCTATATAGAACCGAAAAGGAACAGAAAATTCTGGTATAGCTTTTCCAACTACAGTAGGCATAGTTAATTCCATATAAGGCAGGATAGGTCTTAATTTGTGTGTAAAAATTCATAGTACCACAGGTCAACTGAAAATGCCGTGGTTTTATTTTCAGAAAAACGAATATGCACCCGCCTCCTTTGATTACCCCTTTGCTAGTCAAGAATACCCTAATGGAACAATCGGTTGCCTCAAATATTTAAAACTAAGCATTGTTTCGCTCCAATGTTTATTAAAATCATATAGAAACATCTCCCCACTCTTTTTTTCTGCATAAAGTTAATACAAAAATTGCATAATGTTTGAAAGAGGCATTCACAGAGTCCAACTTCGCCACATTTTCCTGTGGACAACCAATTAATGTCCTCACCGAAGCTTTTTCTCGGCCATCTTATGAATGATTTTTGCTTGGTTTTTTGTTGCTTCATGGACACCTCAGCCAATAAAGGATAGGAAATTAGAAAACTTATTATTACATAACAGATAGCTTTATATATACTCAATAATCAAAAAAATTGCTAGCATATGTGTTTGCATGAGTGCATGGGCACTAGGTTGCGCAACAATACTGCAACGAAAATTAAGAGCGGAAAAGTCTTTAAGCCATAGAGGAATGCCCTTGGACCAGTTTACAAACTGTAGATTAGGTATGAACAATTTTAGATTGCAGTTAAATATTTGGAGCTTGTTTGGTTGGAATGAGTGACTTTGAAATGAAAATAAAAATGAGTGACTTTCAGTCCAACCGTTTGGTTGAGAGGAGTTTCATTTTCATTCCGATTCCAAAAGAAACGGAAATGCTCCAATCCCTCCATAAAGCAACCCCTATTCTCTCCTAGTATTCAAATTCCATTCTAATTTCAATTCTGGTCACGAACCAAACACATCGGAGGATATGGCCATTCTTATTTCTATTCCAATTCATTCCGATTTCGATTCCAATCACGAACCAAACACGCCCGAGATATGATTCCTATTCCACTGTCCTCTTCATGTAAGTAGGCCTTGAATGTAAAAAAAAAAAAATCAACTAATCCTACAAAAATAGTCACTTCCTCTATTGAAATGAGTGAAATATATATATGTAAAATAATTACTTTCTTGCTTCACTATCCCTTGAGATCAGAGAGAGGAGCAAGAGAGAGAGAAAAAGATGAATGTGGCTATTGTTTATGATGATTACATATTATACATTCATGCCACACACACATTATATATATATATATATATATATATAGGGCATAAAAATTATATATTTACCGATCATTGATTAACCAATATGTTCTTCAACTTGATTTATGAACCTTTCTGCATCCAACCACCATTCACAATCTTCACCCATGTCCTCCTGCCAAACAGAGCGGATAGGTTATGTTGGATTTTGCCAAAAGATAATACAATTTTCTCACAGATTTGTACACTCAAGGAAATTAATATCAACTGAATCCCATATGAGTAAGAATCTAGCTTGTCAATAGAAATCCTTATTTGTTGGTTGCATCTATAAGCCATGCAACCAACAAGAGTGCTATAGATCAGACCGGATTTCAATTGTGTTGACTCATGTTGATGGCACAAAAGATGGAGCAGATTCTGCTCACGTGTTGTACATTATGGTCAAGTATCTTAGAATGGCATGCAATAAGATTCACTAGCAAGCATTATATTTCTGAAACAGAATAATGGAGTATACTAGCAACATTAAAAAACACAATGAACAAAAATAATACAACACAGAGCGACATTTATCTACATTTGAAATTCTTTCTTTCCCATTTAGTGCCCTTACTCTGTAATTGGGGTTTGTCTGTGGCTGGAAATGTTCTAACCTAATCCAACCCACCAGTGGCTAAACAGTTCTTGTCAAGTCCAAATGGCATTCTAGTATAGAGCAAAACTGCGATTTATCATACTTGCAAATTATGAAGAACATACATGTGGTTTTTTTGGGGTAGCAAATACTGAATGAAACTAAACCTATTTCATCATTTTCAATCAAGACAAGCCCACATTGTTGCATGCAAATTTAGGTCAATTTTTCTGGAGACCGCATTCTTAATGTAAAATTGTTCTTAAATGTTCAAGTATGGATGCATGACTTAATGACTACTATAATCTGCTAAGAATGAGCATAACTAGTATGTGTTATATGAAGCCAGATCAGCTAGTTTTTTTAGTAGCGCATCAGATTTTCAAAATTGTAACAACTGTGGTCTGATAAAGGATAAATAAACCATGAAGGAATAGCTTCTGAGAACTGTGCTTGATTCAGGTTCTGACATCACCTGCAGGTTCGGAAAGCTTTAATTTTCAAAGTAAGTCATTGCACCAAACAGTGTCTATTTGCATTATGAACTCCTTTGGACTTTATTGAATATTTTTGGCATACCATCTCTTGTAATCTATTATAGAAACACATTAAAACACCCACTATTTTTCTGAAGTTTGCCACTCCTTCCATTGCAGTCCAAGCAGACAGAACTTAGACTTGATTGATCCCCATATTTGATCCAAACTTCTACAGACAATAAATGCGTAAACAATAAACTTGATCATCTTTGATGTTCTAGCGCTAATAAGGTGAAGAAAAATGCAATGCTACGACTGCAAAGCTTGAATAAAGCAACTATATATCTGGAAAGAAAAGTTGCACGCTTCAGTGCAAACGTGCTTTGTGTCCAGCAGTGTGAACCAAGTAGCCATATGCAGATTACTCTTTGATGCTATGCAAATTATAGTTAGCTGAGATAATAAATTTTTAACCGGACCCAAACCAGTAAAGGAATACCAAATGTGACATTACAACTTGCCCCAGATGTCACTGCCAAGAACCATCAGAGCTTCAAACTATATGTTACTAGAATGTAAAATTTTGGTAGAAGATGCGAAATCACAAAAAAAACACAATGAATTGGCATACTCACCAATTTGCTTAACTCAGCTGCATTTCTCATTTTCTCAATGCAGTCAGCATATCTCATGGCTTCTTGCCACCAGCTGCTGTCCTTCTTGCAGCTGTCAGTAATCCACTTACCATTATCACACGAATTGTTTTCCGTGTTATTTCCATCAAACTGAGTATTGAAACCTATGTCCATAATCTCCCTACAATTTTCTGTATTTACTGAACTGAATAGTGCCTTGCTGTCAGGAATCACATCCCATGGTACAGGACGCAATGGAGAACGGTATCCTAGTGCAAAATCATTTTGTTGGGAACATATAAAAGACATCACAAACTTAGAAGGTAAATTTATACATGAACCATCAGTAAATTGAGCTAATATCATCTGCATACCTCTACAATCAGGGTCATAGCATTTCTGGTAATAGCCAGCCCTTTGAAAATCAACAGTGTACATGACTGAACTAGCAAAATAATTAGGTATTGTTTGTTAAATGCATATAATAAAGCATAAAAAATGAATAGAAAAGCATCTAGTGACACATGAAACTTAATAAAGAAGCCCATTTGCACTAACTTGGCAATTGGCATATCTCATGAATTATAAATAGAGTAAAATAAATGAACGTACAATCAACAAATACTTCAAAATACAAGAAAATGAATGCAGAAACGTAAAGAATGACAGGAGAAAAATAGTAGCACTTTATCTTATGGACTTTCTACATGCACAACTATATGATCATATAAGAGAGCATTTCCTCGAGAGCTGGTATGTTTTGCCTAAACGCAACACTGCCCAAGGCCAGTCCGAAGCCTTGAGGGAAAAAGTGGAAGATTAATGTCAGGTTGAGAAATAGTTGCAAAAAGCACGTCAAACTATGAAAAGGATCCAACTTAAGACATCATGAGTATTAGGAAGTCCTTGATATATGTAGCATGCAATAATCTTGTAACAACTCAAGACCTCACCCAAAATGGCTAGTCGGAAGGTATTATTTGGGTTCCTTGATCCTATACAAGTATCCAAGATCTATCCAGCGAATAACCAATGTGGGACTAAACACATGCCCACACGGGTCCTTACATACTCCCCCCGTTCAAGCCCTGACATCCTCGTCAGGCTAAGGGTTCAAATTCATTCAAATCTAATCACAAGCACCACGATCGGTCCATGGTCAACCCCAATAAATCTGTGCTGCAGTGTCCTCTAGCCTATTGCCTACATAGGTTATAGGCCAGATCCGCTCTGATATCATTTGTAACAACCCATGACCTTACCCAAAATGGCTAACCGGAAGGTATTATTTGGATTTCTTGATCCTGTATAAGCACACAAGATCTACCCAACGAATAACCAATGTGGGACTAAACACACGTCCGCACGGGTCCTCACATACTCCCTCCGTTTAAGCCCTGACGTTCTCGTCAGGCTAAGGATTCAAATCTAATCACAAACATCATGATCGGCCCGTGGTCAGCTCCAATGGATCCATGTTGCAGTGTCCCCTAGCCCACATAGGTTATGGGCCGGATTCGCTCTGAGACCATCTGTCACAACCCAGGACCTCACCTAAAATGGCTGGCCGGAAGGTATTATTTGGATTCCTTGATCCTGTATAAGTACCCAAGATCTACCCAGCGAATAACCGATGTGGGAGTAAACACACACCTGCACAGGTCCTCATAAATCTAGTCCAATTATAGCACAAAACGAGCAAGGGTTCACTAAGTCATCACTTGTAAATGACACACTGTGCCATGACCCAACTGATGAAAATTGAGCAAGTAGCAAGGTCATCACCTGTAATCGATGTGCCAACTCAGTTGTGGTGAGAGATGGGAGAGACATTTATAGGCTTAAGGTCTCTCTCTTAGAACTAATGCGGCATAATTATTAGATGGTAAGAGAACAAGGTAATTACCTCGATTGAGGAGAATGCGAAGAAGCTAAATGTTCAAATGATTTCGGTTGTCATTTCCATTTCAGTTGGAGAATGCAGTCCAATGTTTGGGTACTAGAAGAACATCTAACTTGCCACTTAGAATGCTAGAATTTTGACAGGAAAGAGTTGAGAGCTTGCGGACATGATGGGATGAAGGGGAATCAATATTGGTTGTTTATAAGAAAGAAAATTTAAGGTTGAATGTCCAAGGACATAGGCCATGGTCATGAAATTTAACAACTTGGGAAATGATGATTTAAAAAAAAATAAAACCAAAGTAGTGGTGGTCAAAGAAATGATGGATAAAGGCATAGATGCTAAAAAAAATAAATACCAGACAAATAGCTATTAAGATAGTTTTTGATGGAGAGGTTATTGTAGTAATCAATGTGCATGCACCAAAAGTAGGTTTAGCAAAAAGAATGACAAAGCATTCTGGGACAAGAATGAAATGTGAGATATATTAGAGGGAGAGGATGATGTAGAGAGTGAATTGAAAAGGCATGAAGGGAAGATTGGTACAGTATATGAGAGGGTACATGGTGGATGTACGTTTTCTTATATAAATATAATGGGATACTTGATTCTTCAGTTTAATATGGCTTATGGTCAAGAAATTGTCAATACATATTTAAGAAGATAAAAAAACATTTACTTGTTTTTACAATAGACTAAATTTGTCACTACTATATTATGTTTTCCAATGAAGGGATACATTATCTTGCAAATATTGCAAAGTAATGCTAGAAAAAAGCTGAAAACACAGAATAATATAGTATTTTTGGATATCCATATCGGTTGTATGAAGAGAAGAAATGGATCTAATAAAATTCCAATGGTAGTGGAATTTAAAAGGGAAGTTGCCGTAACTTTTAGGATGAATTATTTAAGGAAATCTCAACTTAAGAACTAAACCAAAAAAAAATGTGAGAAATGTGGCTGATTATATTATGAAAGCAGCAAGAGAAGTTAAAGGGAGTAGAAGGGGAAAAATTACACACATAAAGAAACCTGACAGATGACTGGTCAGATAGAAGCAGCAATTCAGTAAAGAAGGTTTGCTTTATACCATGGCAATGAATGAATGATATCAAGGGCTTTGAAAGATATAAGAACATAGAGAAAGATGGGAAAAACTAACAAAGTCTAAATATGTAGTATATGATAATTTAAATCATAGGTTAGGTTAGGTTTAGGAAGTGAGAATGATATTTATAAGTAGCTAAAATGAGAGAGAAATCTAAAGATATGGATCAAGTTATATGGATTATGAAGGAACAAAAAAGATAAAAAACAATTTCAATAAAATAAAAAAAGATAAAAAGCTATTTCAATAAACCATTAGATGAAAGTGTTAAATAAATGATGATTCTACAAGAGAAATTTGTACATAAAAGGCATGGTTATAGAGTTATCGAGTTCCTATTTGTACAATTTATAAAGTTGAAGTGGAGATAACTTTGAAAAGGATGCAAAAGATTATTGTAATAGGAAAATCTAAGATGTTGATTTTGTTTTGAAAACAAAAGAGAAATTAGGTTAATTTGCTGTACTAATTTAATGAGGCTTTGAAAACTAAGAAGTTGCTAGGTGACTAGTGGTGTTGCGGTACCACCTATGAGTGAAGTTGCATAAAACTGCTCCAATTATTGTGTCACAAAATTATGAGACGCTTCATTAAGATTAAGAAAATCTATGCCAATCCCAAAAAATCTTAATATTTTATGCTAGAGAAATCAACAATGGAGATTATCTTTTTCACTTAGAATATTGATAAAAAATAAAGAGAAAAAAGGAAAAAGGTCTAAATATTGCCTTCATCAACATAAAGAAAGCTAACGGTAAGGTATTAAGAATTTCATGGGATTTAAAGAGGAAGTCGTGCACAAATGTTTCATTGAAGTTATTGTCATGCCTGCTGGAGCAATGGTAGGAATTACTGGTTATATCACAAGAATTGTATATTCCAATCACAAAGGTCTAACATTAAGTATAAATATTAAGATTCTATCTTTTCATTCTTATTATAGGTGATTCACTGCACATATATAGGAAGATGTACGATGGTTTTATACCAAGGAACGAAAAAAGGAGGATCAAACCTGCATTGACGAAGGGTGGGTACAGTAAGAGCCAAACTGAAAATTGTACTGATGATGGGCTTCAATGGGTATTCATAGGTACACCCCAAAACTCATGATATGGCTTTTTTGTCTTCCACACTCCAGTTTAGGGTTTCTTAACAAGTTTTTTTTTTTTTTTTTTGACTTGGACTATTTTTGCAAGGAAGAAGGCAGGAGTGTTGAGTTAACTATCCTAGTTATAGTTTCTTGTGCCTGTTGAAGTAAAAAACATGCATAATTATCACATCAATAACATATTATACACTATCCAAATATACATATAAATTTTTATATTAGGATTTTAGATTTTTTTTAAATGAGGTAGAAGCACAAGTTCACTGCACGCACCTACTTCATGTGCCCAGATGTTTCACTGTCTCGCATCTTTTGAAGATTTAATTCTCAATTTTGACACATATTTTCAATTAATTAAATATAAAAGTTAAAAAATATTTTTTTAAAAAAATGCATAACCTATCCAAGAAATCAACATATAATTATAATTTTTAATGATTTTATAAATAACTAATTCATAAAATTTCTAAATTTGAAAACACAAAACAAAATTCAGTAACCCAGAAAATCGTATATAATTAGCTAGCATATGATGCATAATTCTTTTCAAAATTATAACAATTTGAATATTTTAAAATAATAAATTCAGAAATTAATTTAAAACATCTACATAATCAAAAAAAATATCCTTATCTAGGGAATTTGTAGATCAGCCCAACATATACATCATATAAAAATATCAACTTGAACAAAAGTGTCTTTGTCGGGTTATTTTTGAATTCATTTAATTTATGGGCTTGATCTCTAGCAGAGCCTGAACAGCTAAACTGACTCCATTATTGGTGAGAATTTGGTACCATGTGCATATTACAGGTGCAAAGATGCTACCAATATTTTTCCAAGCTTTACATATTATTTTTAAAATTATTTTTCAGTAAAATTGATTTTTAAAATAAATGACAGTAGAGGATATAATTCACTGGGATTATACCTACATCATATCTGGAAACCAACTCAAACAAACACCATTTGATTGGACTAGTTCTAGATTAAACTGATATTTTGGTGTAGGTTTTAGGGTTAGCCACAAAACCTCAAAATCCACATATTTGTGCTTAGACTCATGGTTTAGAGTATGAATCCAAACACTACATGACATTTATACAAAATTTCGATGGAGTCACCTGTATATTTAGCAATTATTTCGGGATTTATCCCAGATTTTTTTTTTTTAAAAAAAAAGAGAGGGAAGAAACATCTTACCTTGAGTTCTTCAATTTAGAGGTCTCAAAATCTTTGATTTGAAGAAAAAAGAAATACAAAGGCCCCCTCTCCTTGCTCTCACTGCAGAAGCCCAACAAATTGCCAAATGGAGAAAGAGGGATTCAGAAGGGTTCCTAAGTGGGATCACTCGGTCTTGCCCTTACCGGTAGCTTCAAGGGAAAAACAAGGCCAACCGAATTACTCAATCTCAGAGCAATTTGGGTAATTCAGTGGACAATTTAATTGGTTTCCCCTTGAATCGAGTCTCAGTGAACCAAGACACCTTTGGATCCATACAAACTGGTGGTTTCATTTGGTTAGTTCCTCAATCCTTGGTTTATATTAATGTAAATAATATAGTGTTGTATTGTATTTATTTAAGAAAGCCTAAAAAGATAAAGGACTTTAAAAATCAAGAGAGTAACAACAAAGTATATGAAATCCAATTTCAATGAATATAGAAATGAACTCCAAGTTAAGATTGACAAACAAGAGATGGCACTATCAATCAGTTTCATTTTGAGGAATCTGTTATACAAAACAAGGTTTTAAATTCCGTGGGACGGGGCTATCCTAGTTTCCTATGGAACAGGATGCGCTGCCATCTTGCCCCATTCCGATACTAGGGACAGAGAATGTCCCAAGACATGCCGATCAGGATGTTGGGATGATGGCTAGACGGCCTTGTGTCGACACATAGGATGGTACGCTATCTCAGTGTCCTACGGGACAACCTGTCGGGATGTGAATCCTTGATGCAAGATATAATTATAAGATAAATGAAGAAATGTGCAACAAAATTAGAAATGGTTATGCAGTCAATAAATATCTTGGCAACCTAAATAGAACATATCAAGGCCTCGAAGTACTATAAAGAGGGTCTAGGAAAAGTTAAATATACTAGGAATGACAATGTGTAGATGAAAGTGGGGTAAAACAAGGAAAAACACACACACACACATATATATGCATAGAGAGAGAGGGAGAGAGAGAGAGGGAGAGAGAGAGAGAGGGAGAGATGAGTATATATAAGGTGTAGGACTTGTGCAAATTTAAAACAGAGTGATGGAGAATTAAGAGGTACATGTATTTCAAGAATCCAAGGGGAGCTGTAGCAAGGAAGGTACTTTAGTTTTTGTAAAAGAATGTAAGAAGATGGAAAGAGCTAGGCAACATGATGGATGTTGTGAGACAGGAAGGAGAATGCTCTAAATAACATCAAAGTCGGCCCTAAATAAGAATGCTTGGTGAATGTGGATACATAAAGCTGAGGCCAGATAGTTAAGACTAGGCTTAACAGTCATGATTATGGTTTTATGTAGAGGGCATTACCATGATAAGGAAACATCAAAAAGAATATAAACAAACCAAACTACAATTTCATAAAGTAAACAATAAATTAGCTCACAATGGTAAATGCATCAAATGTTGGGTTCTAGACATGCTGAGGGCAGTCCAAATTCATAAACAGGTTACAGCCAAAGCAATCTGAAGTTCGGATAGAAGATGTACTATGCTATTATGATTATGATGATCAAACTGCAGCATCCAGCCCTAGGCTAAAACATTAGATATGGCTTTAGGGATATTAATATTACCAAACATTTAATTCAATTCATGTTATTGAACAAAGCAAATTCGCAGGGAAGAATTTAATTTGACTATTCATCCATACTACAATTTAGAAGTCACTCGATGCTAGAATCAACAGCATGAAGTAGTTCATCCCAAAATTATAGTGTGCCATTGTAGCGCTTCAGTGAAAAAACACTTTAATAACGAATTCATGTTTCTCGGCAACCATAGGTTTTTATAGTTCAAGCAAACATGACACAAGGATTATGGAATTCCTTTACTTAGAAGATGTACCTGCCACTAGAATACCTTATACAGAAGGAATTATCATACTTCATAATGAAAAACCCCAATCAGAGAGCCTCATGTTTGGAGATCAGAAAAACAATATTATCATGAGAACCTCACAAAGATAAAACAAACGAAGGGGCAGCTATATCAATATGAACAGGGCCACCAAGTTGCCCTGCTTCACTTTACAACAAAGGGTGAATTACCACTATAAACAAGACCACAAAGATGACACCATGTGTATCCTTTTTAAGTGTCAACATAAGCAAGTAATCTCTAGGAACATAAGCATCCAAGGAAGATGAAATTAGATGAAATCAAATAAAGATGAGATCTGGCTCCATAAGCATATCTGAATAAACTCTTTTTAATATCAAGTTACAGTATCGGTGGCTGCATTTTTTGATCAGGAAAAGTCAAAATCCAGAGGTTAAATAACTGCTCGCAACCATAATTATATAAGTCATAAAAGTCAAGATTGCTGGCTGATAGTAATAATTGAACCACCAAAAATCAGTTAGTGACCTTGTGGCCCATTCATCCACAAATTTAACTAGATCATTATCTGTTTGAATTATAATCATTGTCGACAGTACAAGGTAGACAAAGTCATAGAAGGACTAGAGCAGAGCATGATACTTTAACTAGTTTGTTCCTTGTGTACTTGGACTTGAAAGTTTTCTTTTATTATTATTTTTTGCAATGAGATGGCTGAAAATTGTTTTTCCCCTCAAATGATGCAAATAAATCTCTAGCAAGATACTGGTGAAAGGAGTTCAGCTACTATCCAATCAACAAGCTTCCAATTCATTCACCACCATTCAAATCCCCAGCTCAATTTCTACAACCAGAATAAGGATTTATGCAGAAAAAGGAATTGATGTACTTCCCAAATTCGAGCAGCATTAAGGAAATAGTCAATAAAATCAATGATAAGAAAGATCATGTTCTAGACAAGTTGTTTTTGCTAACCGTCAGTGTCCAGAAAATGGGACATTGTAAATGACAAACTATTCAAAGAATAGAGTAAGTCAGGTTTTTCAATTTTTTGGTCGAAAGAAGAGTTCAAGACTTCATCACTGCTAGGAAATGGCAGCGACCGACCTCCATAGACAAATGGAAAATTCAGATGGCACAAGGACAATAAACCATGTTAAGATTGAACAGATGGGAAGAAAGAGGAAGAAGAACATAGAGCTTAGAGAAGGAAGGGCACTTGGAGCCAAAAGGCGATACTTGAATGCAGCATAAAAATGAGGATGCATTAGAAGAAAAGTGAGTTTTGAGAACACTTAATTTTTATATCTTGTCAAAGTGTGCAACAAGTTAACAGCTAATGGGTGTGCGTCACTAAAATATTATAAGAAAATATTGAGATGCTAATATAATTATACACATATGGAAGTAACAGAACAACTTTAAAGTTAAGATTCAAAAACAGTGTTTCATTTTTGTTTCCAACCAGACAAAATGTGCGTTGGCTACAGGGTTGTTTTGGTGGTTGCACTCTAGTTTTGTTAGTTTCAATTGGCAATTGTGAAGAAATATAAAAAGAAGATTAAAATTAAGAATATTAAAAAATATGAAGAAAAATAAAATCATTCAAGAATAGTAAACTAGAGTCATCATTTAATGAACATATGTTAGAACCTTTAACAAATTAATTTGATAGTTTTGCATTGAAATAATTAAAAATATTTTTTTCCAAAATAAAATGCCATTGCATAATATTACTGGCAATCTAGCATCTGATAATAGAAATGACTTGAAAATATGAGCTTTAGAAAGCCAAACTTCGGACATGAAATTTTCTTTTCTTTGAACCTCTGAGGAACATACTACGACAAAATTTTTCACCAAATGGTGTCAATACTTGCAAAATTCAAATTTAATCTAAAGAAACCAATGCCCAACATTTAAACAAATGAAGAAATGCAAATACTACGAACAAATAACCTATAAATTTGTCACTGCAAGGTAGTTTTAGTTGAAAGTGACCCCGACATTGTATCAGATTCAGGCTGAAACTGCAACTTCCAATTACGGTTTCTGATGAGTGATGAAACGTCCATTCAATGAACAGTTCAACTCTATGTTGATCAAAACTTATGGTCATCCCTACTAAAAACCAATAACAAGGACATATCATAACAACTCGTATTGAAAACTTTATTTATGCATCTGTGTTCATAATTTTGCTTTTTGGGGATGGAAAAGTCAGCTCATAATCTAGACAATACAATTAACTCTTAAGTCACCATAGATGATTGTCATTTGGAAAATTGAAGTTCACAATTTTCTTGAATTGCATAAAGGAAAATGCCAATTACACCCTTATTTGCTGTAGAAGTTAAGTTCAAAATGCATATTCAACAAAAAATTATAAAAAGAGAGTCCCTATGCACGGTACTTAGTTTTTGTACAGCATTGAAGAAAGGATGGTAAATTAAACAGTAAGTCTTAAAAAATAGCATTGGTGGAAATAAAAATAAAGAGAACAGTACAATCAAACAATGAGTAAAAAAGGTTACCGTGATTGCTTTTATGTTCTCTTCCAATCCTCTCACAATATCTACTTTTTGACATACTATAGACCATCAAACCACATGTTGAAAACCAATACCAACTCCGAATTCTTCCTGTAATAGCAAAAAAGAACATAACACAAGAATGTTTAGTACTTTAATTAATTCAATCATACCAAAGTCATAAGTTTTCAGTAAGATCTGAGAATTATGATGTATTTGAATACCGATAGATGCTAATATTTACCCCTTTTAGCTATATAGAAGTAATATTTAGAAAAAGAATTATATAAACTTGCAAACATACTCAAAAAAGGAAAAACCCAAGGCTTGAAGATCCACGAGAATCATTTGCACCCTAATTTTAACCAAATGGCCAGTTGCACATCTAATGTTGTTCATGAAGAAAATTGCAGGCTATATGAACTAAATCTTGTCTCCATTTGGTAAAATCAAAATAAAATGTGCTGGAAGAATCCTAAATTTTGTTAGTGATGCGCACAAATCCTTGCATGGTCTCTCAAGCACGTCTAGCTTGAAATCCTTCCCTTCATGTGAAATGCATGGTACAAAAAGAATAATGCTCACTAAAATAGCACATAACTGCAAATTGTAATGGAAAAATAACATTACCTAAGTAGGAAGATAGTCAAAATTATTTAGGAATAAGTGAGACCAACTCAGACATCCTTTTACTGAAGCTTCAAGACATCTCATGAGCTTACGATATAAGTGCTCTATACTATACATGTAATTAAATCTATGTTAGTTATTCTATTAGAATGTAGTGCACTGAAAATATTTACCTAAACACGAATCTGATCCAATCACTCATTTGGGCACTTGGCTCAGATTGTAATTCCGTAATCAGGTTAAAAAATCTTTTCAAACATGACCTAACATTTTGTGTTCAGGTCAGAATACAACATAGTATTAGGTATAGGATCTAGGTGGTCTGCTTGCAAAAAGTTTACCTTTAGGCTGTGCCTGTAGCATGTTGATGGCCAGTTAAAGAGCCATACTATTGTGATAAAGCATGCAAATGTTGCGGAAAGAACTGTCATAAAATTACACAATTTCAGAGGACTTCAAGAAAGGGAACATGGCAAACAATGATACTTCATGATAGACAACTTCCTCATGTTAGGTACTTGCCTTTGTGTGCATGAATGTTCATTGCAAGTGCAAGAGGTATCATCTAGTTGCAGGGAAAATATCATTTTGGACTCAATAAGGCCTTTGGGTGAAAAGCATTATAGCTGGACCTAGACAAAACAAAATCTCACTTCATGACTGTTCAGTTTTTTGAACTTTAAGCAGAATAAATTAGAAGGCAGACTCAGATTCTATGATTTCATTCGATAGCACTTTGCTAGGACATATCGATAAATTATTCATTAGGGCACTGATTCTAATAAGGTGCTTCTAGAAAGCTTTAAAAGAAGCCATGCTTTTATTCCCTGTAAAAGACTAAAGATGCATCTCATGAAGTTAAGTTTCCCTGGGTCATTGAATTGTCAAGGGGCAACAAAGACCATAACTTATGTTCATGATTCTAGGTTCCCAGACAATTTTACAATGATTATGAAATTATGGTATTCAATGGTTTAAGTCTCGATGCCAAAACCCATCTCAGTCTAGGGCTGGGTCAATAAATACCAGGACATTCCTGTATTGGTTGCATCCCCACTAATGGGACAGCCTGACATCCAGGGACACTAATTTTTTAAAATTTTTGTTCTTTTTGTAACCTACCAAAAACTATCCTGGTGCCTTACCAACCAACCCCATACCAAGATGGGCTCCTCCAATACCAGGACTTGACCCTTGCTTTAGACCATGTATAAAAGAAAATATCAATAAACAAACCATCGACATTGGATTTTCTTTAATGCATATTACCTCCTAATTCAGTCCATGTATTCCCATGGCTGGGCAGTGGAACCCTCCTACGGCATATGCAATACCCTTTAGTAACAATCATGCGGACCTGAATGACCACTTATAATTTGATCTACTAAATTGGACTATGCTGCTCAACCTTCAAAATGCAATGGGTAGAGGTAAGCAATGATCATTGTACATGAGAACGTAATCTCTTTTGATGGTGCCGTTTCGACTAGATGCACCAACAAGTTAACCAGAGTTCAGTTCTCATATGATTGGCTTGAATTTCCTGAAGTGCTCCACTAGGATTTAAATATCTTTTACCATGCTATCAATCACATTTTAACATAAAATAAAATACCCTTGTTATACATGCATAAAGAAATCAATAATCTGATGAATCCAACATAAAAGTCTCATATAAAAAGAAGCTTCTTTTTCATCGCATTTCAAAAATTGTGGAGCGAAAGCTACCTAAAAAGAGCCATTTGGTTGTTTTTCTATTTTGAGTTTTCATTTTTAAACAAAAGTTTACTATTAGCGTCAAAACATCTTTCAGGTTTACCATATAGTAAAGATTCTTTTTTGCACTTTTTTGAGTTGTCAAAAAAAAAAAAAACACTACAAGGATAATAGACATCCCTAATGAGAAACAACATATCTCATGTTCTAATTGACAAGAAAAAGAAAAAGACAACCGAAAAAAACAAAAGACAATAACAAACTTCATAACAGCACATATCAAAACCAAAATTTGTTTATGCACAAGCATAACTGAAGGGTGTTTTCCAGTAGAATAGTATGAAAAGAGATGACAAAGGAGCTTCTGAGTTGAGCAAGATCACTAGAGAAGGAGAATGTTATTCCCTACCAATGACTTTGGTAGAGGAGATAAGTGGAGGAATAACCCCCCAAATGGGGATTTATCTCAGCAAACGCCCCAAAACAGGCTACAAAATAGCCTTATTCAGATAAGTCCAAAAAATGAACCCATCCCCTCCAATTACAGTGTTGCCCCTATCCACTCTTTAAAGTTTAAACACACCAAAAAAAGTGGGAAAA
>JAOXJJ010000469.1:88765-134273 GCA_025769935.1 Phoenix roebelenii
TGCCTTGCTAATTCTTCACTTGTTAGCTTTCAGCATACACTATTTACAAGTTTGCATTAACCTACAACCCCTACAACCCCGCTGTGTGTGTGCGTGTGAGCGTGTGTGTGTGTGTGTGAGAGAGAGAGGGTGTTTGTGCTTGATATAAGATCCAAATCACTGCAAAAACTGATATGCTCACTTATTCCCTCCATTTATCCCTCCAACCAAATGGGGCTTATTCAATGAAATAGGTTATCTGTTCAACAGTATAGAGGATAACCCTCCAAAAGTTATCAACTCTACCAAACACAGGCTACAGGTTAGATATTCCTATGCATATCGAATATGAAGTGTTCATTCCTATGTCAACAACTTTGTCCCACACCAAAGGATTCATCAGATCATAATAATGACTAATTCATGAACATTCTGCCAATCAATGTAGAATGATGTAACAGCCCAGATCTAGCTTGTCATTAGAAACTTTTCAGCCATCTCATTTCCCTCACTTCAAGTGGTCAAGAGTAATTTTTCTGGAGACCTCCAAGAAAGCATTAATTTGCATTTAGTCAAAGCATGTCTAAAGCAATTATTATTATTTTCTAACTTTTGAGGCCCAATTTTGAAGTTGTCGGCTATGTGTACTCAAATAAACTGCCAGTTCTTCTTTTTGCTTCCTAAAGGACCTAAACCAACATAAGGTTGTCAACAGGACGATCAATGGGACTCACAGCAATATTTCAGGCCACACCATTGTATAGGGCCTACTCGAAATTTTCTACGTGCCTTTTCAAAATCCCAGAGCATTGCCATTAACTCTAGCTGTATTTCAGTATTCAACTCAAAACCAGAATAACATGACTGTCATTTCCCTCCTTAATTAACAATTTCTGAAGTTCTGATTTGGACAAGATAAAGATGACCCACAGGACAAATATCAGTCTAATCTAATAAATGACAGTGTTGAACCCAGCTATGAAACATCAGAATATGTCAACTCAAAAGAAAGGGATCAAAAACATTAATATTTATATGTATTTACATATATAAGAGTTGAGCTACACAACCATATTAGGAATATTTGAGCCTATATCCTATCGAAGTAGTAGAAATAATGGTTCACCTAAAATGAAACAGCATATCAACGATAATGATTTGCAACATATAAAATCCCTCAGAACCAGAAATTAGAAGTTTCAGAGCAGCTGGGGAAGTGGATTTGCATGTGCCATGGGAAAGCAAGAGTAACAATTGGGGACCTCACCTAAAAAGGCTAATCAAAAATTATATCTTGAAGTCCTTCATCCTACTTAAGTGCCCAAGATCTTCTTAGCGCACAACCAATGCGAGACCAAACACATGTCCAAATGGGTCCCCCCTCCCAAAGCCCAAAAAAGGCTAGCCGTAATTTGTCCAAATGGGTCCTTGGCCTTGCTTAAGTACCCGAGATCTCCCAAGGACTCAATTGATGTGGGACTAAAAGCACACTTGCACAAGTCCTCGCATGCAAAGTATAAGTTCTAGCAAGCCTTTCTGGTGATGTCCTAGGTGAACAGGGCCCCAAAAAAATCAGGATGTGGAAGCATCTGGAAAGAAATTCTATAAATATATTGTAGATTATTTGGTTCTCGCAGCTTGAAGAATTTAAATTATAACAAAAAACTAACTATTTTTATAGTTATGATAATCAGGAGTTGATCTGGGGTAACATAAGGCAGCAAGGTACATAATGGAAGATGGGGTTGGAAACGTCGGGGGAAGATAATGTCAAAGGGGAACAAGGAACCGGTAGGGTGTGGCACCCCAAGTAGAAGAGCCTAGTATGGGACACTCTAAACATCAATATCTTTAGACTAATTTTTGCTGCAAACAAAAATTTAGATTACATCATATGCATAAAATGCTGCACTCTGTCATTATTGACATTTGAGCTAACTTCTAGAAAAGTTTTGGTCAAGACTTAGCAATTAAGTCTAAATTCATTCTCATTTATGTCATATTCTAAATTATGATATGGAAATTCATGTTTGCACGCACGCGCGCGCACATATATATATGTACGTGTATCTATATAATTCAAGCTATTGAATGCCAAGAATTTAAAGCAACACATAGCAAATGCAAAAACAGTACAACCTGAAACATTTCCAATAGAGGCAATAGATTCCACAAATGCATCCAAAGCTGGAAATGGCGACTTTCCTGAGAAGTATGTGCTTGGAAAATCACTTCTATAAGCATTGAATAAAACAGTTTGTGGGGCATTTGAATTAGTTTCATGAGCCTGGTCAAAGAATAAATTAGTAAAGAAAAAAAAGTACAGCAAATGTTTGAAGAGAACAGGCAAACATTTCATAAACAATCAATGATCAAGTTCAATAGTCATTTTAAAATTTGAACTGTGTAGACATCTGACGCTAAGATATACGTACACAAAATTATGATTGGATAAAAGAAAATCTCCTTAATGCCTCAAAAATGTATCTCATGAAAAATATACCATGGCTTTGGCACTCCATTACTTTTCTCCTTGCATTCATTATGGAGACACCTTGCAACTATCATATAGTCGCCATCCACAATTGACGACTATATGAAGTCTTCTGTCCTCATCCTTAGCTAAGCCATATTTAAGGAACAAGGAACAAAAGTCTATGTACATACATACATATTATACATAAGCATGCATGGATAAAGAAAACTTCCTTAATGCTTCAAAGAAAAAGTTAATCTCATGCAAAACAAATCATTTGTTAGGTATCTAAAATTTTGTTGTTTGATTCCTTAGACTGACAACTTGTCAACATTTTGGCGATATTTCCTCATTTGAAATCCAATAATGCAATTCAGGATGTGCTGACTAATAACACAGATTTAAGTTTATTGGACCCTATTGAGTTAAGTGCCACCATATTACCCTATTTCATTTGGATTTGAAATATGGGGTCATCCACGTTACTTTCTGACCATTAGTTTCATCTTAACTTGAAGTTTGAGGTGTGCATGGTGTACATTTCCATTCCACATGATAATCGCTTGGGAGTGTCATCCCTATTCATCACTGACAAATCTGGCATATAAAGTATTTACTTAAGATTAAACTAGAAAGTTTTGCAATTTTGAGAACATAGAAGCAACTAGGAGTCCAATTATAGGAAATCCAAGAGTAAAATAAGAAATTGAGGATAGAGAACAAAAACAATGGACCATCCTGCCTCGAGAGTAAATTCACAAGATTTGAGGTCGATTTTACATGCCCAAATTTACAGACATTAGCCAAGCAATATCTAATTGTAGCGGCATTTTCAAATTTCCTAGATTACAATTCATTGATAGCACTTGATGCGATGATAATCATATCAAGTTCATATATGTGTGTAGTTTAATGTATATACATGTTAGTCTTAAAATTATCTAAATAGTTATGTTAAATAACTAGATTGTGTTAAATACTATGTAAAAGTTTAAATTGAGGTATAACAGAATAATGTAACATTTAAATTGGCTTTAATATATTCTTTAAATAATTTTGGACATTAGTTCAAAAATGTTTGTACCATGCTTCCAATGATCCTAAACAATACAAAATATTTTGAAATTAAGTGATATATGCTTTTTGGCTTGCTTTATCTTATTATTATTTGTCTAATTTTTCTATTTTTTTCTACCTTCTTTATTGAAACTCGAAAACTTGGAAAACTAAAGCTCGACAAGTCGGACCAAAACCAAGTTTTCAAACTTTGAAACTTGCCATGATTGACAAACAAGTCTATTACCAACAAAGTTATTGGATAAAGCCATCGGATTGTTCTCATAGTTCCTGTATTCTTTCTTGTTGTCTCAGTGTAAGCCAATCAGCAGCCACATGCGAAAAGGTCTTTGCAATATGCATCATATCATCAAACATTCATGTGGAACAAGCATGCATACGCTTTATCATTAGAACATAATCATACAAGTGTATATTTCTCTTCAACATGCAAGATAGAAGTTTGTATCAATGTTCTGAATCCGGTGAATCTAGCAAACTTGTTTTGGTGGTGGGATCACATGTTCCCAGTTCAACCATGGGTTAATCGCGGCTGGATATTTAGATTTTTACCAGTGTTATCCTTCCCTCCCAAAACCTAGACTAGTCATATCTCCTTCGGTCCCTTCTCTTCTGTTCCCTCTTCTCCATGTCCCACCCTGCTTACCTGTGCCCTGGTGCTTGGATCTAGTCCTACTACACAAAGATGAAGAAGATCAAGAAAGGAAGACATAGAGGTTGGAGCTGATATGTTGAAGAATAAAATGAAGAAAAAAGAAAAGGAGGGGGACAAATCAGCTCCCAATCTCATTCCCATCGCATCCAAACTTGGCGCCATTGCTTCTACCAGATCTAGCCTCAACAGCTCAGATCCTGCCATATCTAGCTGGTGCTCAATGGCTAGGTTGCAATGGCGAACAACTTCTCTCCTCAGCATCAAAGGCGATGGTTGCTAACAAGAGAGGAAAACAGATGGTTCAATGGGATAATTATTCTTTCTTTTCAATTTTTTAACATTTCTTCCCCTATCCAACCAGATGAGGTACTCAGGGTTGACTTGGATGATTCAAGTGGTTGAACCGTCCAAGTTGTCAAGTCAAGCAAGTTTCCTAGAACCTTGGGTTATTGTTTGACTTGACCTATAATGTGCATTGGGTGACAAATTGGGCATGCCAATCCAGTCAACCCACATAGGTCTCTAAGCATTGGTTGTTATGACATGGGCTCAAAACATGCTTTCTTTGTATAGAACCATATTTTATCATCCTAAATACCCTAGCTTTTATTCGATTCCAAAGCTTTCGTCGTTGATTTTCCCCTTTTCTAAAAAAAACTAAAGCCTTGATCCATAACAAGTGGAGCATTATTGCAAATTTATCATTCAATATTAAAACAAAGTAAGATTATTTGCAAGGCCCGGCCCAGTCCATTGACCGACCGACCTAGCCAGGCCCGGACTGGTGCCAAAGCTAGACCCAAAGACGGCGTCCAATTTTAGAGCCCATGTTTCAATCCAATGAGGCAGACTCCTCTCTGGTTGCTAACAGGTGGCTAGGAAACCTAGCCTCCACTGGCTATTTGACCTCCCAAGACTCCCTCATCAAGTCCACACTCAAATCCCCTTCTTCTTGTTCTCATTTTTCTGAGTCTTCACCACTGTCCACCACCATTACTATGGTTGCAGCCGAACCTTGCCAAAGATGAGGTAATAATAGGGTCTCATCTCCCTCTTCCTCTTCTAAACTTTTTCCATCGAGGAGAGCTATCATCGACCTGGTTTCCAACAACAAATTGCTAGAATTTGAAATAATGACCCTCTACATTGTTTCGCTAATCATCAAACTTTTTCATCTATTTTTAAGACAACCGTCGCCGCTCCTCTCCAGCTATCCCCCTCGATGGCCCGCAACCCACGTTGAAGCCCCAGTGGCCAACAATCGGGCTAAGGCTCCATTCGATATGATGAAGCTCTGTTCTACCCCCCGTTTCCTTTGTTTTTTGACCTTCCATTAACCATTGGCCATCGGCCATCACCAATGGTCAACCGGTCGTGACGACTAGCACCACCACCAACCACCAGCCATCCCTCTTTTCTTTTCCTAAGAAAGCGCCTCTCTCTCCTCTTCTCTCTTTCTTTCTCCTCCTCTCTCTCTTCTTTCTCTCTTTTCTACTCTTCCATTTTCTCTTTCTTGTGATGGATTGATTGCAGCAGACGATCCCTTTCCAGTGATCTTGGTCGAACCCGGTAAAGGGGTCTTGAACTCTCTGGTGGCCACAATAGTATGTTGGGCCCCATTCTGGCCCTCATTGGGCATACTGGACCATATAATCGTCATTAACCCTTGTTTTGCTATCAATACCCTAGTTTAACTCTCGTTTCGTGATTTGGTCGGTTGAATTACCTGATTAGATCGGCACCCAGCCAACTCTATCCTCTTCCTTCAAAACTTCCTTCTATTTTTTCTGTAATTGCCCAAACCTTTTCTAATTGTTGGACTTGATTCTATGTAGGGGTGCAAGCATTTGGACAAGAAGAAATCCAACAAGGGGGTACTACATGAAAGTTCTTAAATCAAGGTTTTTGTTGGAGGATTTTTAGAACTTATTAGGATTTGTTCGTGTACTTGCAAGGTAAGTAATGATCCACCTTTTCTAAAGATTTGAATTAATGGATATATTTTTTTGATATTAAATAAATTATGAATCGATTTATATGCAATTTATGAATTTTATGGATTTGTGTTTTGAACGAAAAATAAAATTTATTATTTGAAAATAATGTTTTTATTACGAAATATTGTGCATGTTGTTATTTGATCTTATATGGAATACACATTTTTGATTGAAATACGATATACATTATTCTATGAAAAGAGCTATACATATCAAATTTGGACTCTCAACCTGACAATTTTATGGACCCTGCCAATGGGGGTTAAATGTTGGCACTTTGACTATCCAGAACTTGATTACTATAGACATACTCTGTAGGGGTTAAGGGTAGTATTATGAACCCACTCCATAAGGGTTTAACTGTGATAGTAGGACCTACCCATCCAGGGTTGAGTGTGGTATTATGGACCTATTCTACAAAGGTTCAGTACTATGAAACCTGCTACATGGTAATGTGGTCAAAGTTTAAGGTTGTTGAGTTGAACATAATATTTTCAAATCAAACTTTATGAATATGAACATTTGAGCAATATTAGATATTCTGGATTTGTGTTTTAAAATGAAATAAGCTTGTGTTTATCTATGGTAAAAATACTTATTTTATTATCACATTAATTATCTAGCTAAAGTATTCATTACTTGTTGCATTGTTGAGCTCATTATTTGGATTCTTCTTTCATTACAGATTCGGAGAATTAACCGCTGACAAGGTAGTGCTATATGCACATGATTAGAATAGAGAGCAGTTTGTATCGACGAAGCTTAGAATTAGTATTGTTTCCTTAGTTTAATATAGGAAACATGTTATGGGTTCTTTATTTTGATTAGTGTTTGAATAATAGTTGATGCAAGATACTTGTGAAAAAAAATTCTGGATATTTCTTAATAGCTTGGATATATTAATTGTTAGAATTTGAAAATTGGATTTTAGTTGCTTTGACTCTATTCCGCTGCATTATTATGATAATATGATGGAAGTGTTGCATGCTTGTAGGAGAGTGCCCTATAAGTATGTGGCAGTTGCCACATCTCTATCTCGTGATTTCGGGCTAGAAGCATGACACTATTTTTATTTATTTTTAATTATCTTCAAAAAATCATTTCAATAATCTTTGTCTTGCAGGAAATTGGAATAAAAAGATGGAAATCAGAGAACGAGAGACACCACAAATAAAGGCCTTTGCCCTTTTGGAGACATTCTAAGGGTTTGAAGTTATCAAGGAGGCTTCAAATGATTCAGGAATAAGACCATCATCACAAGTTAAGAGGATCTTCTATGTTTTTGCCATCAAATCACTTCCTCGAGGCCTTCATTGACATGAGCCGGTAACTTTACAAATTAATATTCTAATTCTATTGTGATTCCCTCATCTCAGGGAAGTGCAAAAGAAAGAATATCATTCCCCACTCTAATCTCAAGTATCGTTTATTGTTGGATGGCTCATAACACCTTATATTTGAAATGGGTGCCAAGCATACTACTAAATTTATATTGTGAGGGCCGAAATGCTAGTTAGGTTAAAAGCCATTGAATATGTGGAAGCAAAAGGAAGCATGCTGAAACTATGTGCCAATTCTTTTGACATTACTACTACTACAATTTTTCACTTCCAAACAACTAGTCCATCAAACAGGTTGTCTTCCAAAAAAATCCCAAACTATAAATATATAACAAAAGAGGGTAATTGTAGCAAAGACATGATTATCTTATAATGATACACTTTTACATACTACACAAGAGGGACATAACCAATAGTAGCTGTAGTGTTATCACCCCTTTAATAAATCCTACTTCATGTTGGAAACCAGCAAATACTTAGAATTCACAAACAACACGCACATATATAGACACATATGCAATACAAAACATGAGTGTTTTTCGTCAACATACAAGCTCAAGTTTTTGTAAGTTCTACCACTTTAGATTATCAAAAGATCACTTCCAGGTGAGCATTTGATGTCAAACTACAACAACAAAAGAAGGTAGTGATTCATTTTTCCAACCTGTATGTTATTAATTACAAAATGTATGAAATGAGCTCTGCAAGACTCAGTTTCACAACTAAATATTTAAACAATAACTCCACTGCATATCAAGTTAGTCTCCAAATTAACCAATTTCAAATGTCAACCAACTATAAGTGGCATAAGATACTATTTTGCAATAATTTTTCATATATCGATCATAAACAAGCAAACATTATAAAAAAAAGGTTGGACCAATGCATAAGGCTTCTGCCATTGAGAGGCCTGGGGAGGGTCAGATGTACACAGCTTTAACCTCACATGCGGAGAGGCTATTTCCATGTTTTAAACTCATGACGTCTAGATCATAATGGAGCAACATTACCGTTGCACCCAGGCTTACACTCTAACAAGCAAAAAATTAATCAACGTAATGAAAGGTTACAAGAAGAGTATCGACATGGTTGACATGGTTATAGAGTTCCGCATAAAAAGTACTACAAAGACAAACCTGACCTCAAAATCAAAGTACAAGATTTTGTTGCAATCTAAATCCATTTTGCATTTTAGAAGTTTTTCGCAATCAACATCCATTCTGCAGATGAGGGATTCCATGAACACCTGCTGCTTGTTCTGCATCCAATTTCAAGAAAGATGAACAGCATACAATCAGGATCAGATAATCTCAGCACTTCCACAGAGATATGCTGCACATTTTTAAAAGCTTACACTTCATAAGGCAGTTCTATTCAGCTTGCATGAAAAATATATTTTAGAAAATTGCTATATTTTATAGAATACTTGTTCTTGCTTTTTTGTCCGTATGCTGGAGAAGGCCAATGAAAGCCTAGAAATGATATTTAACATCAGTACTTGTTTACTATGACACGTAGTTCCAACAAGGCAGGACAACTTGACTAGGTCAGAATTAATCCATAAATGTCTCTTCCACATAAAGAGTTAGGACAGAAGAACAAATCACCGCCAATAACACATAATTTAATTTAGAGAACAAAACTAAATGAAATATCTTTCTTTGTTTGACATCTGACATTGTTATGGAAACATGGCTCTCCCAAATGTAAGATCAAAATTGTATTACAAACCACCTTGACAGGATCATGTTTTTCTTGAACTAATCTAGGAAATCTCTTGCATCAGGTTGCAATTGCAATGATCTTGAAAATTCAATACTAACTAGTAAGAATTACTTTTTACTATTTCATTTCTGCATAAGAAGTTATCCATTCCCAATGCTTTATCTTAATTGTGATGTTCAGATAATTCATAGTCAAGGACCAAAGTATTGCATGCTAATGTCATGCCGGCCTGCCACGGGCAAGGTATGTAGCATGCCATGTTGAGCCTAAACTTGGCACCGCAAGCAGACACAGACACTACAGCAGATCATGCATTGGCACCATAGGCGCCTATCTGTATGAACTCGCATGGAGTGGACAACCCTGTAATATGAATTTAGTTAACCTTCTCTTCACAGAATCGTAAAGCATAGCATTAATAGAAAGTCCAAGCTGATAGAAGATATCAGCATTTTATTGTTCCATTATCTAATTTGTCTCATGAGCATAATAACAAAATTCTTGACGGAAGCCCAAAAGACTTCCAATGCAAAGAACATACAATAAGTAAAGCTTGTTTTGGACAATGAACGTGTATACAGCATCTAACACCATATGCTAGAAAAGGAGTAGTTGAGTAAGAAACATGATATTACAACAATGAGGCTGGTAAGGATCGAAGGATAAGCAAAATGTACATGGACGTAACAAAACAAATTTAGAATTAAGAAGACCAAAATGAGTTGAGAAGAGAAAATCATTGACAAAAGAGTCAAAAACAAATATTATCAAAGGGCAGCTTGCATAAATTTCCCATAATTTTTAGCAGTCCAAGCATCCAACAATGTCAACGGAAGATTTATTAACATAGGCAGCAACCCAACAAGGTCCAAGTAACATAGAAATAATAGAATTGGAATCACCATGGCAACCTATTCATTGAAAGGATTGAACTGATGCTGGCTGCATATATAACAAGGGTTTCAATACCCTGAGACTTGAAAGCAGGTTTGGAGAGAGGCATTCTTATCAAAGATGAATCCTATATATACAAACACCTAATGAGCACACTGGCGGCATGTATCAATCGATCACATACGGACATTTGATGTATAAAATAATGCAAAAAATAAATGAGTACATCAGTAGAAAACAAGTCAAATATGTAATTGTTGTAATATAGATGCAAACAGGCACAGTAATAGCAGCTCTATTATGTCTAACACAGAAATTTCTTCATATCTGGTCTAAGTAAAAAAACATGTGTATTGCTTCCTTAAAAAGAAAGAAGTATGACCTTCAACTACAACCATATCAAACAAATATCTTTATTAAGATCTACTTGTCAGCACTTCAGAAATTATTTCTTGATAGCATGAAACATTTATTTTTTTTGCTTTTTCAAAAAGAAGCATCCATTTAGAAATTGGGGTAACTCAACAAATGTATCTTCACATATACAAGATGGCCGCACCAAGATTTGATAAACTTGCCAACCAAATCAACAATCTCATGAGTTTATGAGACCAAACACCATGCCTTAAGCACTCGATGCGACCGAGATAGTATGATGGAGAATGAGAGGTGTGCCTTACAACCTGTCCAAGAATAAAGGGAATATTAACTTCATGCAAACAACGTGAACAATAAGGCAAAGTGGCTTGAAAACATCTTGGTCCTTAAATTAACTAATGCTTTTATATTTTCTTTGGCTCCAAGTCAACCCTTTATGGTATCTTTTAGAGAATCCTATACTTATATATCCAACTTGTCTAGCTCTACATCAGTCTGTAATGATTCCACTATGAAGAGCTCCCTGTGCTTCTGAAGAGTTAAAGAACAGCAACAGGTACAGTATGTATGGCATCTGTCATCAAACAGAACTCCAGAAAAGGCAGTTCACAAGGGCCAGCCTTCTGCTATTCTAGTTCTTAAGACTTCTACTTCTCCAATTTTAATCAATAGTAATTATAGTGTTGCTGGTCATCAAAAATATCCCTGTCATTCTCCTTTCTTGAGGAAGTTTAATATCTGGATCAAAGTTTTATGCTTCATCTACCAACAATCCACTAAAGAAATATCAGGTTGGTATTAAAAAAAGAGTAAATTACAAAAAAAAACCCTTGAGGTTTACATTCTTACACCCCATAGTATGTAAAACCTGTACACGCAGTTACATTAACGGCGTTAGTGAATCCATTTACCTCATGTGAAAAGCCAAAATTGCCCTCGAGTGATCAGTAAATTACAAAAAAATACCCTAAGATTAGGGATATAGGATACTTATATCCAATAGTTTGAAAAACCTACGCTTATCCTCCTGAGATTTATTTTTTCTGACATTTTAAACCATAATTTAATAGAATATTAGCCAAATCGTTAACTTAAAATGAAAACTAACTACCACATCTGAAAAAATTTAGAAAATGACCAAACTAACCTTAAATGATAATAACATCCATTCAAGGTATGTAGTATCGACCGAACCGACGTACTGGTAGGGACCGATACCGGTTGGGTACCGGTTGAAACCAGTATTGGTTCGGTACCGATTGGAACCAGTACGAAAATGGTTCAGAAAAAAAAATGCGCTGCCGACACTCTGTGGCATTAAAAACCCACGCGGGGCAACCCACGCCCCGCGTGGGCTCTCTACCCGCGTGGCGAGCCCGTGAGGGGAACCGCACGCACAGTTCCCAGCACGTGGATGCACGGTTCACACCGCGTGGAATGCGCGCAGGCATGAGTCGGGCGTGTTTTCCCACTCGCACCCATGCCCCCGTGCGCGGGCATTATTCCCCCGGCCTCTCTCTTTTTTTTCTTTTTTTCTTTTTTTTCCTTCTCCTTTTCTTCTTCTCAAGCTGTTCTCTTTTCTTCCCCTCTTTCCTCCTCTCTTCTCCTCTCTCTCCCCCTTCTCCCGCGAGCAAGGAAGGTCTTCTTCCCTACGAGGTGCTCGGGAGGAAGAAAGAGGCCCGGTAGTCTTCTCCCCCGCAAGAGAGGTCTTCTTCCCCCCCTTCGACAGGTAGTCTTCTCCTCTTTCTCTTCTTCTTCCTCTTCTTTCTTCCTCTTCTTCCTCTTCTTCTTCCCTGCGAGTACAGGTGCGCTTCCGCACCGGTACTCAGTGCAAACTGCACCGGTTCGCACCGGTACGGACAAGGAACCGTTCGGTTCCCTCCCTTTTAGGGTCGAAACTAAATTCCATGGTTGTACTGTACCGGTGTCGGCAAGTACCGATACGGTACAGGCTGAACAGGTTGGAACCGACCGGTTCAGCAGACCTTGCATCCATCCAAGGAGGAGAACTGTGAGACGCCATGGGTCTGGAGCTTGATCTTGATGAATCATCCGAAAAGAGCTATGTCAAGAAAAAGCAATCTAGATCTCTCAGGCCAGTGGATGCCTCTAAAACTTTCTGCTGCAAAAAACTAGTACTAAGAGTTTTGTCACTTAAGCCAGTATATTCATGGTCCAAGCCAGGCCATGGAACTGCAATTGATGCACCCTCCAAAATGAAGAATTCTCATGCACATATTGATTTGAATCCTTTTGATGATAGGTTGCCAAGGCTATCATAATTCTATATGTAAACATAAGAATCCTCATCCACAACAACAATGTTAAAAAAACATGTCTACAACATTGGACAAATAGAACTCAGAATCAGCAAATGATACTCCGGCATCCCCGATCTCTGTGACGTGGTGGGCGGAAAAGCAAGAACAAACCTGAACAAAAAGAAAGCTCATTGTCGAATGCTGGTTGGAAATTAAGGATGCTCGTCGCTGGATGCCGATAGAGAAGGAAGCTTGCCGTCAATCGCTTGTTGGAAAGGGACGCTCATGGTGGGGTAGTGAAGCGAGAAAAACACCCTAGCTACTCAATCTCGAAAAAGAAGACTCTTAAAGATGAAAGACTTCGAAGAGATCGAAGAGTCAGAAAAGTGAAAGAGGAGCCTTATTTTCTTATAGAGATAATTTTTGACTTTTTACAATAGATAAATAGTTTTAATAACTCTGTCAATTTAACTGAGTGTAACTGTAGGTTTTATAAAATATTAGGTGTAAGTGTAATAAACATAAACCTTATGAAGGTCTTTGTAAGGTTATTGTGGTCATTTTAAAAAAAAATTCTAATGTGGCACTTCGGTCCCATTAAAAGTTAATGGTTTGACTAACGTTATGTTAAGTTTTGGGTTAAAGTATTAGATAAAAATAAACCTCAGGGCAGTAAGCATAGGTTTTTCATACTATAGGATGTAAATGTAATTTATCCCTAATCTTAGGGAGGTTTTTGTAAGTTACTCTTAAAAAAATGTGTAAACCAAAAAAAAGACATTGAACGCATTCTAAAAGTGGTTTGATCATCATAATGATCATAGGGTATGAATATAGGAGCTCTTGAGTTCAAGGAGTACATGTTACAATGAATATAACTTTTGACTAGTCAAATTTAAATTATACCAATAAAATTCTTAAGACACTTTTGTAGTTTCTTTCGATAATCTGTATAATTTTAATCTAATTATTTCCACAGCTCTAAGCAACAATGAACAAGAGAAAATGTTTTCTACCAATCAGCTTTGTCTAAGCAATTGGCTCTCATGGTAGTTCAACACTGTGTGTCTACTCCAACACTACTTATCATGAGGCCAACCAACCCGCTGATTGGTAAGCAATTGGCTCTTATGGTAGTTCAACACCGCGTGTCTACTCCAACACTACTTAACATGAGGCCAACCAACCTGCTGATTGGTTAGCAATGGAAAGCCTGAGGTGACAATGTGATCTAGCTTGGGTTACTGCTTTTCCTTATCCACTTCTTTGACCTCTTAGATCTAATGCTCGTCATTGTTCCTTTCCTATAGGTTTTAAGTGAGGGCTGGCCTCCCACTACATACAAAAAGAAAAAGAAGTAGGTGCTTCCCTACCACTATGATATTTCTGAGGATGAGAAGATTGATATTTTAGGATCATGTTTGGTATTGCTTTTGTTTTTCTGTTTTTATTTTCAAAAACCCAAGAAGAAAAATACAAGACTGAATGACATGTATGATGAAACCCTTATGTGTTTTGAAATAGTTTGTAAAACCTTTAGAATTTTTGGTAGGAAAGATTTATTGCTTCAAAAAAGATGAAAGTACAAGCAAAGGATAGCAGATGTTCCATGCAAATGCTGTCTTCAACATCAATCTCCATCTGGTATTTAACTAATTTGTAAAGAAACAAACAAAAAAAACAATGATGCCAAACAGGCCCTTACAGATTTTACTCCAAATGATTGACTTTAAGACTTTAAGTCTGAAGAGTTTCTGGACAACCAAATTTCTTCATACAAAGGGACCTCTAAGCTCTCTCCTGAGTCCACTTCTTATGCTATCTTGAAGAATGCCATCCAATCTAACATATGATCAAGAATATGATTTCATACAATCAGAACTATTATGAGTCCTTCACATGTCAAGAAATGCAATAATTTGACCAAATAACCCATTATTACACCTGAAGACTAAGTCACAGAAGAACAGACTAAATCAACCAACGAACGGAAGAACGCATTGCTAGGAACTCAAGTTCGACTTCAAACATGATGAAGACATATCCAATTAAACTTATGAATTATGATTCTGCTGTCCTGACACTCATGTAGATGCACCATACATTACTAGCTTATGCACAAATAAGACACATTTTTGAAAATCCAACACTTTTTTTGAGAATAGAAGATCAACTGATATCTCTTAAGCCTTCCAACGAAAGTGTGGTTTTGCATAATAAACATGCTTTCCATGCAAGCCTATCCAAGAATACTGGCATACCCAATTGAGAACCTATACAAAGAAGATATCTAAGACACGCGCAATCTACATACTTCAGGAAGTGAACCAATGGATGACAATGATGTGATGTCTCTTAGAATCGCAAGTACCCCATTTCTTATTTTCAGGAATAAGCATATCATTTATGATTCCGTTCGAATTTTTTGTTGTTCCATTGCTGATGAGTCTAGAACTATATTATTCTATGTGACATCATGGTGAAAAGGCTAATGCTTATGAGAATTGTTCACTGATTATGCATATACTTATGAGCATCTCTACTTGAAGAAACTAATTTAAAGGTGAAGACATAGATCACTGAACTTGCTCTAGAAACTTCTATCTTTTCTTTTCTCAATCCAGTGCAATGTTGCTGGATTTCTCTCTATTTTTGAGTATCCCTAAAGCCTTATTTCTAAGTTCCATTCAATCTTGCCATTGTTTACATTCAACGCTTATGCTTTGTGTACCAATGGTATGCCGAAGGTTGCATCAAATACCTAGCCTAATAAAGAGATTGCAAGAATCAAAAGGAACTGTATGTTCTTTGGTGTATATTTCTTACGTCAAAAAATTCTTCTCACTTCACACTACTAGAAGGAAATTTTATATGTCAAAGAAACTCCAACATAATAAATCTAACACCAGCCATATGAAGGTGCTGTTTGGTTACAGCCTAAGTTTAACCACGATATTTGAATAAATGAATGATAGTTTAAGGTATTTATTCCTCTGCACTTCCGAGGGATGGAAGGATAAAGGCCTTTAGTATCCCTTCCAATCAAGAATTGGGGCCTTACAATTACAATATTTAATGTGTTTCTCTCATTCATGGTTCAATATTCTGGTGTCCTAGGTGTTGAGGGACCACACCAGTCCATCCTGAACTGAGTGATTAAACTCTATTGCGGTGACGATATTGTAGGGGGAAATAGCTCAATGCCAAAATGATAAAAAGTTTAACACCTCTTATTTGACTTTTAAATATTTTTAAATAGTAAAAGGATAAATATCCAAAATGCAAAGGTTGTCTTATTCAAAACCCCAATTATCTCTTCTCTCTCACTGCATACCTCCAAATGAACTATTCTTATAGAGAGAAATGTGCTTTTCACATCTTCTTAACCTGAAATGGCTGAGAGGAAGTGTTCCTTTTAGAGGTTTCTAACATCAAAACATTCTTCTCATGACATAATGGTAAAAAGAAGTTTTATATATCAAAGAAATTCTAACATAACAAATCTATCACCAACTATATGAAGGAGCCGTTTGGTCCAGCCAAAATTTAACCAGGATATTTAACTAAATGAATAATAGCTTAGGGTACTTATTCCTCTTAACCCTGGAAAACTACTAGGCCAAAATGGCCAAATAGTTTAACCAGATTAAAGAGGAATAAGGACCTTAGAAGAGCTTTTACCTTTTCTTTTAAAATCTCAAAAGCACCAGTACCTATTCCTGTTCTATTGGAGTGCCAAAAGAGTTTTCACTGAACATGCCTAGATGAGTGGACTTTATTCAGGTTTATTTGAAAATATTGGCAAAACAAACAGGGTTGATGCAGAATATCGAGAACAATATTAACAAAAATAAAAGCGTTAAAATGAAGACATAAATAAAATTAAATCATGGAGTTGAAAATAGAAATTTCGTCAACAATTTTTCATAATGACATGAAGGTTTTTATAGAAAAGAAAAGCAATAGCAATATAGTTAAAGATCATTGGATAATCAGCTTCATCGTAGTGCTCCTATACAATACAAATGAAAATAAACTTACCATATTCCTACATTTGAAACGTCCAGTGGGCATCAGGAAAGAAGTTTTTCCAGCTTTTGATGAGAAAGCTAGACGGAAACAACGATTTCGAGAATAAACAGCGGTGTCCAAAAAAAGCTGACACAAGGATTCAGGACAGCTCGTGTCTTTCCTAGTGTACAATTTGTCAGACTGTGGATCACTTCCCCGTAAACTTGCAATACGTGAACATACCTGACAAGGAGAAAGTTCTGCAACTAGTTATTCTCGCTTTTTAAAATACAGAACAAATATGTGTGAGGTTCAAAAAAAAATTATGGATAATGTATTATCAATTTTATACAATGACAAGAATTCAACCTTTCAAACTAAAATTAAGGGACAGTGTATAGCATTATGTATTATAAAACAAATAAACAAATTAAAATGCTGAAAGCCTAAAAATCATGTTTTAACCAAAGAAACCATAAAATAATCATAATGTGCTAACTAAAATACTGACAGAGGCAAACTGGTTCTTGGAACATTCACTTTTCAAATTGGCTTCACAAGCGTACTTCCACTTGCAGTTTTGTATCTGGATAGAATCAGCTTTTTCCCATCATTTAAAAATAAACACGTATTCAAGTATTTTGATCAATAGTCTGCCAGACAATGCCACTACCTACCCTTACATAACGGCCCTGCTCCCCCACAGCCAAACCTAAATCTATTTCTAGTCTAATTACCATAATGTACAGCCCCATAGGAATTGCATGGCTATCATCACCAACACAAGCACAGGGATGAGTCGGGAAATCATAATGTTTCTTTCATTCTCACCATAAGAAACTCAAGGCACTTTTACATGTCAACATCGAAGCATAGGCAATCATTGCATGTATTGCAGATGCGTCAGAAGCACTGGATCTGCTCATGATTGAGTTGCGCTGAACTAATAGTCACAAGAAGTCTAATGTGCAATTGCATATTAACTTAGGATGTCTGTTGTCATGGATGTGGTTGCAGTAATCTTGTAGTCATACTCATACTGGTCCACAGTGGTGTACGGCTGGAAATATGACAAAAAACATAGAAATTGGAGGCAGATTTCGAGTTAAAATCTACAATTCCAAAGCATACATGCCAAGTATATAGATGACACTGATCCTGAAGTGAATGTCTCCAACCCATATTAACCACATCATATTGATCAACTTGATCCCTTCATTGAGAACATAGATGCCAGGAGAACGGGCTACGGACAAGCAACAAATGATATGATGCATGTAAAATGCCATGAGAATCTCATCTTCCTCTCTTCTTGTAGAACCAACAAAACAAGAAAGAATGTCAAGAACCTCAAGGCTCTGTTTGGTTCAAGAATCAACACCAATGTCTTGAATAAGTGGTTTTTTTCAGCAAATACCAAATGATTGCTGTTACTCAACTCTGATAGTTTTCTTTTGGTCAGCAGGGTTATAATTTGCTTCAATTTGAACAAAATCATATGGAGGCATGGAGGCAGGGGAAAAATGGAGTCATGGAGGCAAATGGGTCCGTTCACCTAAGAGACTGACTTGGATCATTGCCTGCAGAATCCTGATCATGGTGCTAGAGGCAGTTGCCCAGCTCCCTGTACATGGATATAAAATGCAGGCAAGAACAAGGGTCACGAAAGCACCACAACTCCGCTATATCCTCTTGCTCTAGTAGGTATCTTGAGGACATAAATTCTAGCACAAAGAGAGTTGGGTTGATGGGGATGAATGGTGCTAGCGATCGACACAATGGCATCAGGGATTGTCCTCATCTTTTTCTTTGTAGTAGTGTTATCTTGTGCTTAGTGTATGACGAATCCTCCTTGGTGTCTCGGACCAAGGCCATCCGAACCAAGTTGCAAGACCTGGCATGGTCCATTGACCGGCCGGCCTATAGCTCATATGCGGCTATAGCCCAGCCTACTTTCAGAGTAAGGCCCAAAGGCCCGTTCCCAATTTCATCAGGGCCGAGCCCCCATTTAATTCAAAACAGGAGCTGACACCGCCTCCTCCTCGAACTCCAACGGTAGGAAAAATCACTGGCTATTAAACCCTCCCCATCACCTCTTGTTAAGCCGTACCTTAAATTTCTTCTCTCCTCATTGTTCTAGGTTTCCATCGTCATGCCCTATTATTGGGCTCGTCGTCACCAAGGTCGATCCTCGCCAGAGACGAGATAATACACTTACCTTTCTCTTCTCCCCAACTCTCTCTCCCCTCCTATCTTAGCAATGCACCACCGGCTGGATTTTTGCCGAAAAGAGAGACCGAAAAACCTTCCCTATTTTGGCATCTGCCAACCAGATTCCTTGTTCTTGGAACCAATTTCCGTTGTTTTCATCTCCGACCCCTTGACATTCTGCAACCAACATTAGAGGTTGGCCAACCGTTGGCCAGCAAGTTGAGGCTCAATTCCGCGTCGAGCCTTGTTTTAAACACTCGAACCCCCATTTTTCTTGCTTTTTTTGGGCCTTCCATTAGCCACTCACCATCATCACCTGTCGTCACCGCTGCTTGTCATCAATCCTCTAGCTAGCACTCGATAGCACCACCACCAGCACCCCAATTTTTGTGCACCCACCTCTCTCTTGTTTCTCTAATTTTTCTCTCTCCTCTCTTTCTCTCTTCAGTGATAGGTGGACCCTAGAGGGTCCCTTTCCTGTGATCTTGGTTGACCCCAATAAAACAGTCTAGAACTCCTGGTGCAGCATATTGTCCCACCCTAACCCTTATCACGCACCGCTGGACTCTATCATCATTAATGCTTATTGTGTTATTATTACCTTGGTCTAACTCTTATTCTGTCATTTGATTAGTTGGATTACCTAATTGGGCTAACCCAAACCGTTGGACACCACCACCCGATCAGTCCTATTTTTCCACAATTGCTCGTACCTGTCTAATTATTGGACTCAATTCTATGTAGGGGTGCAATCGTCTGGACACAATGGTATCCAGCAAGGGAGGTGCTATTTGCATTTGTCTGTGTTCTCGCAAGATAAATAATGATCCACCCTTTCTAGATTTTTCAATTAATTAATATAATTTTTTGATACTAAATAAATAATAAGTCGATTTATATGCAATTTATGAATTTTATGGATCCGTGTTTTGAATGAAAAGTAATATTTATGACTCTGAAGCAATGTTTTTGGATGAAATATTACGCATGTCGCTTATAGCTAATATACATATTTCAATCAAAATGTGACTTATAGTATTCTATCAAAAGAGCTTTGATACATTTTGGACTTGAACATGTAGCCGGACTATGTTACCCCGCTAGTGGGAGTTATACCTTGGCACTTAGATACCCTACTAGTGGGGGTTATATATGGGCATTTCAATACCCTGTCAGCGGCGGTTATACATGGGTACTTTAATACCCTGCCAGTGGAGATTATAGGTTGGCCCTTTGATACCCTACCAGTAGAGTTATATGTCGGCACGTCGATACTCTGTCATTTGAGTTTATGCATAGGCATTATGACTATTTCTGAATTCATTAATCTAGCATGGCCATAAGGTGTGAGTATATTCATAGAAAGGCTGTTGAGTTGAATTATGATAATTTTGAATTATTTTATGGATATGAATATGAATACATACATGATATTTTAAATTGTACTGAGTATTTGAGCAATTATGATATTCTTATTTTGCCTTGTTTAAATTTGTATTAACTTTGCCTATATACTTATTGTTACAAGAAAGTTTATTGAATTATCTAGTTGAGGTGTTCATTACTTACCAAACCGTTGAGCTCATTATTTGGATTTTTTTCTTATTACGGATTCAAAGAATTAGACAGTGACAGGGTATTGCTATGGGCGTGTGATTAGAAGTGAGAGCTGATCGTAACAATTAGCTTAGAATTAGTACTAGTTTCCTAGTTTATTATTGGAAATATGTTGTAGGGTCTTTATTTTGATTAGTGTTTGAAGAATAATTGATGTCAGACTCTTGTAAACAAGAAATTCAGGATACTTCTTATAGCTTGGATTTATTAATTATTAGACTTTGGAATTTAGATTTTAATTACTCTAATTTTATTCTATTGTGTTATTATGATGATATGACGAAAACTTTGCATGCTTGTGGCGAAAGTGCTCAATGAGTACATGACGGTTGCATTTTACTTATTTTTTGCCTATTTTAGGCTTCAAAAAGAAAAAAGACTTGGGAGAGGAAGGGAAGAGGGAGTTTTGCTCACTAGGAGTTGGATTTCGGATGAAATCTACGAAGATTGGGGCTTCTCCAGCATTTTTTGGTTAAAAAGAAAAAAAAATAAGACTGAGAGAGCTGAGAAAGCACAGCAAGCCTTCTCTGCATTTCCCCTCAATTATTAAAGGTGGGATTCAGACAGGCCACAAACCAGCCCGAACCATCATGGATCGAACAAAACCAAGCAATTCTACTTGATTTGGGTCGATTTAGGCTGGTTTGGGACCTACCCCGATGTAATAGGCAGTCTCGGTTCCTACTCGAAGCAGTTCGGGATGGGATGGTTATCCTTGTCTCTAACAATTGGAGGAGCCCGCAACGCCCAGTATACATACCACATACGGTTATGGGCGATCAGAAAATCTTTTGGCAAATTTGGACACAAGGTTATGGATAGCATGTAGGTGATGCATATGCACAGCCATACCTAAACTAAGGCCACACCAACCCATACTAGCCTACTGATGCCTCTCATGCACCTAGTTTACATTCACCATTATCTCATCCAGTACAATGCATGGAGTGCATGAGACGACATAGTGGGTGGTGCCACCAGTACATAGCACTCCAATACTACAAATTGTACCTGAACAGCACCCATAATATCTTATGGGCGAGCCCATTAGGCACTCGGTGTGAGGTTGAGGTGAAGACCATGAATCATGTATTGTGATAAACATTTATTTATAAAAAAATGACAATTATATATTATGTCTTAATGTTGTATAGTCAAACATAATGATTTCATATACAACATGTCAGTACTTTAACATGATTTATATAATTTTAGTGGTACTATGAGTTTTGTGATTAAATAAAACTATTTTTAACAAGGGATGTCGTTAATTTAATGTTAATGCATGTTAGGATGCCATTTGGCTCGAAAGGCACAGCAAAATATCAGCACACACATATTCTCATTCTTGACTATACAATAGCATGTTGGGTTTTAAAATAATGTTTTAATGAATGAAATAACTCTTATGTAGGAAGACGTTCGAAGTATGATTCATACAAAAAGGGAAAAAACACCACTGGCCGTGCATTAAAAAGCATTCCATTGCAACACACCAGTTCGTGCCAGATGCTGGCAAGGCAAGGCACACAGCACTTGCCATGCTAGCCCCTGGATAGCATGGGCATAGCATGCGGCACATGATTTCTAGTTCTATTTTACTGCAAAAATACAACAGGTATAATTTGATAGATGATGGCAGCATCATACTTGAAATGCATAGAATCTTTTACAAATTAGAAGCTTGGAAAAAAAGGAATTAACTTATAGATTTAAGATTGATATTTGAATACCTCCGAAACAAATGCACCAGCATGTGAGTTGTCCTTAAAGGCAGTCTTTGGAATGCGGATGATCAAATGACGCGAAAATTTTTCTATCACAACTCAAAAAAGAAATTACAACAATCTTATGTTTCAATAGTTAAATTTAAGCAAAATATATGATTTTAAAAGATGAAATAAAATCTAAAAAATCTTTCTTTAATTCAGTCCATTTATGAAATAAATAAGCAAAATTTACACAAAATGTAGTTGTACAACTAATATGAATTATCCAGCAGAACTACAGAAAATGCCATAAATAAGAACCTAAGTAGTAATTAAAAGATCATGATAACAATGTCACTTTAATTGGCTTTAAACACAGATCGAAATGCATGAACACACTAGAGCAAAGGCTTAAGTCCTAGTTCAAGGATCCATATAATTCTAGGGCTTGTCAAGGCACTACCAAGATGCCCCTGCCTTGGCACATTTGACGACTTGATACCTCGGTGGTTCGCTGCAATGACCCTTCTTTTTTCCTTCATTTGTATGTTCCTTTTAATGATTTTTTAGATGCTTTGGAGTTCTTTGTCGAAATTTAGGCCCTAAACTAGGTTTTTTAAGCTAGTTGAGATAATAGTAACAGAACAGGTACTAATACTTATGGCTTGGATGAAAACTTAAAATAACAATAAATTTAAATGGCATATAACTTATCGATCTTTTCATGCATATGAATGAGATGCATATTTATAAATCATACAAAAATCAATTTATTGTTATTTATATTTTTCAAGTTTGTTAGGATTTTTCTTGAAAATTTTAAATCAGTGTGAATGAGGAGCATGTCCATCGCATGCACTTCATTCATGCCTTAATTCATATTTAAAAGATGTACCAGCGTAGGGCCTCTTATGGACCTTAACTCAAAAACTAAGATTTAATCCTAAAGCTCAAAAACATCATCTAATCCTTAATAAATAACCCTAAAAGCCTATAGCTTCGAAGCAACTATTAAAAATAATAAACAAACAAAAATAATAGAAAATAAAAAGTTGGCATCCCCGTGACTCACTGGAACACCAGATCATCCAAAGTATGAAGACAATGGTATCAGCTGTCCCAATCACCATCATGGTTTATCCCAACCAAGACAACTTCGAATGAGCCATTTTTTCATGTCTTGGGGTCTCAGACCCATCCAATGACTCAATACCTAGCCAGCCAATCTAGGATAGGCTGGATAGCTAGAATGGACCAAGACAGATGTGGGTCTTTCATCTTTGAACTAAATGTTCAACGTACTTTTTTGAATTCATAAATAACATCTAGATGTAAAAATTAACATATACCTACAAGAAAAGACAATACGATATCAAGCATAAATAATAAAAAAGGCTTATAGCATTAGAAATATGTACAAAGTTTATCGCACTCCATACAAAACATCTAAGAATTCAATACGCATAATACATATAATGTACTATCATTGTTTGTTCTTTTACAATGCAATGATTGACTTAAGGTCCGAGCATTGTCAAATATGGGGACAATGTTTGACTGTAATATTATTAGACGTTCAAAAGAGTGGCCATGATACGAAGGCAACTAGTGACAATATAGCAATAGAATAGGCACAAAGAAGGATTATTTAAAGAAGAAGAAGAAGAGAATTTTACATAGATAAACTAGAAATAAGAATTAAATCAGAAGTAATTAAAGGAAAAAAAAAAGAATAATAAGAAAAATATGTTTTCACATTTATTTGACAACCTACTATATAGTAACATGATCTGTTAACAAATAAAATATCTATTTTCCCTGTAAATTTTTATTAATTGATTGCCCAAAAAGCAAGTTCAATGATTTTCATTAATGCAACAAGCAGATCTACATAATAATGAACAGTCAAAGCAATGTCGAAATAAAAAAGTTAAAGATCAATGCAAGGGATAACCAAATGCCTAAGGCAAGGTGTTGGGGAGCCAATGGAAAAGACAAAGGGTGCATATGGGAGGTGGGGTTCATAACCTACACATCTGAGACAATCTAATACCTCTGACCACCTCTCCTAGTTCCTGAACCACCCCATAAGACAGTCCAAACCTGACACACCAAGGCCACCTAGGCCTAGGCAGGCTGCTTGGGAGACCACTAAATATCTAGGTCATGTATATGGGACACCTTGGTCTAGGTGGGCCGCTTAAGAGAAGCCAAGCCTCACATGAGGGACACTAAAGCAAATGGGTGCTAAGCGGGAGCTAAGGAACCACCTAAGCCTAGGTGGCAATGTAGTAAAGAGCATGATTCTAAGCTATTTCACATCCGCTCGGACCACATAACATCATACATGTATATCTGCTCCTGTGTCATTTCACATACAATTTAACAGTGTTTTTTTGTGACATGTATAAAAAATTAGTAAATTACTTACACTAGAGTATTCATAAGCAGCATGAAACAACTCTTTTGAAGATAATAAAAAGATTAAGATTTCTGGATGAACATAAGCTCACTCTATATTTGAGTGACAATATGTAAAATGTGGTACAACATAAAAGAAGAGAATTGCCAAAAATTTCATAGATTAAAAAAGATAAGGTTGAAATATAGGATTCTATCATATAAAAAAAATATCATAGTGACACCAAGGAGGTGTTGAACTTCGGCTAAAAACTCGAAGGAGGAAGGATATATCGGTGCAACCAATTGTGGCAAGGAAGAAACTCCACTACGGAAAATACAGCGCAATGAAGACGGTAGCTGGAAGAGCAGCAAGAACGGATCACTCTCTTTCAAGGCCAAAAATACTACCTCGACAGGCCACTCCAAAAACTTCGGCTCTCACAAGCTCACTCGCAAACTCTAAGAATTCACCAAAAGGGAGGAGAGAGAGAATAAAGAGAAAATAAGAGAAGAATAATTCTCACAATAGAATCTCCACTAATCAATATCTATCGCATCTCTAGTATGATTAGAGAAGGAGCCCGTTGGGGATACTTATAAGTACTATAAAGAGGACTCTTTTCTTCAACCTTCTAATATGGAATTCCAAGTCCTATTCCAAGTCGAAGAACCCTAACTACTAACTTTTCTAATAACATCAAAACTTCTCAAAAGAAAGTTCACAAAGAATCAAAACTCCCTAAAATCAACTAATATCAACTTTCCTAACTAAGATAGGAAAATAATTAAAATCAAAAGCAATTGACCCATGTGTACAGGACCCACGACTCATGCGACTGGGACCCGCAACCTGTGCGATAGAGATCCATGACCCATGCAGCCGGGACTCCCGACCCATGCAGTTGGGTTTTCCGACCCATGCGGTCGAGAATCCTGATTAGTTCAGCATCACGTGCATCCTAAGCACTCCGGCATCATACTCCCCCTATTGGAGAACACTTGCCATCAAGTCTAGATCTTCTTGATCTTCCTAGTCTTCATAGTAAGGTGATAGATTGGCTATGTTGAATGTTGCAAAACACTCCATAGTCTCCAGAAAGTTCGATTTTGTAGGTATTATCGTTAATGCACTTTAGAACCTTAAAAAAGCCATCAATTATTTTGTTGCATAGCATTCTGGTGGCAAATTGCACTACTACAGGTTGAGGTTGGGCAACGAGCACAAGAAGTTGATATAATCCTCAAAGTTTGATGAGAAAACAAGGCCCGGGTCCAGTACAAGTGGAGGATCGATAAAACCAATGCCAAGTTCGAATAGAGCGGAGAGATACAGGAAGTACAAGTTAGGGCCTTGAGACATCATAGGCTGTCAATGGTCACCGTGCTTTTTAGCACGGATGGACATGGCAGAGGAACATCAAAAGCCACATTGGTAGTCTTCGCAGCATCAAAAGCCCAGACGATACTATCTTGGGATGTGTGAGCCACATTACCAAAACCTTGCTTGTAGTGAACTTCAACCTCCTTGATAATGGCATTAAACAAGACGGGCTCTAGGCTAACTAGTCCAATCTTCTGCCTTATCCAGTTTTAGCCTTAGAGTCTTCAGGTTGATGCCATCTATCTAGGGCTGTTAATGAGCCGAGCTGCTCGGGTTCGGCTCGGGCTCGGCTCGGTAAAAGCCCGGCTCGGGCTCGGCTCGTTAGTCAAACGAGCCCGAGCCCAATATGAGGCTCGTTTACACCCGAGCCCGAGCAGCTCACGAGCCCAAACGAGCTCTAGTCTCCCGCTGAAAGATCTTATTTCGGCACCATAATTCATAAAAATCTAACTACATAGAGAAAAATAGCCTGTTATTGAGCCCAAGCCCGAGCTCGAGCTCGGGCTCGTAATTGAAACGAGCTTTACGAGCTCAAGCCCGAGCCTTTGCTTTGCCAAGCAAGCCCGAGCTCGAGCCCAATACAGAGCTCGTTAGCGAGCCCGAGCCCGAGCCCGAGCCCGATCTTTTGTGAAACGAGCCGAGCCGAGCTCTCCCAGGCTCGGGCTCGGCTCGGCTCGTTAACAGCCCTACATTTATCATAGAATCTAAAAGATGGACTTTGTGCTTCTTTCTCCCAAGAAGTGACGTGAGCATGTTGTGGTACGATGCAGTGACCAAGATTGGATATTCGTGCTGCTTCTCTCCCATGCCATGCAAAGAGCATTTAAGGTGCAAGATGTTATAGCATGAATGCTCTTCTTCATCAACTACCACAATCATATTAAGGCTTCAGCGTACCACTAATGCTTCATCTTGATCGGAATACACTAATTCTTCCTCGCTTGGGCCTTCCTCGTCCCACTTGACTAGCTGATCTTCTTCCTCATCTTCTACACACGATCCTTATTCCATCAAAGAGATGAGCTTTATATGTGGGCAGTCAATTGCAATATGCACAAACACTTGGCACTTGAAATACTTGTGAGGGTTAGAAGCGATAGTGTTGGAACAGTCGTGGTTGCTAAGGATGGTGTCGTCCTTCTTTTGAGGTGGTTGGGAGGTGTTGTCTTTGAAGGATACCATGGTCAGCGGAACCATCCTGAATCAGACGGTTCTAGCCGTTCCGAGCCGTACCAGCAGCTTACCGGTATGTTTCTGGTAACGAAAACGAAAACCATTATCAGAGGTGGAGAAGGAGAGAGGAAAAAAGAGAGCAAGCGAGGGAGGGAGGGAGGGAGAGAGAGAGAGAGGGAAGCCGGCAAAGGCCGTCGCCTGGGCGGGATGCGAGGCTACAACCGATTTTCCTATTTCGAACGAAATAGGAGTCTGGCCGCTATAAAAAGCGCGATTTTTAAGTAAAGTCGGCAAATCGCTTGCCAACTCTACTTAAAATTGCGATATTACTAAAAAAACGCAATTTTTTTTAGGCCTCGCATCCTGCCCAAGCATCGGCCTCCTCTTTCCCTCCCTCTTTTCCCCTGTTCTCTCCCTTTTTCTCCCTCCCACGATCTGTGTCGTTCTCTCCTCTGTCGGTACAGGCCCGGCACGATGCAGGCCTGTAACGACTCGTGCTGCCGGAAAATCGATGTAGTGCCCGATACCAGTTCCGCCGACCCTAGAGGATACCAACGTCTTCAACACGAACTCCCCCAGTTGGACCTACATCTGTATACTTTGAAAAGTATGAATTATTTATTCTTAGTTGTTGCTCAATTTCAGGCCTAAATCCACCAAGATATTATACTGTAGTTTGCTCTTTGAGCTTCTTAATGTCGTACATCATGAGGAGTTGCTCGAATTCCATTGTGTACTTTCCTACGGTTGTGTCGCATTGCCGAAGATTGTGGAGCTTAACAAATTTATTCTTACGATAATCTTCAAGTAGGAACTTAAGTTTGAGTTTGTGACGCATTTTTTCCCACGTTCAGATCTTGCCGCATCCTTCATGCTCATATCATCGCTTTAGATTTTTCCACCAAATTGATGCATACTTTTTGAGCTTGATGGCAACTAGCTTGATGCATCGATCGTCAGAAATTTCATTGAGTTCGAAGACTTGTTCAACGGTGTGGAGCCAATCAACGAACTCATCAGAATGCAGGTGTCCTTCAAAGTCGGGGATGTCTATTTTCATACCAAAGTTATAATGGTTGCAATGTGGTCTTCATTCATGCTGGTACCGGATATCTTCTACACTCGACGAAGATGCTTTTCTGTTGTAGGACATTGAAATTTTCATTGGAACACTCGCTTTCATCATCAAAAGGCACATTGTTTGAGTAGTGATTGGAACTTTGGCAATGTCGATGTTCGCATTTCTCTTACCATTGACAAAGCCATTGATTTTCTTGTTAACGTTATTCAAGCTAGCAGCGCAATTCATCTAATTTGATATCTCGCGGATCTTCTCCACGTTCAACATGCTCCTCGACATTGCGGCGATGGGGCGGCATCTTGAAACAATGCTCTAATACCAACATCGGAGAGGTGTCAAACTTGGCCTAAAAACTTGAAAGAGGATGGGTATGTCGGCACAACCAATTATGGTGAGGTAGAAACTTCACTACACACATACGACATAAGGAAGATAGTAGTTGGAAGAAGGACGGATCACTCTCTTCCAAGGCCAAAAATACCATCTTGGTAGGCCACTCCGAGGATACAGCTCTCACACACTCACTCGTAAACCCTACAAATCCACCAAAAGGAAGGAGAGAGAGAATATAGAGAAAACAATGAAAGAATAATTTCCACAATAGAATCTTCACTAGCCAGTATCTTTAGTATGATTACAGGAGGAGCCCCGATGGGGTATTTATAAGTAGAACAAAGGACTATTTTCTTTAACCTTCCAATATGGAATTCCAAATCCTATTTTAACTCAAAAAACCTAACTAGTAACTTTTCTAATAACATCAAAAGTTCTCAAAAGAAAGTTCACAAAAAATCAAAACTCTCTAGATTAACTAACATCAACTTTCCTGATTGAGTTTAAAATAATTAATCATCAAAAACTAGGACCCATGCATACTTGACCAAGGATCTGTGCGGCCGGAACTCACGATCAATGCAGCATCATGTGCGTCCTAGGCGCTCCAGCATCACATAGGAGGAAGCAATCACCATTATACTACGAACCACAATGATTGTCCCACAATCTCAGTGGTTACTCAGGGGGGAAAACATGCATGAATAATAAAAATGGCAATAACATATACCTATGATTTTACATCTTTTTTTCCTTTTATGGTTAACTTTTCACAGTTGGAAGGAGAAAGCAACTATCAAACAGAACATTTAAGAAAAGTCAGAAAAAGGAAAAGCAACATAAAAACAGTTGAAGCAATAAGAAAAAAATCTGAAGGATCTCCAAATTGTGAACAATAGGAAGAATAGATTGCAAAACAAGATATTCGAAGCCAACACCAAAAATGGCCCATAGATTGTAAACTATTGGAACAGATATAGAAATAAGAACCACGACAAAAAATCTCCCTCAAGTTTTATCTAGTTTGATTAAAGACCATAATGAATTAGTGATATTATCTATTCCATCTATAGAAGCAAATTAGCGAAATGCTGGAACCAGTGTTCTAGTCTGATCAAGAGCTATGCATCAGTCAATACATTTTATACTGTAACAACAACACTAGTTCCTGATTGGTGTGTATACTATAAATAGTCAAGATATAGGCAGAACTAATGACAAAAAATTCTAAGTTAGACCTCAGACATCAAAATAATAATGAACTAGGCAAAAGAAGTGGTATGAATTGCATCTGGAGGATAGGAAGAATTATGCAGAAATTAAGAGGAGCTTTAAATAATGTAAACTTTCATTAAGTCAAAATAGATTGTACCTGAAAAAAATATTCTAAACAAAAAATAAATATGTAGGCCTACAATTGGAAAGTCAGGCATCAACAACGAGATTCCCAATAATAATCAAAGTTCAACTAATACGAAAGAAGTTGTTGACATGAAAAACTTGATCAATAGTGGAAAAAGCGAGATGCATAAACCATAAAGCTTGATCAAGAAAAATAAAAGGATAAATTGAACTAAATAGAATAAATTGTCATTAATTAACAAAGCTATTAGAACAAACATACCTTTGGTAGATGAATCAAGCTCTACCACCCATTCTTCATTTCCTTGTATAGAGTATTTCTCAAATAAGACTTTATAAGTGATAAATATCAAGGTGTCTACCATTTCATCTACATTTCTATCATTGTTGATCTTCTTGTCAAATTCCAGATCAAAATACAAGTGGCAAGGAACACCCTGAAGAAGTTACTAGTCAAAACTTGCAAATGAAAAGTACTATTAATGACCCACAAAAGAAGAATTTACATGACTGCTACAAAATACATAGATGGAATTACCCTTTAACGAGCATGAGCAAAATTTGACAAGTATTTAGTAGATTCTAAAAATCAATATTAACTATTTTAGGAAAAATTTATGAGCAGCCAAATGAAAATTTTGCCATAAAAGTCAGTTTACGATAAATCAAAATGAAGCTTGAACATTTATTGTTAAGCTTGCTTGAGATGGAATACCCCTCTCATTTAACAAGTCCAGCCCACAAAATATATTTAGAAGATAGCAAGCCCCACTTATTTTGAGCAATCATTAAATAAAGATTATATTGTCACGGTCACCTACCTAGGACCAAATACTTGAATGTACATTGCAAAACTGAAGGCCATTACAGTTCAGATAAATCAGGAACAGTGCCTCATATTTCGTTTTTGCCTTGAAGAAAAATTGCACGAAAGTATATACCTCTTGAATAACTTCATAATGGTGACGTAATTTGGAATCCATGTTTTTGTACCTGGAAGAATAAACTGTCAGCACAGAACTCAGGAAACCAAAAGAAATGTGGACATGCAAAGAGCATTACTGCATCCCAAAATTAGGATGTGCTGTTTTTCTCTGCTTCTGATACTACATATTTAGCATTTAAATGATGGATCTACTTTTGTGTCATTTTCCTTTTATTTTCTTTGACAAAAGTTCTAAAAGACCATGAAAGAAACAACAAATTACAAACCAAAAAGAACCTGCAAATAAAGGAAAAGAAACTACGTTGAGAAAACAAGGTTGAAATTTAACCTTCTCCAGAACTCATCATATGTAGACACAAGAAATCGTCTTTGCCCACTTAAGTGATCTTGATAACTAAACACATTAGCATGTGCATGTGTATTACAGAATCTCATTGCCTCATCTTGTCTAGGAAAAGTAGCCCAGACCTCCTTCCTAATAAAAACAAAACCAAGTTAACAACAATAACAAAGAAACATTTTCTGCTAACCAAGTGTTTTGAATCACTACACTTCTACAGATACATACCTGGGGATCAGACTATTCTGCTCTCTGAGATCAACATGAATTTCACGTAATAACCGCAATAATTGTGATGGCCTTTTTACTGGAGCACCATGTGGGGAACCATAAAAGACAATTGGAGAGATCTGCTTGCTTTTATTAGATTTAATTGCAACAGATGTTGATACAACAGGCTGAAATAACAGCGACATCATTACTTATCAATGATTATTCTCAATTATGTACAGTCAAAAACATTGATGCAAGGAATGAGGCAAAGTTTTCCCAATAAACATCTAGTAGACGAGCCATTTCTAAATAAAAACCACACAGTACATTCATCAATTATCATGGAAACTATTATAAACAATTAAAGATTATTTTCATGTCAACTTATGTGCTATTTGATATTTGTTTTTCCCTTTTACAAGTGGCATACTTCCTGAACAGGAAAGATCAACATCTAAATTAAAAAAAAAAAACACTTCTAAGTTCTAAGTTTTAATGTGCATTCACTTTGATACCAAGTTTTGTTTTACTGCAACTTCAGTTATAAAACAATTGATTGAAAAGTTGCTTTCCAACATTATGACTCATCCTTAACCAAAATTTGAATAAATTCACGTGTCATGCAAAACCTATTTGACAAGCTCAGAATTACTTAAACAAAAAGTATGGCTTGAATGTGGAATTTTTTGGTGACAAATCTATCAGCATGAACATTGCTAAAGATAAGTGATAGTATGGATTAGTTCTCCATTTTTATGTTCCAATAAGTTTGTTTAGATCACAGCCATGAAGAACCTTAGTCCACCAAAATTATAATCATGAATTCCATTCCGTATATCAGTTCTAAATAAACTACTATTCAAATATTTTACCAAATGAAGCAATAACCACTTCCAGTACTCTCGTGATTTCCCCAGCTTGGAATTTGTGATATTGGAACTAACTTAACATCCCATCATGTATAAGTTGTCGAACTGAAGTTGATCATGATTCCACAGGTACTGATAGTTAAAGTATTGATCATCGAAGTAAAAAAGAAAAAAAAAAGAATGAGAAGAGAGTATAAAAATGCTATTTGTTAACAGTTCGTATAATGCAGTAATTGAAGCAATATAGGTTTTGTTGGAGTAATAGATTCGGACCTGAATCTGATTATTCAGGTTGAGTGATTAGTTCAAAAACAAAGCTTTGAAGGGCTGTTCAAGTAGTAGACTGCAGATTTTTTTTTACCAATTAGATATGGTAGTATTTTGGGACCTAGTTTGGAGAGCATAAACCGATGTTTGACAAGGTATAAAAGGAATTTCTGTCCTTAAGAATTTAATTTAAAGTGTGAAGAACCACAAATAACTTAGCAATATCAAATTTGCAAACCAAGATCTTGAGAAACACATCAAAAGGATTGATTCCAGACAAATAAATGACTAAATTCAGATATACATGTCCTTTATTGATCTGTAGAATAGTTATGGTTAAGAAAATGTAGAATCAACACTTCTAATGTATAACTTGAACTTGGAAAGTAGACAAACAAAGCAAAGATCAACTTCCATGAACTCAGTGGGGGAATTTGAGCAAGGCCTGTCTATTCAAATCTGATCTAACTACATTGTACCCGACCTAATTAAACCCTACCAACACAATCCAACTATTTCAATCTTGACTCAAACCAAGACAACACAACAAAATCTAGTTAAACTGAACTTAACCCTACCAATCTAGACCAAGCAGAGCCAGCCCAATCCGACTTAGAGTAGATGTAAGTCAACCTCCTAACTTTGAAACAACCTCCAAGTTGCCACTTCTAAAGATCAATTCTAGCAACTTCCTTCAAAACAAACACTATATTATGGAATTGTGGTTTATCAAACTATTTAATACTATGGACTTGAATTGGATTTTCAAAAAGAAGAAAAGAAAAGAAAAACCTAACTGTATCGTCAAAAAGAAAAAACAGAAAAGAAAAAAGAAAGAATCAGAAAAGTGGATGAGTGACAACTTACTTATTAAAACAATTCGCCATCTGTTGAAACTACTCTGAATCCTAATTTTCAGCTTCTTGGCTTATTAGATGCCAAGAGTTGGACTGCCCAATCAGCATCAGCCATACCATTCACTTTAAAAGAAGAACAGGACTTGGCAAAATATTACAATAACCAGCTTCCAATTGGTTAAAATATGAATTCTAATTCTCAAATTACCTATCTATAAATACTACCAAGACCAGATAAAACACCAAGAAAGAAGACCATATAAAATACCAAGAAACATGATCAAGAAAGTAATATTCACAAGGGTCAACAACATTTTGCGATTTCTTTTTCTGATAACCCTTTTTGTATCATCTAAAGACCAAATCAAGCACAAAAAAGCAATCTGCTCCAAAGAAAGCTCAGCAAAGAAAAAACCCACAGCAAATAAAACCAATCTTTAACGTACTCAAACTTTGAAATAGTGAAAAGAAAACCCTACCTCCTCTTTATTAGGTGAAACCTGCTCATCTTGCCTAGATGATGTCGGTGTCACCAATTCGGCCACTGGAGAGGCTCCCCTTTTCGCCAAGCTCGCTGTCTTGGATCTCTCCAGCCAGGATTTCCTTTCTTTCAGTGCGGATTCTGTGTCATTTTACCCCAAAATGCAAAAAAGAATCGGAAATCAGAGGATTAGGGTTATAATCCGATAAAAAGATGGATTGATGAGTGAGAGACATATCCCAGGGCATCAACAGGCATAGGGTTGGGGTTTGGCGAGGTTGGGAGAGAGATAAAAGAGAGAGGAGAGAGAGAGAGAGAGGCAGGTCAATCTTGGACGCCAGGAGGCGGTGAAGAAAGGAGAAGGAGGCCATTGCGACCCTTTTATTGACTAAATTGAGAGAGGGATTAGGGTTTGAAGAGGAGGAGAGGAGGGGGGCATACCAGGAGTGGAGATTCCGCACTTGAAGCAAGCGAAGAGTCGATCGACGTCGTTCGTGGGATCGTATGCCATGGCGGTGGCAAGATCTGTTTTCCCAAAGCGAATATACAAGGGCTATATTCGTATTATTAACGCGTCTCCGCTCGCTGGCAATGAGCGGGAAAAGAGACCTTTGGTGCGTTGTCCGCAGGACCAGCGAAAGGCAGGGCTAAGCGGGCACCTACGCTCGTCAAGGGGGCGTTTGGTAATCCCAACCGGATCACCACAGTGGCCTATGATCCAAATGCTGGGATGATTTGATCCCAGTGATCTAAAATCATTATATTTGGTAGGCCATGGTCCAATGATTAAAATTTTCGGGTATCCATGAGTAACTTGTTTTATATAGTACGGAGATCTAAAATCACTGACCATGTAATACCACAAATATTCCTGATATATCTTAGATAGATTTTTTTTATGTGTTTTTAATTCTCATGAATCAAAAATGTAAGTCAATATGTTAATTTCTATAATAGCTTCATAATTTTGTCACATAATCAATTTTTAGCAGTCCTTATCACAAAAAAATCAGATCATATTTTCGTCCTATCAACAATACTCTTCATGATGTCAAGTTTGAACAAATTGAATTATAGTTAAATTGTTACAATATCCAACATGTTCTTACTTCAAACAATTTAATTTTACATGGCAAGCTTTCTTTTAATTTCAAAAGAAAAGTGCAAAATCTTTACTAGTTTAGTTATAAAAAGAAATGTTCCATGTTAGCCAAATTAGTTATGCAAAAATAAAAATATATTAAACTATTTATATCTCATGCCTTATTTTAATCTCATTTTTTATTTTTTATTATGGAGTTGAATTATCATTGGCATATAATTATGGGAATTGTTGATACTTTATTGAGGATATTAACTCCTTCCAAGGGACCAGAGGTGCAGTGCTCTTTGGGTCTATAATCATTGGCAGAGCAACATCCTCCATTGGATATTGATGTGAATTCAAATCTCATAAACAACACTATAAGAAGATAACTAATCAATAGAGACTAAATATGCATATATAAAACAGTTTAAACAATATAAAAAATGTTTAATAAGTATAAAATACTTAAAAAATGATATGAAAAATAGATAGTTGTCAAGTATACTATTTCAACAAAGATGCATGAATCTAACAAAGATAGACAAGAAGCTTCTTCAATTTAATATAATTGTTAAATGGAAGCATGGAAAAGTAATTACTCTAAAAGAAGGCTCATGGAACTGATTAAATAACTACGATAATGCTTGGCAATACTGTTTACCATGTCAAGCAGGAGCAGAATAGGAAAAGGTTATCCCATGGCACTTCATGGTCAAGGTAAAGGGAAGAATTTGTCAGGGACAAATTCACTCCATCTATAAGAGAAGGTAGGGGCATTATAAGAAATTCACTCCATCTAATTAATAAAAGTTCCATCCCACCATCTCCCCTTCAAGTTAGTACCCAAGCATTAACTGCAACATCACAGCACAGTAGCCATTCAACCTCAAGCAGCAACTGCAATATCATAGCAATTGTAGGCCAGAAAACTCTCCACCTCCCTTCCATCAAGGGGGAAAACTCGTAGCCAGCTCCTGTTCTCGTTTTATATGGGGCCTTTGCTTCCTTTTGGTCATGGTCAGACACAGAAAACATAGCAAGAAACCTCCCTACCCCCCTTTCTCTCTCTCTCTCTCTCTTTCTCTCCTCTCTTCTTCTTATTTCATCGCAAGTCGGCGCCTTTTTACCTTCTCATTTCCTTATGTGGTTATCTTCTTTTTGCCTCCCGAAAACCTTCCTTTGGGCAGAGGTCTTCCTTTTTTATAGATCATTTCTCTTGCGCTCGCTAGAAAGAAAAGCAGAGAGATGAAAGAGATCGGAGTGGAGGGATGGGAGAGGTAACGACTCGAGCATAAAAAAAAGATGAGGGGTATTTTTGTCTTTAATTTTCAATATAGGATCGCTGTTCTGGGGTAATCTTAGATTTTCGACCACATAGACGGATATCCCATCACCAGGTTGGGCGGTGATTTGAGAAGTGGAGATGATTTAGGATCACTATCACGTAGGATCACCGCCACGTAGAATCATCTTGGTGCAACCAAATACGGTGATCTCATTATCTCTACCCACGTCATCCTTGATCCTGAGACGATCACCCTATAACAAATGCCCCCCAAGGGTCTAGTTCAACTTGAGAAATAATCTTTTTTTTTATGAATACCCTCCTAAATATCAAATTTTGTATAAATATTCTTTCAAAATTAATATTTACATATATATACCTTCATAAATACTTATTTTGCTATTCTACATTTTTTTATTCTTGATTTTACATATATACCCATGCCATCTAACGCCGTTAAAAAATTAACAATTTTAAATTAAAATGACTAAAATATTTTTAATGGATAGATGTAAAAAAAATATTTATAAGATGATCGCGATGGAGGACAAAAATGTAATTTCAAAATTTTATTTATTTTTAATTAAAATAAATATGATTTTTATTAATGGTATTAGAAGAATCGTTATACTAGATGCATTTGTGCAAAAATAGTATTTTATGAAGGTACAGAAATAAATATAAATTTTAAGAGGGTATTCACATAAATTCAAATTTTCAAAAGGATATTCATAGAAAAAAACGAACAACTTATTGCATTTAACCTCCTAGAAATAAGTAGTATGTCACTTATCAGAACTTTTTTCTATGGAAAGTTATAACTACTGCTCTTAAGCCGCTTGCAAAGAGATCCTATCGGATGAAAACTCTTTATGGCAAGTTTAAACCATAAAAAAAATCACTTATGATGAGAGATTGTGTATTGAGACTAGCTTGTAGCTTCACATAGACAAAATCTTGTCGAGCTTCAGCTAGTCGCTGCATCTTGCATGTAAAAACTAGTTCATGTTTAATTAAAAAAAAAACTTATTATGGTGGATTTCCACCGGTCTTGAAACCCTTACAAATAAGAAATTATTAGTTAGACTAGATCTACTAGCTTACTGGTCCTATCATAAAGCACCGTACATCATATTTAAAAAAAAAAAGGAAAATAGGAGTCGAGTGCATTCCAACCCTACTTGCCTCTCTTTCTTTATTTTTTCTTTCCCCATAGTTAAAGCCCCATTTAGACTCTCCTTTGTTCCTATCTCACTCCCTCCTTTATGTCCACTCTCTGGCCTTTATCCCCACAGATTTTTATTTTTTTTTATGCAGCTATTGCAAGATTTTGCCTCCCTGTTGGGCTCTTGTGGAGGGCAGAAGAAAAGGGGCGGTGAAGGCTGCATTTACCAATGCCAACTACTAGAGGCTGCTGCTTGGAGACAAGGAGGCCAAGGCGACAACGCTGGCGGCGGCGCCAAGAAAAAGGAGACAAGAGTCTTGAGTATTTTAGAATCTAATTTAGATTTATACATTGTAGTAAATAAATAAATAAATTGAAGTTATAATTAATGCAAATAAATACACAACAGTGATATCTAATCCAGTTAGCCAAAATTTATGTCAATGTTGACATAACTATATAAATATAGCATATGCAGCCGTTAATTGGTGACCTCCAATATCTTAAAAAAATAATATCTTGTTTTTTTAAAAAAAATATATATCATACTTAATTACAGTCCTGGTCTTTTTTTTTATGGCTATAACTCTTAAATAGAAAGCCCAAACAAAAAGAGTGCATGAGAGCGTCATGATAAATGGATGAGTCATCCTCCTCGATCCTGACACCATGTAAAAGCAACTATATTTCTTAGAGCCATGGTGCGAGGCACTAATTATGTGCACAAAACACTTCTCTTGTCATATGGCATAAGATTATCAGTGCAATTCACAGTATTTGTTGCCATGGACAAGGGATTAGCTGATTATAGAATTTTCAAATCAGCACTTGTGGGTGCAATCAACTTTTGTGTGTGTGACGGACATCCCCTATCCCCTAGCTTCAATCCCTATAATAATCTCAATTACATTTCTAGTTTAAAAGTTTAAATCGTGCCAACCTTTTATAAATGACAGATTCTAATGTTGCTAGGTTCAAAGAGTCTAAGCAGAAATTTACATGATTTTAGATATAATAAGAGTCTCGAGTCCTTTAGAATCTAAAATCATAATGACTCTTTGGTTGAAGAAAAACTTATTTAAAATCTTTAGCAGTATCATTGCCTCATCCACGCTACTTTTTAAAACAACTATTCTACATCTAAAATCTTTAGTAGTAGCACGTGCCCAAATTCAGTAAGAAAATGAAAATTAAATCCTCTCAAAGGAGGGAGAGAGAAGGAAAATGGAAAAAAAAAAAAAAGAAAGAAAGAGAGGGAAAGAAGAAACTAAAGAACCCAAGGATGCAAGACAAGAATTACAAACTTAGCATGAGAACACACTAAACAACCAATTTCTTGTCTTCTGGAGACAAGTTTAGTCCAGTCCTCCAGGAGGAAGAAGATCTTGTGAATCAACACTTTTTGCTGCTGGATGTGTTTCAAAAAATCTGGACTCTCTCTCTAGCTAAATGGTCCAACCGAGAAGAACCCCTATGACATTCCACCCCTTTCTTTGCTCCTTCAGACCATCAAAATGCACACAAACCATTGATCACTGATGAGATTTAGGGAGAGTGGATCAGTTTAGCTTGGAAATGCAAAGAATTACCATAGCTTACAGGACATGGTCGGCTACAACGATAAGTGCAAGGTTGTCTACAATGGTAAGTGCAAGGTCGAACAGAATTAAAAAATTTCTGCACATACATGGCAAGTACAAGGTTGTCCACCGTAGCAAGTCAGCAAGCTACAGTTTTTGGATTTTTCTACAGATCCATCTCAATCGGCATGTCCTTGAATGAACCTCATCACTTCATCAGTAGTAGTTGGATTCTTATTCGTATAGATGGCATACCAAAGTTGGTCGGCAAATCCAATTTAAAACCACAACATAGATCTTTTTTTCTGTTCTATATATCCTCTCGTCGACACTTTGCCAACTAACCATTGCCATATTCGGGAAAGCAGCCATAGCAACCGATCAAATTGGCCAACAGATCCCTGATTTTTTGCAAGGATTCCACTGGCTCTTCTTTCTATCCTTTTATCTACAAGATGCATCTGTCATGCTCTAATATACTTCCATGAGGGATCATAGTGGTAGGATTATTTAAGGGAACATATGCCAATCCCTTCTCAGCAACTCCACCAGTCGCATCACGGGCAACTTAACAGTACCCTCGCGTGCCTCAGTGGCCTTCGAGCCACCCACCATCATGCAATTTTTAGGAGTTTTGGTAGTATGTTTGGTATGTATCTGTATTGTTCCGCATGGAAATATGCCTGTGGGAATTCATCAGAATATTTTTTAATGATACATTCCGGGTTCATCCTTCAAAGTGGTGGCGGTGGCAACTAGAGATTTGTTGTCTAGCAGCACCACCAATGAAAGTGACAAGCATAATACATTGATGCCCTGGGTGGTTATTTATCTTTTATTTTATTTTCTTTTTTTTTTTAAACAAATGATTCATACAAATCTAATATAGATACATCCAATAAAATTAAAATACAGTATGTCTCGGAATGCACTAGTCACGTACGTGATCGCCTAGTCCGTGGCCATGTTCGCCTTCTTGTAGACATGCATAGCTTGAAAAGCTACCTCACAGACCAAAGCTTGAATGTTCCGGATCATAGGATGGCACACATCCATACTGCCAACCGTCTGCTGGATCTATTCGATGACCGTAGCCGAGTTCCCCTCAAGTAGCACTACGCTAGCTTGCAAAACTCGCCGGGCATAACTAAGCCCGGCCCATGCCGCCCTCAGCTTTGTTCCGGAATTGAGGTGTCAAAAATCTGACAACCTCCAGCTGCAACCACATCCATCTTTTCTTTTTGAAATGAATTTTAAATAGAACCATGGAAGGTTTAAACATATCTTGACTTATATAATGGTTAAAATACTAAAATATAGAACAATGCATTAACTAGCAAGATCAATTGATGCTGAAGGCATAGAATAGAATATGTAGCATCAGATTTGAAGATAGAACTTGCTCAAAAAATTAAGAATATATATGTAGAAATAAGTGGTACTTAAAAAATAACATCGTTGTACAAGAAAAATATAGATATCCGAAAGTTTGATTCAAAATGTATTAATTTATACCGGCCAAGGTAGTGCCGTAGTGATCTATATTCCTACTAGCAAGTGCATGGCATTGTCATAAGGCAATAGCATAGCCAAGAAGAAAATCTTGATGGGTTAACCATAACATCAAAAGATCATATATTCCTACTAGCAAGTGCATGGTAACGTCGTAAGGCAATAGCCTTACAACTTGAGTGTCTTTAGGCTGGACTTGCTTGACGAAGATAAATGGAAATTAGTAGTATTTTCAGAAGAAGGCCATAACATGGTCGGTCATAGAAGAAAAACTATAAATATATCAGGCTATCGCCTAATGTTCGAGATGGATGAATTTATACTGACCAATATGCCGATATTCGATACACATATTGGCAAGTGCCGCAGTTTTGTCATAAGCCAATATCATGGTCAAGGTGAAAATCTTGCTTCTAAAACGTGAGCGCCATCTGCTTTCCTTCCAGGGTACTTGAGTTAATCTTGGGTTAAACTTGGGCATGCACCAGCACCAAGCTTTGCTACTAATCTAATTTGTCTTACAATTTTACTGTGTCAAGGTCCAATTAGCACGCCAGCCAGGCCATCAAATCCGGGCCTGGGAGACTTGTTGACTCAAAAGCAATTAATTTTGGAATCAACTTAGATTTGACTCCATGACTAAATCAGCTGGCTGGTACAGGAGAATTGGACACGCCACATCCTCTCATTCCTTTCGATGAAGGGAGACAAGGCTACTTAGGGCTCATTTGATTCGCGGGAAGCATTTTCCCTCTTAGGAATATGATTCCTGGGAAACAAATTTCTAGGAAGAGGATGCCCAGGAAAGTACTTTTGGCATGTTTGGTTGACCATGGGAAAGTGACAAATTTCAAAAATGCTTATGTTTGGTTGGCCATCCACTTTCCTGAGAAAGTTATGTATAATTTCTATTATGCCCTTAATAAAAATTAGGTCTTTAATGCCTCTTTAGTGCTTCTTTAATGCTGAAGGGTCTTTTTGGGAAAAAATAAAAATAAAGTGATTCCCACCTCATGGAAAAGTAACTTTCCCATGTTTCTCATGGAAAAGACTTTTCCATGAAATGTTGGAATCATATTTCCATGGGAATACAACTTTCTCATCTCTCTCCTTTGAAAACTCTAACCAAACAAGAGACATCTCATTACTTTCCCGTTGACCACACTTTCCCTTCTTCTTTTCCCATGAACCAAACGAGCCCGAAGAAGGTGAGATATACCAACAATTTTGACCTCTTCAAATCGCGCTATGCCAACTGGAGGGATACGCTATCCTGTTTCTTCGACGTTTTGCTGGATACCAGCAACATACCGTCAGTTTGCAGGTCAGCATTGTATATCAGGGATATAAGGTGAGATGTAGAATATTTAACCTGAACATAACTATTTTATTGACAAGTATAACTTAGCTCAATCGACTAACCTGAACTTGCTTCTTATGTTGTCACCTGAAATATTTGAAATTTTGTCCAATCATTATAATCAAGTAAAATTTCTCTCAACTTTTATTACAGGGAGGCCATGTTGAATTACAGAAAGTAGATACTTGATGCAGCGGATGCTGTGAGTCTACTGCTATCTGAGGCTCTTGGACTGAGCCCAGACTTCCTAAAAAACATTGGCTATAACAGAGGACAGCTCCTGCATGCCCACTACTATCCACCATGCCCAGAGCCAGAGCTGACCTTCAAGTCCTTCATCAGAACAATTGGGTTGATGCATCTCCCGTTCATGGTGCTCTTGTAGTGAATATTGGTGATTTCCTTCAGGTAGGTGTACACTTTCTTTTGGTTAGCTTCAGGTATGAACTTCTGTTGAATTGAAACTTGCATGCTATCCTTGGTCAACACTCACTGCTTGCTGCCATTTTACATTGCGTAGCTCGTTAGCAATGACTTGCTCAAGAGCGTTGAACATCGCGTGCTGGCGAGCTGCGAAGGGCCTAGGTTGTCGGTGGCGCTGTTCCTTTATCCAAGCATTGATGAACAGAAGCTTTATGGCCCCATCAAGGAGTTGTTATCTGATGAGAATCCTCCAAAATACAGGGAACTTCTTGTGCAGGACTATATCAAACACTACCTTTCCAAGGGACTTACAGGGGAGTCTGTCTTGGATCACTTCAAGCTGGGATGCAAGAACTAGAGACTGATATTATTGTGCCAATTATGAGGTTGATTCCAAGGATGTAGGTGTGATGTTGTGCGAGCTTCTGAAATAAACTTCGAGTGTTTGCCGGACTGTGTATTTTGTATGCTAGATAGCAAGTTTTTTATGTTTCTAATAAATTCCTCTAGATTATTATGTATATTTCAAGCTAGCTAATAAGTGGATGCCTTGATGGTTCTCTTTTGTACTCTGTAAGGCCATTATGAATTGCTTTCCCCTCTCTTCTAGCTCTTAATTTAGGGGCCTAGCATGACTTCGGATGATCGAGAAGATACGTTTTGTAAGCTAAAATTTAAGATTTATTGAAGGTTTTCTTGTATTTTGTTTAATGTTAAATATAAAAATGTGCTCTAAAACAATAGTCAATCTTCTTTCCTGCTGTATGAGCCACAACACTGAGATGTCTCTGCCACTTCAAAATTTTTGGTCTTTCGACAGATTTAACTGCTATTTTGAAAGCTGATGTGGTTTCAATAATTCATATCAACTGACATAAATTGATGTCGACTCATCTCAGTATTTTTGTCCTGCTGAGATGGCTGATGTCAGTTGAGCATTTTGCTCCCTCTTTTTTTTTCTGCCTCAAAAAAAAAGAAGAGAAAAAGAAAAAAGAGAGGAGTTGATAACTAGTGGAAACCTTTTGGACAACTTAAGAACTGCAGTAAGGGCTTCAATTTTTTAACATCCAAGATAAATTAACTTATGGGGTGTCAGAAATGAACCTGACGCTCTAGTTTTCGGGAGGATTTGATCAAAATTACGACCTAATCACCTTGATGATTTCATTCCAATAGCAGTTACGAAAAACAAAGTAAACATTAGAAACTAATTAATAAGATTAACAGGTTAAGAGATAAAGGAGAAGGCTAGAGCTTCAAACGCCATGTAAGAGGCAGATGCTTGTAAGCATAGAAGATGCAGGCAATTCACTGATGACATCTTGTATATCTAGGAAAAGAATAGTTTTCCCTTGGAAGGTTTGTGAGTCAGGAAGGATGAGCCTAGAAGAGTTTCAAAAGGACACCAGGCACAAAAAAGAAAAGAAAAAGAAAAAACTAAGGCAATGTTTGGTTAAGAAATCAAGAAGACATACTAGCTAATTTTGAGAAAATGGACATAAACATAGGACAATCTTGCTGGTTGAACTTGTTTATGCTAAATATGGTTGATTCCTTTAAGAGGAAGCTGTCAATAAACTGCTAATATAAAGCCATTGTGGTTGTCTAAATTTTTTGTTTCGCATGAAGAAAACAATCCTCATCAGTAAGATATTTCCAGTACTCCAATGCGTATTGTTGCTGGAATTTGGACCCAGGAGCGACCGTCGGCCGAGGAGGAGGAGCTCCGGCGAGAACTGGCGAGCGGCGATCCGTCGGCGGGCGGCGTCCTCCGCTGGACCTGCAAAGAAGCCGGTGGTCGGGTCTTCCGGCGCCAGCCCTCCGATGCCTAAGTTAGAGGGGGCAAGTACAGATGAGGAGAAACAGTATTATATGTCGAGAGTTTTTGCCCTCCAGCCCCCTCTAAAATGGAGTTGTTCTTTTATAGAGGGGCGCTGGGTTACCTATGAGGTGATGGGACGAGGTCGTCGTACAATTGAGCATGCCGCACGAATTGACGCACGATCAGGCGAATTAATGCTGTCGTGGGAGCGAGGTCGGGATCAGGGAATTGTCACGGCTAATTGGGCACAGCCGAGTTGATTTGTCGTGGAGGACTGGGGATCCGTAGATAGCAGGTGCCACGCGCATTAATTGTGGAGTAAACCGGAGGTCTTCAGGAGCCATGCGTGATGATGGTTGAGGAAGTTGGAGTCGCGCATTAATTATGGAGTAAGTCGGAGACCTACAGAGGCCACGCGCGCATTGAATGCTGGGGGCGGTGGCAGGGTATGGTCTGATACGGAAGGATGTGACCGCGGTGGGTGAACGGCGAGGTCGGACTTCCGAAATGGTGAGCTCTGAGGTCGGACATATTTGAGGTCGGATGTATCTGAAGTCAGACGTGTCCGAGGTCGGGCGCCTCTGAGGTCGGGCGCTTTCGAGGTCGGGCGCCTCCAGGGTCGGGCGCCTTCGAGGTCGGGCGCCTCCAGGGTCGGGCGCTTTTGATCGCGTGTTCCTCAACGTGCTTACGTGCTTCGGGGCGATTTGTATTACCCCAACACTATTCCCCGACTTTCGAGTTCGATCCGCTTGCGAGCTCGGACGTGGGAAGTAGTCGTCTTTATTGCTGTGGTGGGGGCCAGGACTTTAAGTCGTTCCGGCGCTCCACGTGCTTCGGAGTATTCTTAATGAGAGGAGATGGAGCATCGCCTTTTCGTCCTCCGAAATTGCTTCATGAAGCGGGCTCATAATTGGGCCCCAAGATCTGACAGGACATTACCTCGATTGTGTATTCGAGGCGCCAACCTAAAATTAATTTGCCGCTTCGATTTTCAGAGTCGACATGTGGCGTGATCCGGGCAGGGGGCGGGATTTTGCCCCGTCAATCTGGGCCGTTAGAGGGGTCCATATAAACCCTTGCTCCATGTTGGCGGAGGCAGGTTAATTTTGATTAATTTAAAGATCCTGACAATTGGTATCAGAGCCAGGTTAATTTTGATTAATTTAAAGATTAATTTTGATGATCACAAAACCTTGAAGTATAATTACTAATGCTTGTGTTGCAAGAAGAAAGATAAC
>JAOXJJ010000469.1:149365-166932 GCA_025769935.1 Phoenix roebelenii
TAAATTTAAGTAGAACATGATACTATCTTATTTTGTCTGCACCTGACATTTGAAGGTTTTAATGGTTTCCTCCAGATCCTTTATAATAAAGTAATTGAGTTTCCAAAAGATGTTCTAATTTTGACATGATTGACTCATTATTGGTTTCTTACACTGATGCTATCAGAAATTAAAATGCACATAATTTGAATTAATAGGTCAATGTACAAAATCAAAATATAGATATTTGTTGAAGCACAAATACTGCAATGTTCCGGTATCATGACTTTGCTGCTTCTCGAAGTGCATGACTTGATGGATGCTAATCCATTTGAGTTGTATGGCTTCTTGGAAATCTAACTTAGAGCACAATCCAGGATCAACTTTTCTATAAGCCGGTCATTTAAGGTGATAGAAAGTAGTTTTATGCCTGATCATGAAAAATGATTTAGACTCTGGAGTTATGCTAGAATTCTTTGGCTTTCTTATTTTTTTTGCTTAAAACAACTAATTTTTTCTTAGGTTGAGTAACTCAACCAATATATGGAGGGGAACGTTTTGTGATTTTATCATTTTACTTGTTGAATTCTAAATTCTCTTCCTGGTGATTCCATGTGATTCTGTTCTCTTTTGTGCTTCTTTCTATTTGCTCCTTCCATCTCCTCTGTCCCATAACTTGCCTGCTTCACTAGTAGACTCCATCATCTGGTCTTAAGGCGAAATGGAACAAGTTCTCTCAAGGTTAATGTGTCAGTGAATGCATATGCATAAGCTGAGATGATGTACAGAAGATTTTGAGAGTCATTAAGAAGATGGTTTCTAAGATAGAGCTAGATTACCTTGTTGTTCGTGTTTCGATGTTAAGGCTGCATTCTTTGGCCTAGCCTTTGCGTCCTTTGATTTAGGCTTTATAATGGGGCAATACCTTTTATCTTCTTCTCTATCTTCTTCCTTGAAACTGAAGTGAGATTTAATTTAACTAGAACATGATATTATCTTATTTTGCCCGCACCTGACATTTGAAGGTTTTAAATGGTTTCCTCCAGATCCTTTATAATATTCCTACTTGAATTTGTTGCCTCTTCAACCTCATCTATACCCTTCTCTTTACAAAGAATTTTTAGTTTAGTTTTGTTTTTGTTTTTCTAAGCTGTAACTAGATTCTATGGATTACATGAACGTATACGATATTATTTAGTATATATATATCGCTACCTAGAATATCACTAAAAAAGGCTAATTAGAAAGCTATTAATTGGGGTCCTTGGCCCTACTTAAAAACCCAAGACCTCCCCAATGCATAATGATGTGAGAATAAACATATGCCTGCATAGGTCCTCACTCTCATCATTTAAGCCTTGATATCCTCTTTAGGGAAGAGTCCAATCGGAAATAGAAACACCATGATTGGTTTGTAACTATAAGGGCCTTGTGCTGCAATGTCCCCTGGTCTATATGGGCTGTGGGCCGAGTTAGCTCTAAGATCATTTGTAACAATTTAGGATCTCAGAAGGTGAGCCAAAAAGTTATTAATGGAAGTTTTTGTCCCTGCATAAATACCCAAGCTCTCCTTAATGCACAAGTGAAGGGGGACTAACCATCTGCCTGCATGGGTCCTCATAATATGCATGAGTAATATATGATTGTCAAGTTTGACTTTGATTGAGGAAGACTGTCCTTTTGTCAATAGCTTCAGGTTGTTTTGATTAATGATTTAGATGATCTTGAGTTCAGAGTGTGAAGAAGAAGTTCCGCACTACCAAGGCAAATGTTGTAGGAGAAAAATCAATTGATTTTCTGAGTTTTCTTCCTTTGAAATACATAACTCAATGCCTATCTGTTTAATGTATTGAACACTCTATGGAGAATAGACAGCTACCTTTGCGCCTCATGACTTACTATTTGTAGATTTTTCCAAGTTATTTAGATGTCTTATGTTGCTGTGTGTGTTAAGAAAATTTAGGAGTAATGTAATCAAGCCAGGGATCTACGTATAGTCTATCTTCTACAGAATTTAAGAGATCGATGTTGGGCAGGCCACCTTAGCAAATTGTTGACGCATGTATTAATTATTTTAGTTAGTAATGTCTACGAGTGATCTACTTGGTTGGTGCAAGATCATCTTCCTAACTAATTTTCTATCCTTGTTCTTTTATTTATCGATTACTCTTGGGCCCAATTTCAATATGTGAAAATATTATTTTTCTACTTTATACCAGGGTGTCCATATCCACAATCTAAAATAAATTTCTATAAATTTAGATAATAAACTTTTCTATCATACCATGATGTAGAGAATATGCAGATTCATTTGGGACAATACTTTGATATTTTACATGGAAAAAGCTACTGAAGGTGTTAACCATATATCTGATATATGATAGAGCAAGACAGGTCGAATTCCAAGATTTTCAACATGTATTACAATTTTACTTGTAAGAATTACGTAATATGATTCTTTTCATAGTATATGGTTACATTAGATTAGATTGCACCTTGTGAGGACCCGGAACTTGATTTACATGACAATAGTTATAAAACTGGACCGGCCTGGCTAGTTTGATTGGAAAACTGGTGAACCGGATCCCTGGCCAGTCTGCTTTTTACCCGGGACTGTAATTGTTTTTGGACTAGATAGAACCCGCCGAACCACCCATTTTCTTAGAAAAGGTGACCCGGTCCAAACCGAGTTCAAAAATTGTAACTAAAATGCATTTAAAACAGTATTCAAACCAGTGTCTTGTGAGAGGTTTCTAGCCACTCAGCCATTGGAATAGTGTTTGGGTCGGTATGACTATGATTCTTAAAATATTTATGGTAGAAATAATTCAACTATATTATCATATTTCAGTGATAATTTCAAAAGCTTAATAGATTTTATATATTTTCTACATTACATTTTTTTAGTAAATTTAAAATAAATTATTCATCATTATTTTCTATTTATAATGCAGTGAAACATTAATATAAAATATAAATCTATGTTATTTAAAGTGTACTTCTTTAAAATAAACAATTCATCACTTATTATGCATATTTTTCTAATATTGTAGCTATTTTTATTATTTTTTAATTATAACCTAGTCTGACTGATTGACCCTGCAGTTGGACCAATGATGCCGTGGCATGGACCCTTGACTGGGTCAGTCACCAGTTTGATTTTAATAACTATGGTGATGAGTCCATGACTGTTAACTTGCATCAATCACCAAAATGACATTGATGGGCCAGAAGCATCACCAAAAGAAATTAGCTGTTCTCAACAGAGAGGATTCAAGAGAATAGCTAACAGGGAGAAAGTTAACAACATTAAGTATTTGTTCTTTGGTTTGGATTTTTGCACTTTTAAAAAAAATACTATAAAGTACGAGGCTATTCATCATTATTCTTGATTTTTTGTATCCTCAAATTTTCATTTAATATAGTAGTTATGGTTTACTTTTTCAAGCAGTGATAAAAACAAGGGATATACTATTAGAAATTAAGTTGATTTTGGAAGAAACTATTAGTGTTGTTACAATATTGACCCCAATGGCCATACTTAGCTCGAACTTAAAATCAGATTGGATGAATTTGGGGTCCCGCACACAAATGCAAAAGCTTTGAAGAGTAAGATGTTTGGTGGTAGTCATATTGGTAACATGGAGAGATGTTAGTTGGTGATGAAGTCAATGCAGTTGCTTTCTTGGAGCTTGTTGTGAAGTGGACAGGTAAGGAAGGTTTGCTGCTTGTATCTGTTTGTGACAGTGAAATAGGCTTTTTCACTTACAATAGTTGGCAGGTCAACTTGCAAGAATGATTGGACCATGATATGAAGTCAGAAGATAATCTGCTGTTTTTATCATCCAATTTTTATGTTATGATCAGTGGGGTATCTTGTTTCATCTGCTTTTAGGTTACTGGCATCGTCAGTCTCCATTGGGTTGATTTTCAGAAAAGGATCCGTGCTGGATTCCTTATTTTTAAGAAATTTATATTCCTCATTTTGCATGCATTCTTTCAGGTGCTTGTGTCACTACAGGTATAGATATGTCCGAGACCATGCATGCATATTTATTGCTGTGTGCAGTTACAGCTGCACATTAACTGCCTACAGAGTCAGCAATTTTAGTATCATTTCATATCTTTTGAAAATGAATCCCCACCAAATTGATTTATATAGCACGAGTTCATTATGTCTTCCCTTTATTTTGTGATTGGCATGAGGGTTTCTCATTATGCTTATTAAAATTCATTTGTTATAGTATATTTATACTGATCGTAGCATGCTAAAGCTAATACTTCTGTTTGAATTATTTTTGAAGGAAGAAATATTGGATGAAACAGACGAATATGTTGATGTCCACAACAAGTAAGCCACAACCATGCGAATTCTCTGTTTTGCTGCAAAATTTCTTATTGTTTTCAATGGGCTCATGGTTTCCTTTTTAGGATCAAAATAAATATGTTACCACCAGGAAGATCATCACCGAGATCTCCAGGAGCTGCATATATCTCTCATTTTGCACGACGAACGCCCACAGCTTCTCCCCTTTCTCCCTATCATTATACTGCCATGTCACGCTCACCTGTTTCTCCAAATGTTCAAGCTGCTGCTCCAACATCAACCCTTTCAAATTCTCCTGGAAAGTCGTCGCCAAGTTCACCAGCTAATTATGCAGGCCTAAGCCACAATTCACCAGCTTCAAATCGAGTAAGTGGAATACTCTTCAGCTTTGCTTTGCAGGGGGTCATTCTTCCTGAATGTCTGAGAGCATTAATTGTTGATGCTGCTACTTTACTGGAACTTTTTATACTATTGAACTGTCCATTCAGTCATTTTGATTACTGCATTTTTTTCACTCTTTTAGTTGACTGATATCTATGTCACCATTCTTTGTCTCTGCTCTATTTTTTCTGGTTACTTTTGCCCCTGTTCTCTACTCTGCAATTAACCTAAATTATTGTACATGGGGTGTTTCAAAGGGAATAGATATGTTGGTTCTCTTGTCATATAAGAGACTCGAAAAGGTTTCCAGCCTTCTATTTGGCATGCTGCATCTGGAAACGTGCTAGTCTCGCCACAACTACTACTCATAACCTTTAAATGTACTCCAAACACATATTAGTTGTTTTGTTATAAACCTTTCATTTCTGGTTCCTCTTTACAACCTTTCAAATTCACCAATAGAAGATAGGGTACTGTTTTTTTCTTGAAAAAAAGGTACTTTACTGAATAAAACACATCGTGTAGTCAGTATGTGGTTTGTGATAGAATTAGTTTTTGTGACTTTCTTGAATGATGGTTGCATTTGTATGGTAGTACAATAACAATGTTACTTGAGATTGACTTTGATGAAGAGGACCTTACTACTTTCTTGAGTAGTTCTTATTGGTACCTTTATGGACAATGCTAGTAGTTCTTATTGGTACCTTTATTGACAATGCTTGTTTTTCCACATGTTTGATTAGCTTTGCTGCAAACTAGCAGGTCTTGAGAAAATCATATGAGAAGCTACAAAAAAATGGAGAGAGCAAGGATTGATTGCCTATGCCGGCAAGTTGAAAGTCACTTAGTTATGAGTACATGGAGGTTATCATGGTGATATTATGTGGATGTTGGATCAATAGTTTTGGAATCACTATCAGATATTAATCTTAGCTCGCTATGTAATATGTATATTGATTATTGCTTTTGTATATAGCATGTGTTGAAAAATCAGTCCAATTTGATGTTTTCATCATTTTAAATGTTTCTTATGACTACTTAACGATAATTTTACTTTATTGAAAATGGGGGAAAAGAAAACATAGGTTGCAATTTGTGTTTTGAGAATGTCTCGATCATATCTGCAATCATGACAATTGTAGTGTCACTTAATGTTTACTATTGGGAGTTTGTGGTGATATGGCACGATTTGTCCCTACCATGTCAGAAATATCACAATCATCATTGTTCTCATTTAAGATTTAACAACAGTGCCAAGGTCAAAAACAGTAGTTTGATTGCCTTGTTAACCTTATTCCAAGTTTCTGGTGCATAACACAGCCTTATTTGGTGCTTTCACTGTTGTAGTTTACCCAAACTGCTGAGATATGGATCAGATGTATATCCACCATATCCACATGCTTTTTATTATCATGCTATAAGGATATAATTTAAATGTAAATTTCAATGTTGATTATTGGTAAGGGAATACAGAAACAGGTTGGATGTAAATAAGAATAATATCAGTTGGCGATGAAATGGAGCAGGATAGCATTCATTGGCAACCTTCCATTCAAAAAGGAACCGCATGAACTGTAATTGGATGCCAACAATGGCTATATCCGACATTAACAAATGTGGATTACTAAGGCATTCATACATGGGTTACCTAGGTATCAGGGCCATGGCTCTTAGGTTGCTGCCACTGGAAATGTCATCAATCCAAAACTAATAGCTGGATCCGATAAAATATGGGGATGTTTCATGAACTTATGTGTATTTTGTGCATGAAGGAAAATTTGTAACAATAACAGCAATACTTGAATGCTGACGAAGTTAGATGGCACATTTTATCTATATGGTCGCATGTATTTTGCGGAATCCCAGATGCTGAGATACTAATATGTGAATCTAGATAAATTCAGAACCTGTGGATTCTAAATTTAATGAGATATATTGGTAGAATATTTTATTAAAAAATTAATATTTAGCATGTACCCTGGCATCTAACACATTTAAATTTATCGGTATATTGAATCTGAATGGAGAACTGGAGTTTCTTTATCACATCTCTGCTATCGTTGTTACAATGCATGCCTGGTGAAAGTTACTGTAGCCCATCTCTTAAAGTCTTGCATGTGCTTTTGTTCTCTTATACAGTTGGGATGACAAAAAATCAGGCCAATCAGAGGTTTTGATCTCTTTTAAGGACAGGACCTTGTGTTCCATTAAAGTCTGCTGACAATCAAAGCGCGGCAAATGAACGGACCTTAGAAGGAATATCTGAGCTTCTCAATCGTTAGAAAAAAAAAATGAAAACATAAAGGCTTTTTAGAAACCCCTTGGCACGTTGGCAAGACATAATCCTGGGGCACCAACATTCAAATGGAAAGAAGAAAGAATTTGGCACTTGTTAGTACGAGACTGCTTTGGTGGAAGAGAAGAACGGATTTTCGTAGAGAGATATAGTAAAGTATATTAACAATTTCCGAAATCAGAATTTTGAGGCTTTTACTTTATTACGGACGACTAAAATTGCTAAACAGGTTCTTTATTTATACAACTACGATTCAGCTCTTGATAAATTTCTCTTCTAATATTATTATTATTATTTGTAAATAGCAAGTGACAGGGGAAATAATTATGAAAGCTATTTTTTTTTTTTGAAGTTAGAACTCAACTAGTGTATTAATTGATGGCCGCAATTTGTCTGAGAATGTAGAGCATACTCAATGTTATGTTAGGACCATATTCATACGAGGCATCTATATGTAGGATGTTATATGGCAACAAGCCGGATTGGATTTTGATGAGTTTAGATTTGAAATTCTTACTTGCTAATAGTCAGGTTAAGCCATGTCGATCCATTTATACTTATAATTTATTTGGTTCGTTTGTGTATATCAAATCAAGTTAACTGGTAATTACAAGTTCAATCCAAACAGTTTTATTTTTTAAATAAATTACACAAATGAAGTTGTATAACCTTTTGGTTTTTACATATTTAATATATGTATCAAATTCGTTTTTCTTTCTAATCCATTTAGCATTCCTACGTAGCCAATCTCATGGAGAACTTGGGTCTCACGCCCGAAGCCTTTCCTTTTTCCTTGGCTCCCAAGTTTTCAAAAGTAGGCGTTCGCGTCCCAAGCACGTCTCTATATTCCTGCAAGACCAGATTTCTGAGACCAAGCCATATGTACGGCTGCAGAAGCTTTAGTGAGCAGTGGGACCCGCTCGGGTCCAACCTTCCCGAAGCCAGCGCGGGGCCGCCGGCAACTCCCTCTCTCTCCTCCCACTCAAAATAAAACGATAATTTAACAAGGGAACGGCACCCGTGGAAGTATTTGATCAAATTAAAATCTAAGAGAGAGGACTCGGTTCTCCAACGAAGGACAAATGACCGAAAGGGAGTCCGAAGGAGCGACGGACACGAAGTCCGGATGGGAGCTAGTTTTCTAATGCAACGAATATATATTTCTTGAAGGCTGGACGCTGGAACAATGACCTCAGATGCTGGAAGATTACTAGTACTAGACTTAAAGGAAAGAAGATGTGCCGAAATGAATGCTGTTCCCTGCTTTTGGCTCTTTCTTGGTCACCTAGAAGGTGGTGGGACAGCCCAAGCGCTTGAAGAAAGAAGACCGAGTTAATCTGACTCGACGATATACAACATCTGGCTGGACAAGAATGATATGATCCACGCTTGCATTTGCCATCATGCTTAAAGTTTCAAATGCTTGGTTGAATAAAACAAAATTCTGAAAAATTTCAAAGTCAGAAAGAAGTTGGAACGTATCATGAATCATAAGCTTCTTTACTTTTGGAAGTAAGGGAGAAGTGCCACCTTCTAACTCAAATTCAGAACCTCTCCCTTATATATGCATCAATGAGAGGAGCACCAACTGACTCAAGTTCTATTGGAGTGGTGAATTCTATTGCTACATGTTGGTGCATAATATATTGCAACTGTTTTTCCCTTGAAGCACAAACAAACAATTAGGCAGTAGTTTACATGGTAAATGTTTAATTCCTATGCCAGTTTACATCACCAATTTTGACATGGATGTGGAATGACCTACAAGAGAGCAAATCTAAATAGCCCTATTGACATGGAATCGCCAATTTAGTCGTTTATGTTTTTTAGGGAAGTATTGCTCAAGGCCCCATAGATTGTGGCTACAAAATTGTTGTGGTTAGAAATCATTATGTGCCATTATAGTAGAACAGATTTGAAAACCAAGATTTCAAATTATTTCATTTCTATGCTAAATATAGCATGTGGATATTCTAAATAAGTATGAAATTCTTGAAAAAGTTACTAAGATACATCCACCAAAAAAGTTTGATTCGCAAGTTGTAAGAAGTTTGATAAAATTGGATTACATATTAAATATTTAATACTTCAAAATCAACAGTATTGGATTATTTAAAGTTTTAAAATTTATATTGCTAATCATGACCTATATCTCCATGATGCCTCCCAACCAAAAATTATATTTTTCAAATGTGTTTGACTAGTGCACCAGGCAGATACAAAAATAAATGGGTTTTAATAGTATAATAAGATCGTTTGCTATGATTAGCGTGCTGGGTCCTAAACAATGATAATTTTTTTAGCAAAAACGAAAAAAGGAAGCGGAAAAAAAGGATGGATGATAGATATTTAATGCTTCAATCTTTAGAAGTCTTCCGACTCTTTCACCAAATGGTTGCTTGAACAGATAGCCTTTAAGGCATGGAATATATATAGAAGAAGTGTAAAAAATGAAGTAGAAAATAAGACTTCGAACTTCCAGGCTTGCTTACGGGAGAAAGACTCCTAGGCTTTAGTAAAAAGGGAAAACTAAAAGCATAGACGTAGGAAAAGTTACTTGAGACCTAAATAGCACAATTAGATAGTATTTTGATTGTTCTAAAATAAAGAAGTAAATTTATATTTAGACAGCATAAGTCCTAATTTAATCCTAACTAAATAAAGATTCCTACTGGATACATAAATATAAATATCTTTAAGAATCCAATCTATGCATGCTCAGTCACTAGTAAAGTTACCTGCTTTACAGTGCACTCGAGCACCATCTCACAGTAAATACCATTCATAGATATGAAACCACCGAATCATATAATTTTTAACTTTACAAAATTATTAATTATATGGAACATAATCAAAAGATACGGATCTTCTGCTTATATGATCCATTCTTGAGTTTCCTTTATAAACTTTTGAATAATATTTGGGACTCATTTTGTGGGTAGACAAAAAAGAAGAAAAGTATGATCAATGGAAAAAAAGATTTTTTTTTTTTTTTTTTTGATGGGAGTTTTCAAAAAAGAGAGATAAGAAAGTAGCATTCACATGAAAATAAGATTTTTATATTTTATAGAAAAGAAAAATTCATGGAGGATATGAAAAATCTACTTTTGCAACGCTTGAAAATTGAGATTTTTTTTTTCAAAATTATCTTTAAGCCATCAAAATTTATGCATAAGATCTTTTTCTTTATTAAAGTTATAATAGGTATTTCATACATTTTTTTCGAAAAAGTAAATGCTCAACTGAATATAAGCTATTCTGAGATATACTATTTTTTTTATGGTTAACCAAATATGTTAAAATCATATTTTAGATACTATATTTTCAGAAGTTAACTTTTTTTTAATATATATATATATTTGGAACCAAACTGGTGTTTAGGGGATATGCTAGTTATTTGTTCGGAGAACACCTCGTAATAGCTTGAAACATTCCAAGAGGTCAAATCAAACCGAAGGAAGACGGCAGGACGGGCTGGATTCAGGGATTTTGGACCATGGGAGCGGTGAGTCAACATCAGAGCACTGAATTCCATGAACCACCACATTACTGGTGGTGGCGGATCCCCTGTTTGGTGCCAAATGGTTTCTTGCAATATAATATGGTGCTAATTAGCCGTTATTATTTGTAATGATGCTCCAATATATCTTTGCCAACGAAAGGATCCCACTTGAAAAAAATTAAGCTTCTAGATCAGGTCCCATTCAGAACCAGTCAATTCCCCTCCAACCGTGTTTTGCGCGTGAGCCATCAATTGCTCTCCACCAAGCTGCCCATCACACCACAATTTTCTACCCTGTGGTGACTCACACCAAAAACCTCTCAACGTTCAACCATGACTTCTGCTATATAAGAGAGGAAGAAGCCGACAAAGTCCTGAGACGAGAATAGCAGGCTCCCATCTCCTCGTTCTCTCCTGTTCCGCTGACCTTTTGCCTCTCTTCCGAGACATGCTTAAGGGAAACTCGGAGAACAGAATTGCAAGCCCAGGAGCTCTCTGGTTCCCGGGGGTGAAAATGGAAGGCTTCGAAGTGGCTCCTCCATCGGCGAGAGCGCGAGAGATAGCCAGGAGCCGAGAAGAGCTCCTCGGTCTTCTGCGAGACCTCCCGGAGTCGGAGTATGAGCTCTCGCTCACCGACCTCGTCGAGAAAGGATCGGTCGCTAATAATTCAGCTGCGAAGGACAAGAATTCGCCGGAAGGAGAACGCGACCGAGCATCATCTGCTGTGAAGGAGAGAAAGAAGAGGAGGAACAGCCGGGGCAGCTGCGGCAGCAGCAGTGATGGAGTGCTTCTAAATTTCTATGTCCCGGCTTCCTTGACCCGGAGCCTCACCGCACCAAGATCAAGCCGTGCGAGCCGTGTGGCGGCTCATGGTCATATGGACACGACGGACTGCAACAAAAGGTAACGCTCGATACTATTTGATAGCAATGGAGCGATGCCATATCGTTGCCTTGCTTAATTTTTGATGCTCATGTAATCGGTGAACTTTGGATCATTTGGACGAGATTATTTAGTTTTACTTGTTGATAATTAGACAACGACCAAACAAATTAAACAAAAACTTTCGTTCTTCTATTAATAATCCAAATTTTATGCGTTCTCCATCAGTTGGGCCGGGGAGATTCATGGCCTGCCGGTATGGCAATCTGTTTCATAGATCCTGTCTGATTGTAAGGATTAATAGTGTTTCGGAGCATCAGATCTGCGACCATAGATTGAGCAAGTGGAGTTGTGGAAAGGTGGATGGTTCTCCTTAACTTGCTTATGTAGCTGAATCTAAAGACCGCCAAATTCCGCCATCTTGAAAACTCGGAGATAATATTGAGTATCCAATTGAACCCGAAACCAAGAGTTTGCAGACAAAACGATTAATAATATATGTCAGGCTTTAGCAGTAGCAAACTCGGTACCAAACCGGTTACTAAAAATTGTCTATAAAAGAGTGATGGAGAAATAGAAGAGATTGCTTACCATATAAATTATGATGTTTTCTCTTTTTATAAATGATATGATATGTTTGACGACCCATCCACCATTTTCTTTTCCAGAGAGACCATGCTTTTTCGCCACCCCTCGAGTTTTAAAAAAAAAGTCTACCTTTGCCTTGGACAAGGTGCATGCCAAGTTTCTGTCAGGGGCTTTGATTTTCAATGACCTCTTCTTTTTGCCAGATCTTTCTTTAACCAATATACCATCAATTTCAATGCCCCTCCATACATATCAGAACATACATTTGGCTGATAAAGTTTTGTTGGAACTATGCAAGTCTTGTGATAGATATATGTGGAACAATGACCAGTGACCAAAATCCGATAACAATTTGAAATCGTGACAGTTGGTACAGCATACCAGTTTCTTGTGCTATTTCATGATCAATCTACTGCCTCGTTACTACCAAATCATCATTTGAATAACTAGATGAAACTATGTTGCTCGGCTCTTTCAGAGACAGGGAACCCACCACGCTCGGATGTTGGTCGGCTTTCTGGGAGAGAGGGCGTGGGAAGTTCCGGCGACAGGCGTTGCAAAGAACGAGATGAGACGAGATGCCACTTGCTTCCTTCGTTCTTTTCCCTCTGGAACTCTGGTTGCTCTCTGGGCTCGTGTTGATGCCACCGGGCGCCCTTGAGTTGGGTTGGCAATTAACTAGGCTATGCCTTGACCTTTCATGACTTCCTATGTTTGTGCGTCTGTAAATTATGATTTCTAGCTCAAATAGGATGGACTGACAGAGAACTTCCCCAACTTTGTTATATTTTTTTAATACGATGCATACAGGAGTAATCATGGACGGCTGTGATATTCTATCTGATCGATTATTATTATTATTTATTTGACTTGGCAAGAAACCTCCTATTTCTTTTTTTTATTATATTTTTTTTCGAAAAAAAAAGAAAACTTGAAATCTTATGCATGGTGTTGCAAGATCTCTGGTAACAAGTTGCATGAACTTTCCCAGTGGAGTGGTTAAGCCACCTGTTAGTCTTTCCTGGCAGGTGAAAGTATTTATAACAGCGACGAGTTGGACGAAAGTGGCACGCAAGGTGCATGAGAGTAGGAGGATACGAATGCTCCTAATCACATTTGAACTCAATAAATTTCTTTTGCTTTTACTTTATTAATAAATGCTACTTTCAGTTGTCACACTCTTCTTGCGTTTTTTATTGAAGGAGAGCATGAAAGAGCCGAAAATGACAGAGACGGAGACGCATTTAAGTTAGAAAATGGTTTTACTAAACTATCCTTTTACAATATGGGATAAGGATCATACATCCAAGCCACCTCAAGAGTATGCATCTTGATGCAACAATTGGGTGTCCCAACTGCACTTAACTCAGTTGGCATCCGTCACAGTGTTAAAGAAATCCTGTGAAGGTATCATCGTGGAATCTACGATCCCTATAGTATTTCTTCCCGAGGAAAAGAATTACCGATGTAGGAATTTTAAGTACCATCAGAGTCATCACGGCCAACAATACAAATGCGAGAAATGAAGGTGATGGTTGAAAATATCTTAGAATAGTCTCATATTGCATAGGTTAAGAATTTTTGTAGTGTTTCTATAATATATACTTAAGCTTTTAAGTGATCAGATCTTAACATGGGTTTAGAGACTATGCAATGCTAGCTTTAAATATATTGTGATCGATATCTCAAGATGGGATTGATTCCATAGGTAGCTAGAAATTAATTCACGAGTATTTGTAAAACCTCCTCTTTTACTCGTTTTTAGTCTCCTTATATAAGAAAATAAATAAAACAAAAAAGATCAGCAATTTATTGCTGTTATTCTGTGAAAACCATCAAGGTGAATCTCTCTGATATTTTTTTTTCACTAGTTTTTTTTCAAATTTAGGTTTTCCAGCAAATATTCCTAGACAATAGTGCTAGTTTCCCAATTGAACTTTTGGCAAACTCCTATTTACCTAGCAAAAGGGATTTCATAATGACTATGGTAGGAATAATGTATTTGTTTCTTTATTTTTGTCTGTGTGAATCTAGGAGAGATTATTTCGGTAAGTTTGTAAGGGGAGCTTCTCTCATTAGCTCCTGGAGCATTCCTTTCTACGTTATCGCTGCATTAATTTTTGCCCTAAATAATGTTTTAAATTTGCGAGGAGACATTTTGTGAGATTTGGCTTAGCATGGGCCGTTTGGGCTAAAGCCGGTAGGCCCAACCAGTTTTAACCAATGGCCGAAGGTGAAACCAAAATAGAGGATTGTGATCGTGATTCTCTGCTCCTCCTTTCTCGGGGTAATGGAGGCAGGAGCCATGGCAGCCCTATGGTGGCTTCGCGGCAGCTCTGCGGCCGCCTTGAACGACCGTCGAGCAGAACTTCTATCTTCTATCACATCCTAAATATAAAGTGAAACATTCTTATAAATTTTATGGGTTCTTCCTTCGATATTGTTGTTTATGTGCGGCCAAGGCTTACACATAAAAGCAAAGATGGCGAGCGTTTTGGTAAAATTCCAATAAACAATTGAAATGGTCGTATAGCACTCCCCTGAGCTTAAAGCTTTTCTTTTTCCCTTCTCAATAGCTCATGCTTAGAGCATGAACATAAGAATCCTTCAAAGCTGTCGTTTTTCTGTACTTCATGACATCCCGAGTCAATTTACCTTCGCAGCATTAACATTAATTCAACCCAATTAGAATGCGAGCTTACTTGAGAAATCAAGCAGTCCATGGTCTAGCATGGCCCAATCAATAATGCATTCCTATTCTGCATCTCTTGTCTCCAACAATCAAATTTTAAATAGTTTGGATCATCAGATAAGGATTGGGGTGGTGGATAGAGTCATAAATTGCTACTACCTATCTAATAATTCATTCTTGGAAGAGTCCAATGTTCGAACCTTGATAGTGGCATTATACTACCATATTTCTTAAAAGAGTTTAAAGAATTGCAGTACAAATACTCACGTGACCGAGCAATAAATATCAATGGACGAATGGTAAGCATACCCCTCATTTATAATTAGGGGTGGCAATGAATTAGGTCAAGCCAAGTAAGAACAACAATATACAAAACCTTGACTTGCACCAGGCTCGACTCGATATTGAGTCAAGATCTCAAAACCCATACCCACCTGCACATGTCATTTTAGGTCACCCATTTTGACCCTAATCCAATCTATGTTGCAAGGCTCAATCTCTAGTAGATCAAACCTAACCTATCAAATCTAATCTTTATGATTAGTGTGGGCCAATTTTCAAATTGATTTAAACAATCAGCATTAGGAAAATACCAACCATTCAAAAAATTCATATTCGATATCATAACAAACCAACACAAATTATTTCAACCCAAATAGAACTGTACATTCATGCTCGAGTTCGATCAAAGCTCTAACCTATACCTGATCAATTTAAACTTTGAATTAAAAAAAAAGTCCCAAACTGTACCCTAACTAAAAAATCTTTGACCCAAACCTAGTTCAAATAGGACTGGGTTAGATAGAGCTTTCTGACTGGGTCAATTTTGCAACCCTTATTTGCAGCAATACCTATAAAATCAAGTTCCACTTGTAACCCTGCATAATTGGAGAAGTCTAATCTACCGACAATTTGTAGAACTTGGAACTTCCAAGCATCCCGTCTTCCGACTGTTGAGGAATAATAGTCACATATCGGATAAGTTAAGAATTCTTGTGGTACTTATATACTCTCGGGCCTAACCATCTAAAAGCTCTAATTTTTAGATAAGATCTTAATATAGTATCAGAGCCCACCGATCTCTCTTGTCCATTGAAATCTCCATGCTCTCGCTTACTAATCTGCATGTCGCACTTCTTTCCAAGTTCCTTCCCTCGGGCTCTACACATGAGAGGATATGTTGAGGAATAATGGTCCAACATCAGAGAGGTTAAGGATTCTCGTGGTGCTTATATACTCTTAGGCCCATTCATCTAAATGTTCGGATTTTTAGATAGGTTGTTAACATAGTATCAGCATCCACCAATCCTTCTTACCTATCAAAACCTCTATTCTCTCACTTACTAATCTGCGCATCACCTCTCATTCTTGGTTCTGTCTCTCGGGCTCTACACATGAGAGGAGGTATTGAGAAGTAATAGTCATATATCAGATAGGTTAAGAATTCTTGTAATGCTTATATGCTCTCGAGCTTATCTATCTAAAAGCTCGTATTTTTAGATAGGACCAAAATATGATATCACAGTCCACCGATCCTTTTTGCCCATTAAAACCTCCATGCTTCCACTTACTAATTCTTCTTGTGGTGTTTATATACTCTTGGGCCCACCGATCCTTCTTACCAATCCATGCTCCCATTTTTGGATAGGCTCTTAATATAGTATAATCGCCCATTGATCTTTCTTGCCTACCGAAACCTCCATTCTCCCACTTACTAATTGACATGTTGTCTCTCGTTTTAGATTCTATCTCTCGGACTCTACACATGAGAGAGGGTGTCGAGGAATAATAGTCTTATATCGAGTAGTAAAGAATTCTTGTGGTACTTATATACTTTTATGCCCGTTCATCTAAAGATTCACATTTTTAGATAGGATTTTCACATGGTATTAGCCTACTGATTCTTCTTACCTATCTAAATCCTTGTACTTCTACTTACTAATCCACGTATCGTCTCCATCCATTTTAACACATCACACATGGATTTTTAGATAGGATCTTAATACCGACAAGTAATTGTCGAAGCATTCATGACTTCAAGTTGCATTTGATTGTAGAATAAGAATTAGAATAGAAAAAGTTATGCTAATTAGCGTAGTTGTGCCATAAATTAATCGTATTTGTCCTGTAATTTGTAGAATGATGTTGGCAGAAGATTCTTTCTTTTTTCACAAAAGAAAAAATCTAAGGATGGATCATTGCTTTATGATATAAGAGAGGTTTGTCAAAATTTTTCTGTGTAGCGTTGACATAACTATTCCTCACTCATGCACGCTTTAGAAATAAATGCTATCCTAGCGTTTCGCCTGTAGAAAGGCACATTCACATGAAGGAATATGACTCGGGCAACTACAGCTGAGTCTACGTGCTCGTTTGGTTCGCGGGAAGCTTTTCCTTTCCTAGGAATATGATTTTTGGGAAACAAATTTCTAGAAAGAGAATGCTTAGGAAAGTACTTTTGGCATATTTGGTTGATCATGGGAAAGTGATAAATTTCCAAAATACTTATGTTTGGTTGGCCATCCACTTTTCTGGGAAAGTTATATAAATTCCTATTATGCCCTTAATAAAAATTAGGTTTTTAATGTCTTTTTAATGCTTTTTAATGCTGAAGGGCTTTTTTGGAAAAAAATAAAAATAAAGTGATTCCTGCCTCAAAAAAACTTTCCCATGAAATGTGGGAATCATATTTCCATGGAAATATAACTTTCCAATCTCTCTTCTTTGAAAACTCCAACCAAATAAGAGACATTTCATTACTTTTCCGTTGACCATACTTTCTCCCCTTCTTTTCCCGCGAACCAAACGAGCCCTACATACTAATAGACGTGTTTATACAACCAAACTGCCGTCTTGGTTTTCCAGGCATAGTTTTAACGGGAGCGTGACCGAGGAATCATGCGTTAAGTTCGAGTTTCTT
>JAOXJJ010000469.1:185649-211721 GCA_025769935.1 Phoenix roebelenii
ACATAGTTTTTAATTGGTCGAATTAAGTCATAACCCAATTCACCCCCCCCTCTTGGGTTGTCTTCTTGGGCAACAAGTGGTATCAGAGCAGGAACTCTTATATTAAAAGAGTAAAAGACCAAAATTCAAGCCAACCAAATGGGTTCTTCTACTCTTGACTTTAACCAATTACAGGCCACCAAACAAGCTCTACATGTAAAATAGTTATCAAAATAAAAAACTAGATGGATAATTTCGGGGAAACTAAAAGGACATGTAAAATAATAATTGATCCAAGAAGCAGACTTCAATTAATTATCTCATTGCATGCCATATGTACCCTATTGGCCCATTTGCACGCGGTCCCGCCTGCGATGGTATCTCGTGAAATTTCGGTAGCCGGACTGTGGCGGCAAATTCTGCAAACCAGAAAACTCTGCAGCAAAGTAAATTAGTTCTTTAAGTACTCGTCCCGTTCATGGGGAAAAAAAAAATGTGATCAATAAAAAAAATAAAGAAAAGTTTTTTGCTTGGTTAGAGTTTTTAAAAAATAAAAAAATAAAAAATAATATTTCTAAGAGAATATTTTTTTAATATTTTATGAAAAAATATGAAAAATATGGAAAAACTATTTTTCCACCGATTGGAAATTAATTTTTTTTCCAAAACTACTCTTAAGCTATCAAAATTTATAGATAATTTTTTTTGTTAAGAATATAATCGATATTTTATATAATTTTCTCATGAATGTAGATGCTCGACCAAACTAATATAAGCTATTTTAGAATGGCTATTTTTTCATTGTCAACCAAACATGCCAAAATTAATATTTTCAAGTATTATACTTTTAGGAATCATCTTTTATGTAAAATATCTTGATGATTTTTTTTAAAAAAAAACAAAACGAGTTCTAAATGGATTGTGATATTGTAAAGCAAAACTATATATCATGGAACGTTGACCACCATCAAAGGATGAACCATCGAGCCTATGCTCATGAAATGTCTTATTTGAATCCATGTTTTGAGGATGGTTATTTATGGCCGTACAGTATTCTAGGTACCGTACGCAGAGGATGCGTGCTCATCGTGAGAACCTTAAGACTGACAGATTGAAGCACCACGCGGATTTTTCACACTGTTCTTCCTGTCTCCTTTTGCCCCCACTTTCTCCAACCAAGATGCCAGCTAGCTCAGCTAAGCCTGGTTGGCAACCCTCCCAGGACAAATCAGTCAAACAACTAGGTTTGAAATTTCTACTATTGAAATCTAGCTAGGATTCGGACCGTGTTTAAACAATTGAATCAAATGATTTCTCTTCCAATAGTGGTCTACTAAAAAGCCATTTAGAGATATAGGCTCGTTTGGCTCGCAAAAAAAGAGAGGGAGAAAGTGTGGTCAACGAAAAAGTAATAAGATATTCTTATTTGATTGGAATTTTCAAAGGAGAGAGACGGAAAAGTTGTATTCCTATTGAAATATAATTCTCACATTTCATGAGAAAGTATTTTCCATGAGAAATATGGGAAAGTTACTTTCCCATGAGGCAGGAATCACTTCATTTTTATTTTTTTCCAAAAAGATCCTTCAGCATTAAAGAGACATTAAAGACCTAATTTTTATTAACGATATAAGAAAAATTATATATAACTTTTTCAGGAAAGTGGATGGTCAACCAAGCATAAGCACTCTGAAAATTTATCACTTTTCTATGATCAACCAAACATACCAAAAGTACTTTACCAAGTATTTTCTTCAAAAAAATCTGTTTCTACGAACCAGGTGGAGCACATTCTACCAAAAACAGCACACAGATTAGGCTCCAAGACGGTACAAGAAAGCTGTTTTTTTATAAGAGCATTCATTATATGACTTTTCAGATGGGACCGACCCCTCAAAATATCAGTGTGGTTATATTAAATCTGGTAGGAGTCGGGCACTGCCACCCATCTGTTCCGGATAAGATTTACTTCCAAGCGAGGAATGGCACCCAAAGCCACATAAAGTGACACCAAAAACAAAGAGCTTTTGGGCAAGCCATGGAGACTCTGCTTCACCAAGTGGCACTGCCATCGCCTCCCCACATCACAAGAGCTTCTTCATGGATGAATAGAAGCCCAGTTCCCATCCGTCCCACAAGTCCTGTCCATATGCTACCCTCAAAGAAAAGAGCTAAAGAATCGCGAGCCCAAGGCAGAGGATTCGGAATAACAGTCTCAGATAAGAACAGAAGGCCAGAAGAAGGTGATATCAACAACAACGCTCCGAATGATGGAGATGACGAGATACCCCCAGATGTGTACGATAGGATGATACGTCGTATGCTGTTCTCTGTCGGGACCCCAATGGCATTGGGCATTGGCTTGTTGTACGTGCTAAGTTTGCTCAAGAAAGGCAACCTATGGGAGGTGCCCGGATGGCTGCCGTTCCTCACCATCCTACTCTCTTTCGGGACGTCAGCGATGGGCATTGCTTATGCCACTCTGACCACCAGCTGGGATCACAAGAAGGAGGGTTCCCTTCTAGGATGGGAGGAAGCCCAGAAGAACTGGCCTGAGTTGTGGAAGGAAGAAGATGACAAGAGATAGATTTTTAATGTAAAATATTGTGATTCCAAGTTTATGCTTGTAGTGCTGAAGGTTCTCTACCATGCTTGCTCCTTTACAGAGCTTGTAGGTTCAACTGAAATGGGCTAGGAGTTAAAGAAGAAACCTAAAATATGAATGCTACCACTCCCCGGAAGTTTTTATATTCCAGTTTAACCATCTTAGCTATCAGCCTCTTCAGCATATACGAAATCTTTGGTGTCGATCAGGATCATGATGAACCATATTCTTATTTAGGACCAGCTGTCACTCACCCAATATTGAACACCAAGAAATTAACCGGGGTTTAGTCCATCCATTTAGGACCCTCCTCCTCCTGAGGTCTAGTCTTGCGATAGGCTTCCTATGCTTGAAAAATGAAGTGATTAGAAAAGCTGGCAGATGTCAAACAAGATACAGGAGGGCTCAAGATGAAGCGTTCCATGGAAGGACAAATTGCCCAAACCTAGTAAACCGGTTGTTGCGATGCGTACATAACGAAGTCTGGGTTAGCCCGATGGCACGTCAAATGCCCACAACCTAGCTGCTTCACCTTTTGGACAAAGGCAGTGGAAGACTGGAAGGTTGGCTTTTTATAAAACAAAATCCATTATAATAAGCTGTAATTGTAAATCCTGTGTAAAGGCCACCCTAGGTCCAATCTTTACATGTGGATGAACTTGGTGTCGTTCATAGCATTTGTACCATAATATATAAATCCTGCAAATCCTCTATAAACCGAGTGACGATGGAAGACAATGCGCTATCAACAAAGCATCAAGAGGAGCCATGGGAATTGATGAACCTTTGTTATGCCATTAATCAGCAAGAAACATTTTCCAGCAAAAAATCAATAGGAAATGATTGGCAATGATCTAAAATATAAAATGCGCAGGCTAAGGTTGCAATACAGTAGTCCAATTAGAATGAGAAAATAAAGGCAGTACAATTTCGATGTTTAAGTCAGGCAGCGCACTCAATAACAGTAAAAAATATCAGGCAGAAAACGGGAGCCAAAATTTAAGAAAATTCAGATCGAAGTTGATACAAAAACTAGGACATTGTATAAATTGAACATCCAAGGACATGGATTCCCACACAAACATATTAAAAATTGAATGACTTGCGGCAGAACCGTTAGGAAAACGAACACAAAACTAAGAGCAGTTGGTTCGCTTAAGCATTTCTCACAAGTCACAGGTAACCTCTCTTTTTAAAAAAAGTCACAAATAACTTAATCAAGCCATCGAGCAACTCCATCTTCTTCACTCACAGCTGCAAGAATCTCAATGCGTACATCCAATACAGCCTGCACTCAAATAAAATGAGCAGAGTTAAACAAGAAACAGAGTGAATTAAATACACAGCAAGAATGAGCTCAATCAAGGCAATAACAAGCCACATATGCCATGCTTAGTGAATAACAGTGTCATTCACTCTCAGCCATCTTGACAAAGACCTACGAGGTGGCTAGAATCAGGGCCAACATCCCTCCTGGCCCCGACTTCTTCGCTTCTTCCATGCCCTCTTTGATTTCGTCAAAGTTCAGGAATATTCTAAATTGTTGATGTCATGTTTCTGCACCATTTTACTGAGACACAGCAAACACCGAAAGAAATTGCTCTGATACCAAATGAAATTAGCCCTCCGAAGATGGTCCACTTCTAGCCAAAAGGCTTATGTGATTGTCGTATATCTCATGTCATGCAGAGATTACTAGTTTAACCAGGCAAATTTTTTCAACAAGATTATTTATTAGAAGCAATGGACCTTCATAGTCAATAGACATCCATCCCAGGAACTGATGCATTCCATACACAGGCATCACTCCAGTAGGTTGATCACTCAGAAAGCAAAGACCGGGATGGTTTAAGATCGAGAGTGACAATTTATAACGCCTTGACCAAACTTTACTCCTACTACACTGGTATTAGCAGGGTATTGGCACTTCTTACCATTGTATTGTTCTTAACAGCATTGCTTGAGACCGCTATATATCTTAGCTATCAGCTTATGCCAAGACCCTATTTGCTTATTTGCATAAATCCACCAATACCTGAGCTTTTATGGGGCATCAAGCCTCTTCCACCAAAACAAAGACCTGTCACCTAGACCTGACCACGGTTCTAGAACCGCCGGCTCCGGTTCCACAAAAACCTAGAACCTTAACCGTAACCGAAAATAGTCGGTTCGTTTCCAGTTCTAGAACCGCTGGTTCCGGTTCCGGTTCCGGTTCCAGACGGTTCCGGTTCCGGTTCTGGTTCTAGACGGTTCCGGTTCCGGTTCTAAACGGTTTCGATTTCGATTTTTCAACATAAATTATAAAATTTTGAAAAAAAAAATAGATTGTGTAATTAATTTGGAAAAAATTATAAATACAAATAGATTGTGTAATTAATACAAAATGATAATTTGTACCTCATTTTATTATTTACTATCATTTCATTTCTTTCCTTTTTTTTCGGTTCCGGTTCGGTTCCATCAAACCTGGAACCTTAACCGAACCGTATTCCTCAAGGTTCCGGTTCGGTTAAGAACCGTGAGACACGGTTCCGGTTCCGGTCCGGTTCTTTCCGATTCAGTTCCGGTCCGGTTCCTCGGTTAGAACCGGACTGTGGTCAGGTCTACTGTCACCTTCTATCCCATGACAACCACATCCTCATCTGTTAGTCTCGAGGTGAATTTGTTCATGTCTAACCAAAATAAACCTCAAAAAAGGTCCACTGGAAAAGAATACAACCGGAAGCATCCAAAGGTAATTTCAGAATCCTAAACTTGGTCCCATCCAACCAGACTGAATTGGCTCCATTTTCCTTATGGGTACTCCTCATATAAAAAATATGCAATCAATAGCTCAGATGGTTGCAGTGCATCGAGGATAGAAAACCAAAACACTCTGCATCATGAAAGTATTTCTCGGAGCTGTTATTGCAGTGATGCAATCATCCAATGAGTCAAGAAGTTGATCCTCACTATCTATGTCGGGGCATTGTATTCTAGTTCCAAGATAATGAATTTGCTAATTTCGGGATTCCATGGAATAAAACAAGAACTATCCAGACCTAGTTAGGTTTTAAAAATTGAAGTACTAATACAAAGAAATTGTTCAAAATACTAGTTGTCCCTATTTGCCTTGGCAGCCAAAAAAATGCTGCCAAATGTTCCAAAGCACACAAGTCTGAGTTTAATCTAGAAGCAATGTTTCCCAAAGGCCATCAACATTGTCTTTTCTTATGGGAAATATGCTGCCTTTTATGGTAGGGCATCATAGTCAATGATGTCCAGGAATACTCTTGATTCCTTTAAAACTTACAAATTCAATAATGTTCCCACACTAGTTTCTTGTACATCTTGATTAAAATAAACTAATAAGCTTGGAAGACGTATATCACGCTTTGCCAATCCAGTGTTCAAAATGGCAATAATATTGTATTATTTTCCTTCTTTCTTATGACAGATAAAGCAAATCCTATTATTGGTGGTAGGCCATAGTTTCATCATCCTACATACCAATTTAATTTGCTCAATTAACTTTCAAATTTATGTTATATCTTCATCATGGCAAACTGGAAAAAAAAATGCTCATCAAAATCTAGATTAATTTGCTTATCATTCATCAACTATTGTGAGAAATTTGAAAAAAAAAAGTTTATTATACTTTTCAAACAATCGGCATGTTCCTTCTGGTTTTCTTTTCATCTTCATGATTTTTCCACATGTATGAACAACAAACTTCTCTCCTTACAAATCAACTCAAAATTCGAAATTAAGCGCATGAAGAGCACATAATCTGATGCTTATCATTGATCTCCTGATGCTTCATCAACGAAGAAACTCAATATCTTTTAAGAAATAGTGTTGGTGTAAATGTATTAACCCCTATTGATCCTAATTTGTGCCAATTTACATATATAACATTATGACCTTTTGATGCATAGAGAGATTAAGCATTACTAGTGAACAAACTAGCCAATATTTTTCTATAAATTAGAAGCCACAAGATTCTAAGTTTCACATATAGCACCCATAACAATCAGTGATGAACATGATACACATTTTCAGTACTATGTTGACGCTTGGCACACACTGGCATAAGATAAGCAACCCAGAAAATGCACACTCTAATGTACATTTCATGGACAGCCTAATTATAAATGGTCACAATGCAAAATACAAATTTTGATTCATACAAACACATCATACACTTAAGTATCTCAGGTACACACACGTGTTAAATAGAAACCACATAATGCACCATTTTAATCCTAAAACAATAGATTAACATCAATATAAAAATTTTCAGAAAAGAAAACACTCTTGAATGTCAAGGTCAAGTTAATGTTTCCTACATTGAAGGGTATCACAAATATTGTTCTGTCTTGAATGGACCAGTAAATACGTTATAAGAAGGGAAAGAAACTGATGAATACCACATCAATGTGTATCTCTTAGATATGGAGTATTAGATATGGAGTATTTTGCTGACTCTACAGCATATAATATATATTTTACTGTACAATATGATACAAAATGAAACCTTAAAAATGATTACTAAACTAGTACATGTAATAAACAAGTTTAAGATTTACTTTCTGCAGCTAAAACGAAGTAAATGGCTTAAACCTTGTCACTTTGAAAGATAAAGAAGATACATACCAATGGATTTCTGCAATTCACAAGCCTACATTCTTCCAACACAGAACCTTCTAGCATCCAACTCTCCCACACATCAAAACTATAACTTGCAAATACAAATTCCATTCTTCTATTAATCTGGTATCAGATAACCAAATTAGATTGAAAAATAAACAAAATCATATTTATGTTCAGTAAAAATATCATAATTACATTAGTTGTAATATATATCATTGTGCAGAGTTAGTTCACAACAGATTTCACCAAGTCATCATATGATTCCAGTAAAGTTATTAATAGAACAATCTTATAAAAGAAACGAACCAAACAAATGCCAGAAATTTGTTAGCAAACAGCCTTGTGGACATGAATATTCAACTAAATTCAGATTTCCTTTACAAAGTCAATGGCCATGTTATTACCCAAAAAAGTTGACCTTACATATAAATTTTCATTATAAGGGATGTAAAAATCAGACCAACTTCCATGCCAGAAGTGACTGTTGCACTCGCTTCAGAATTTCTCAGGAAATTCACTCCTGATCCTGCTTCCTGATTACTGTTTCTTATTCTAAATATTTCCAGAGCTCTGCTTTTGAGCACCAGTTTAAAAAGAATGATGTTATTCTCGAGCCCACATCAATAAAATATTATTAACTACAACAAGGATGCAATATTCTCCCAATTAAGCACTTTCAAGCATGCGAACCATCCAAAGAATGAAGACAAGACATTGAATGCTAAAAGGAATCTTGCTAATGAATAAAAGATTGAGATAGACCCTAACTGATTCCCATGAGACTCGAGTAATCTAAAATTGCATGAATCCACAAACAAACAAATAAAGGAAGGTTGATGATGATTTCTAGTGGTGAGTGTAGTTGTACAAGGAGCCCAAATAAAGGAAAGCTGATGATGATTCTCACGGTTAAAAAATTGTCTTTTACATTACCGGAGTCTTGTTTCTACATCAAAGAATCCATGTTGGATACATATTAGCAAGTCAAAAACGCACCAGGCTCCTAGATAGTGATCAAATTCCTTATTTGCAACTTTAGATATTGATAGAAAATTGGCCTTTCTAGCAATGAGTTCCACCAACAGAGTGACGTTGAGGGTAGGATTTGATTGTTTTCTTAAAGCCACATAAGGCATTAAAATAACTTTGTGAAATGTGAATTTCCTTTTATCATTAAGCTAATTTTGTAGTTTGGATAAGAAACATGCAGATTGAAACACATCAAAAAAAAAAAAAGCTTTCAATGGTTTCTCTTATACAAGATTCAAAAGCCATCAAGTATATCCAATTTAGTTATAATCATTTTTTCCTAAATGTTCTTGAATCACCTTTATCTCTTTTGCAAAGCCAAAAGCCTTGGTCATGTATTTAAAAATAAATCCAATCCTTGCATCCATGTCCATGCAACACAGCTCATCTTAAAAGATACTATATTTGAACATCCTTCAACTCTATGTCAAGTTTTGAAGCACCAAGGATTTAACTAACAGTACATAAATACCATTTTCTCTGATGAGCAATTGATCCACTCAACTTAATGCAAGATCAAGAATTATAAAAAAAAACACATCCTCAAGTTTGGATCCGGAAGGATAATTTTGAGACTATTTTGTGTGTTTTGATCAAAGTCCCCCGAACCGGTACTGGGACCCGTACCGGTTGGTGCACGGTATGGTTCGGTACCGTACCAAACCGGTAGGGCATGCCGGTTCACGGACCGGCACACCCATTTTTCTTTTTTAAGTTCTCAAAATAATTTAATTGGTAATCACTTTTTTTAAACTTTTTCAATAAATTTAGATCCAATTTGATTTTTTTTTATGTTGCTTGATTTTTTTTGATGTTTTTTGATGTTTCTATGATCCCGGTTTAACCTAAATGATGCATCTTATTGCTTTAAAATGATACAAATCATAAAATGAATAATATAAAATATTTTCAAATCAAGTAGTGACGTAAAAATTAAAAATTAATGCAATCAATTACATACATTTAAAGTCCTACATACCAATATCTAAAATCGGGTCGAGTGGCAATGCCTCTCGTAGATATTTGGATCATCAGCATAGTCAAGAGGCATATCAGCCCACCGCCCTAATCAAACGGCGTTGTAGTCATGTACGTTCATCCCATAAGAAACGTGCGCCGGGTTATAAGCACGCTTGGATCTCTTACTGAAACTTTGGCTCTGAGAAGTATTCTCTGTCTAATAATATGACTGTGGAGGAGCCCATCAGAATATACCGATAGCAAAATCCGACCCATGAGATGTTCCGGGCTACGTAGAATAGTAGCCACTGAAAAATGCCTCAAACGCACCATATCTATATGCATATTCATATGGTCATAGGCTGACTATGGTCGCAAATAATAGGATCCAGTATACGACTTAAAATCTAATACGTCTATGAACCTAGTCGACGTGCGAGATCATCTGCAGCTGCATCGTATCCTCCTAAATAACCTCGAGAAGCTCGTCTCTTATATGTAATCATATGCTCGCGAGCTCTACCAAATCATGCACTGTGGTCCCTATTCTGTGTAATGTGCGTAAATTGAGGCTCACCAATGAATCGAAGATCACCTTACGGCTATCTCATAAACAGTGGTCTTCTGTCCTCTACTCCCTCTCTGACCAGCAGATCTATGACCAAAAGAATTGTCATTGTTGTTGCTCCTGGTCTATAAATCTAAGTGTATTGACTCTTCCACACTCTCCATTGTGGCAGCAGGTGCATTTTGTTTTTCTTTTTTGGTATGCTAGACAACTGTTCTCTTACTCTTTGTGCCCCTTTTTGTGTGGCTATGCTGGAAGAATGTATGCCGCCTTCTTGAACGAGTCGACCGAATAGTATAGCGGCCTCATCTAGGCATCTCTCGATCATATTTCTGAGAGAATGTCTCGGATAAGAAGTCATGCGGTGATTGGCTCTCTTGTGGCTATGGTTTATCAGCTTGAGGAACGCATGAAATATTGCGCTCAGCCCATTGCCTTGCATCGACCCTAGCCTCGCTGGCTACGAAACTAGCCAGTCGGAAAGGCGATCCTCATTCATCAAGCTCTGGCTTCTGCTGCTAGCCCATAAGCCATCCGATCATAAGATCATCCTCATTATCAACGAAAACACTATGGATCGGATCTGTATACTTGAGCTCCACTTCCTCCTAAATGCACTTCAGCCTCAACTTCAAATTATAGTGAATATATATAAGATCGTTAAGGTGCTTCTGTGTTAAACGGTTCCTCTGCTTGCTATGGATAAAGGCGTAAGTGGACCAATTGCACTCACAGCCACTCCATAAGACCGTTTGGAAGAAGATTCGGATAGCTAGTTGCTTAATTTTTTTGCGAACAACCCAAAATGAATCTACCATTCAGTTGCAAAATATTGAAAAAAATTACATATAAGATGTACCATATTAGTAACCATCTAATGCTAGATAAATGTCATCTTGATATGTAACATATCTTAAAAAATACATCAGATTTATCTAAAACATAACACTAAATTTTTTTTATTTATTATATATTTTTAATAATTTTTAAATTTAAAAATATGTTTAAATATCAGACATTCAAAAAAATATGATTTCTGCCTTAAAAATTACTTCTGAATTATGTAATATGTACTACTAATTGTTTTCTAATTTTGGATATCATTTATATAATTTATATTATTTTTTAAATTTAAAAATAATTTTTAAATATTAATATTTAAAAAATAATTTCAGTTCAGATCCATGTAGAATCCAACAATGGATGCTACATATATTTTTCTAGACCCTCGGGCAAGCATCAAAAGCTATTTATTTTTCAATTTTTTTTCAAATTTAGACTTAGACTACTGTACGCATAATCGCATCAAAACGAATGAATGGATACCAAATTTTTATAGAGAGTAGCTTGCATGCCGCTAAATATATTTCTGATTTTACAGTTTTTTATTTATTTTAAAAAATTTATCCTTTTTAAATCTAAATATATATTTTTAATTTTTAAAAATTATATATAATCTAAAAATTAAAAAAAATTATGTCGGCGTATACATCATCTATAGATCTACAACATAAAAAAAATCAAGCCCAAATCAAAAAATTTGGCATGATCTCTCCTTGTTTTGCAATTTTTGAGCTATTTTCAAGCCTCTCAAAAAAAAGTGAGAGGAGAGGAGGGAGAAAGCACACCTTATTTAGCCTTGAATTTTTCTTCTGATAGTCTGAATCAGTGTTGTTTGTAAATTTTTTAGGAACGAAAAGTGGCGAAACTGCTTTCAAATTGCATTGGGAAAGTCTTCTCGGGCCTTTCCAACGCCACCAGATGCCTTTAAAAGGCATTAGGTGGCAAGGGCAATAAAGCCATACCCAACCCAGTTCGAAACTCGGTAGACTCGGTGCGAACTGGTTGATTTCGGCCGGTAAAGGACCAGCTCTAGCCGGAACCAAATAGGATTACCGAACCGACCCAGTTTCGCACCAGGTCGGCTCGGTCTTGTCTGAACCGGGCGATTCGGTCCGGTTCAGCAGACCCTGGTTTTAATTCTTTTTCATGTTTTATTTGGAAATTTTAGAAAGTCTCAAAGGTTATCAATATGGAAACATCAAAAGAAAGTAAAGATAGATGATAAGTTACCTGAAAAAATACAATGAAATATATAACCATTATGTATTAATGATACCAACAACTAATAATTATGGCATCAAAAAGATATAACTATTTATGAGTGTCATTTTTCTCTCAGGTTTTAATTAGTTATTGTAAGTAGAAAAATGTCTAAAAGCAGAAACTGAGATACTGCTACTATGCATTTCCATAGTATTTGTTTATTTTGGTTGTCACCCCTGATGAGACACTTGTTCCACTCCAAAACTTGCTCCCAAAGTTTCAGAGTATAAAAGAATGATTCATAGTCAAGCTAATACGAGTGTTGGGAAGTGAAGATAAATTTACAAAAAAACGTAGAGTTTGATGATCTATGATCAAATGCCCTTGCTCAAGCTAATAAACCATTACATGCACAACATAAAAAAAAAGCAAAGTATTATAATGACATTCATTCTGCTCTTATCCAGAAATCAGAGTCATGTTTTAAACCCTTAAACATAACCTGATTAGCCTCATCAAATTGAGATTGACTTTATTAATCCTTCATCATTTGCTTATACTATGAGTTAAAGAATCTGTAATACCAACTTTTCAGTATCCAATCTAACATCATCCAACAATATTACCAGTTACATAATATACCAAAGCTGTATATTATTTATCCAAAAAATAGAGGCTATATAATCTGACCTGCAAAAGTTTCCCGCCAGCAGCAAAAGATCGCAATCCTAGTGTATCCTGAAGTAAAATGAGGTAAACCAATGTTATAGGTCAGTAAGCAGGATAGCAATACTGACAGCAGTACATACTTGAGCAGGGAGAAAGTAGAAACATAGAGCAGAAGAAAGTTTCAAAACAAACCTTGCTCCTAAAGGCAACAATGAATTGTGCAGCTGGATCCCTTTTTGTTACATTAGACAATGTATCAAGGAACCACCCATTACCAGGAACTCTTTGCCTAGATACATGGAACCCTGGCCTGTCTCTTGCATGTAATGCTATAACAAAACCATCTCTCAGCAGCTTGACAGAATTTCCGCTAAACCCAGTATTTACTTCCATTTGTTTTTCTGGAGTTGATTCCCTTGCTGATTCCACAAGACAAATCTGTTTATTTCTAGAATCCTCAGGAGAAGCAAACCGAGAACTTATAGCAGTATCATCCTCCCGACGCGAGGTGTAATTACTATCATTTTCCACTGCTGAAAAATCATCTGACTTCTGCTGGGATCTACGGCGAGCAGGTCTCTTTTTACCCTTCTTACCAGATCTACCATGCCTTCCTTCAGATCTAGAGCCAATGTTTTGAGATAGACCTGAAGCCTGAGATTCCTTCAATTGATGGATATCATTTTTCTTATAATATTCCGAGCTTAAATGGCTCTCATCTGTCTGCTGCTCACCATCAGAAACCCTTTCCTTGTCTTGTTTCTCCGACTGGTCTTCCTCATACCCAGTTTCACTTTTTTCTTCATCTTCATCAGAAACAACATTGTTTGGAATAACTCCATCAAAGAAAAATGACTGCAATATAGTGACTGCTTTCTCCCTTATTTCCATCCATACTTCTTCACTGTAATCTGCACTCCGAGGAAGAATTAACACATTTGGCATCTCTCTTACCTGAAGTCACCAAAGTATAACTCTTAGAACAAAAAAAAAAACACAAAAATAAAATCCATGAATTTGCAATCACAAAGGATATTATAACTAATTATGAAACAGATAAAATGGTGTGAAATGCTCATGCAATAAGAAACTATATTTATGTAACACCTAGCTAGAAACTAAAGTAAATTACTTGCAAGAAGCTTTTAAGAATTAAAAAGTAAGATGACTGGAGACGGATGTAACAATAAGATGAATCCCCCCAACAGAAATGCTAACCTAATCAAAGCATTATTATCCAAGTGATATATACTCTATGGTTAACACAAAATTTTCTGGGATATTGAGATATAACAAGGTACTTGTTTGCCTATGCCAATTCATCATAGACCATGCCTTGACCCATGTGATGAACATGAGAGGAAGCATAGACAGGGTTGATCCATTTATTCCATGAATTTTTTCTCTCTACTTTTAAAAGCCAAGATTTATTGAGAAGAAGATATGGTCAGTTTAGATGCCTATCCTTTTGGAGATTTATGAGTAAGAAGTTGAGAGTTCAATTTCCTAGAAAGTCTGAGAGCGGTCCTCTACGGCTACAAGCCAATGGGAGGAAACTCAACACTGCTATGGGCTTTTTCTGGGGGTAAGTGCAAAAATTAGAATGTGATTTTCTTTTTGTCCTTTTCTTTTCTTTGTCTGGCCAGTTGCTTCTCACGTGGTCACCAGTGAGGTGGCATCTAATGATGGACAAAAAACATGTGGTAGGGAGTTTCCTTTACCCACCCCCCACGCCACCCCCACCCCCCCAAAAAAAAAACCAATACCAGAAATCATTGGATGTCACCGTTTTGGTACGATACGATTGGCATACACCCTTTACAGTCACAAGCTTCCAACACTTTTTTTCTCACTCCCAGCAATGGTACCGCTTGAAACTGGGTAGCCCAGATTGTTACCAGATGATGTGGGATAGTTGTGCTCAGTTCAGACTAGTATGAATTGATTCAGCTCATGTACCAACCCAAACCTCAGTACTGTACTGGTACCTTACCAATAAGATACGATATGGCATGGTACAACAAACCTTGAGAATTATCTTCCTTGTGCTGCCTTCCTCCTTTCACCATTGCTTATTGGATGGTCAATCTAGCTTTCTGGTGACAAATATGACCTATTCTGGTATATCCATGTGTAACATTTATGATCCATTGCAACCAACAGGGTCACTAACACGTAGATAACAACATGCACACCAATGTGGCAACTTGCAAGTCAAGCTATTTTAGATGCACCTTTCTCAATCCATCCTATCGTACCATATAAAACTAAAGCTTATCAACATAATATTCCATCCACAAAGATGTATTAAAAGTTCAACTATTTTTATCCGAGAAGTCAATCACTCCTAGCTAGTTCACTTTTGCTCCCTAAATGGTTTCTTTCCATCAATCAGGGTTCATTTTCAAAAATCATAGATACGTAACCACAAAAAAAGGGGGTTAGCGGTTCATGAGAGAGGGGAAAACATGATTACTCATGGAGCTTTAATTAAAGCTAGTCTTCCAACAACAATATAAACATCACAAGGACAAGACTCATTTAGTTGTTCCCTCAAGAAGGTAACGCATTCAAGAAATCGATAAATAGCACAACTTGTCCAGCATCCAAAGGTAGCCATGGTTTATGATAAAAAAAATTCATAATTAGAGAGTGTGACTGCCAAGGGATGGAAGACACTACAATTTATTAAGAATTTAAGCTCCATTTTATAACTAACAAATACAGGCTCATGAAATATGTCCAAGCTACACAAGTGAAATAGTGAATTTAATGGTACAGTTCAGTTAACCTCGTTGATGAAGGCTCATTAAGCCTACACCTACAAGATTAAGAAAGTAATGGAACTTTCTTGTAGTTAGAACAAATCATAGAAGAACTGAAGGACAACTGAACAGCTTTCAAAAATGTTTTAACACTCAAAATTGTCACCATAGGCTAGTTTGAAGATTAAAGTAAGTGGTAGCTGGGACGCCCAACCACTACATTAAATTGTAAGGTACAGCAACCATTTTACTGAGCGACAACATTTATCGAGCATGCATGTAAACTTACATCAAATACATGAAAAACAAAAGGTGTTTTTCCTAAAGATATGCCTTTATAAACGGTAGCTTAATCATATTATTACTACCTAAATGACCACATGTAATAAGAAAATAATTCATACCCTAAGACTAATGCTCATACCCATGCTTCCATCCACTGTGGCCCCTCAGCACCATCCAATGCACAACCAGCTATAGTTCCATCAATCAAAAGCTGTTTTAGTGCACAATCATCTATTAGCTGACCGCTACCAGTATTAACTATAAATGCCCCTGTGAGAAAACCAGTTCATTGTAAGTCGAAATTGATGGATAATTGGTAAAAAGCAACCAAACCATTTAGATTATAAATAGGGAGCAAGAGGATTAAGAATACAGCAGTTAACTGCAAAAAAAAATAAGAAAAAGAAAAACTAAGGACCATAACCCCACAAAAAGTGCAACTAAAGTTACCAGGCTTTATATGCTGCAGACACTCTGCATTAAGAATATGCATTGTATCATTGGATAGCGAACAATGAAGTGAAACAAGATCGCTTGCTGCCAATAGGTCATTGAGTGTGTCCATTCTTCGAGCGGCAGGAGGAAATGCAATAGGAGGCCTTCTGGACTTTCCTTTGCCCTACACAAAATTGTATTATGGCAAAGTCAGGACATGAGACGAGATATTAAATATGTCGGAACTCCATAAAATCATTCTACTTCAAAATCATACAACATGAACTTTTTAGGCACACAAGTTCATGAAAATTTTACAAGCAACTTAGACCATAAACCTCACCTTTAACTTGTGCACATTCTACCAATAATTTTTATCATATAAGCCCGAAGTCATGGATATCAATATTACCACTATAAGCTAATTTGATTTTGCCAACCAGGGTTAGCTCAATTGGTTGCATCCTCTCCACTTGGGAAAGGACCAAATGTTAGAAACCTAGTGATGGCATGACTATCATATATCTCACAAAAAAAAAGTTTGATTTTTCTTTCAATAGTGGTGGTAACTGCAAGTGCAGCAGACTGAATATTTCATAAAAATAGGCATGAATGGAATTAAAGATGGCGATAATGATGGCGTACCAAGAATGCATTAAAACTCAAGATAGCCTAGCCATAAAGGTTTCTATTGATAAAGTTTAACATCAAGCACCCATTATGATTCTTTAGAGTACAATTTCAAATATTTATTTTTCTGGCACAAGATACAAAATCAGAGCCTCATAAGCTAGACACATAGCAAATCCTTTGAAAGAGACATTGAGTCAAATGCAAGGAAAGCCATGGAGAATTAAACAGTGAGGTTTAGGTAGACTATGAAAAAACATTTATAAAGAATGACGTATTAGCAAACTAGTTTTTAATTACGTCCGTAGAAGATGAGAGAGGTTATTCTCCTACTAAGTTGCAACATTTTAAAAGATAGAAAATGATAGATTAGCAATCAAGAAGTGCTCAACACCTAAGGTCCATGTAAGCATCCTTTACTACAAAACAAACAGCAGTCCATTGTTAACTGGGAAAACTGGAACCACATCTATAAAGCCACTGAAGTCTGCCAGCATAGATCCATTCTCTAGTGGGGTTTTTAATGCCCCAATATAAATTGGGTCTCCAGACCCAATCAGATCAAGGATAAGCTTCTACACCCACCCTCAATACTCCCTTCTTAGATGACCCACCCCCCCTCTCTGTTTTCCCTCTTCTCTAATGCTACCACTTGTGCTGTTGGGCCCCTATAACGAGCCCCCTTTGCCCTTCTAAAAGAAGACCCAATCACCACTACCTGCCCCTTTCCCTCTCCATCTACATTGCAATCTCCATTTACCTATGTATATCCTAGTCCAAATCAGGTATCTTGAGGAAGTCAGCAGCAAGCTTGTTGGCAACACGAGAAGGATGGTGGGAGTGGGGCCATTAGTCATTCATCGGAGTTGGTTGGCCCTTGAGAGAGGGGGCTTAACTATTGGTTGGAGGTTAGGTAAGAGAGATGAGGAGGAGGTGCCCCTTGGGTTTGACCATCTGGGGATGGGTGGGAGGGGAAGTGGGACGCTATGTGATTGGAGGGTGGATTATATCAAAGGTGCTCATGACAGGGTGAGCTAGGTGGACTAGGAATTAGCTTTAGAAATTTGGTTACATGCTTGGTATTCAATTTTTCTATATTTTAATCACCCTTTCAATGATAAAATCAAGCTTAACAAATTATTACTTCAACCATTTCCTTTGGCAAACCAAAAGTGGGACAAGACTTGCAATGGACATGTTTTCAAAGGTTTCGGCTTGTAGCTGATTTTGCCATCCCCTTCCAGTGTTATATGGTCAATAACATCTACTGCATGACCTCTTCTGTTTTTTTACTATATACTTGTTTTTCATTAAGAAATCATTCAGCTAACCTTTATTTGCTAATAAGAATCTTATGCAAGATTCCCTTTTTAGGTCAGGTCTAGTTAAGCTTACAAAAAATATCCACGTTAGTTCCCAATTACTTCTGAATCCTTTTAAGCAAGCAGTAGGATTAGCTACTCCAAAGGCTGCCCCATGATCCTGAGCCACAAATACTCGTTTACACGAAATATGACTACTCAATCCCTAACATCGATAGCTTTTGTGCTTCATTAACACTGTTCTTTTAGGACAAGACACTTTTATTTCCAGAAAGGCGATAAGAAAGCTACAAATTTGGATATAGAATGGTGCCAAGATAACCACAACATTGGATTGAACTATGAATTGTAGATCATGAAAATTGAGAAAAGAAATTGGGGTGGTACCTTGTGGTTCAGATCGAAGTAGAGGACGCTCATCTTGAAGGCCAGGCTCCTGGTGGCAAGGCAGCGGGCGGACGCGGACCTCCCGATGATCCCAAGCACGAGGCCACGGCAGCGGCGCATCCCGCGGCAGAGAGGCTGGATAGAGCCGAGCCAGCCGGAGGCGGCGGAGGAGGAGGAGGAGTGGCGGGAGAGGAGATGGGTCCGGCGGAGGAGGCCGAGGAAGAGGGCCATGACGGTGTCGGCGACCTCCTCGGCGCGGCCGGCGTCGACGTGGACCAGGCGGAGACCCAGGTCGGCGGCGAGGGCGGAGTCGACCGTCCGGTCGGTGGAGCCGAGGCAGAGGATGAGCTGCCAGGGGCGGAGGCGGCGCTGGGCGGCGCGGGGGAGGAAGGCGAGGGAGTGGACGAGGACTGCGGCGGCGGACTCGATCCGGCCGTCGGCAAGGCGGGAGAGGCCGACGTGCTCGATGGCAGCGACGCCGGCGAGGACCTCCTGCTCTAGGGATGGGTCCTCGAGGCAGTTGAGGGAGACGACCAGGGGGAGGTCCGCCACCATCCGATTCGGATCCGAGGGCGAGCGGCCCGCGCCGCTGCTGTACCGCTGCATTCTATTCTGCACACCCTTTCTCTCTCTTTCTTTAGATCTCTCTCTTTCTCGATTGCTTTCTACTCTTAGCCTCTCCTAAACAGTAATTATTGGATCCCTCGTTGTGCTTCTCTTGCTTAATATTTTGCTCGCTTCATTAGCAAGTAACTGATTTCTCCCTCTCCCTTTTCGTTTACTTTCATGGTTCCCGTCCTTGGGGAAGAGGAGGAGGACGACGGGAGAAAGAGGGCTAATGGGGTCACGGGTCGGAGGAGGGTAGGAGGATGGGACGAGAAATGGGCTTGGGTTTGAATTATTACCGCTCGTGTCCTCGTCGTTAGGTGGTGTCCAGTGGGCCGGCGCAACTTCATACAAAGCTGGGCCGAAAAAACATTGCATCGCTTAGAGCTTTTCCAAGCTGGACCCTACTCGTCCGGGTCCTCCAGCACCACTGTGTCAGATCCTTACTCTTAGATTTGGTTGGCTGCAGCTACATCAGAGTAGGATAAACAACCGGTGTAAATAAGCTAAGAGTAGGATGGACAACCGATGTAACAAAAAAAAAAAAATATGTTGAAGCATAGGATCCGGCTGGACCTAGAATAGGGCCGAAATTTCGGGCTGCTAGAGCTATCACCATCATGTCGTCATTTCCAATCGACAGGGGTAAATGGTCTCAGGGATAGAACTAGGGATGATAGCCCAGTAATTTTTTTCAGTAAAATGGTAAGTTACACGGCCCGATAATATATACAACTAGAGACTTCAGGCAACAATCTATCACAGAGATGTAAAAATAGAAATTAACAAGAATGCTTGCGGAGTTTATCTTGAAGCGTAAAACTATCAGCTTCGGCCATTAGGGATATTAATGAGTTTGGCCCGGCCCGGCCCGGCCCGGCTCGGCTCTTGCCAGGCCCATTGTCATTATCCTAATACTGTGCTATAAGAACCCAATTCCCCAATCTTCTGTGGCCATGTCCGGAGTCGACCGACCGGCCATGTCGACATCCTCCGCCCCGTATCTTTCTCGTAGCTCCCTTTGTCTCCCTTCCCTTTCTTCCGCCGCAAACCAAAGAACCCACCTCACCGCTTTCTCCTCTCGCCCCATTTTACAGCGGAAGTGGAAGAACGATTTCCGGGAGAAGACCGTCTCTCTCCACTGCAGCGCTCTGCTCCTCGCCGACGTCGCCCCTGCCACCTGCGCGGCCTACGGCACCCTTCTTCTCGGTGGAGGCGTCTTTGCCTGTAATCCTCTTACTCCTTCCTCCTTCAACTCTCCACGAAACCGAGGAAACTTTTAATTGCTCCCTGCAGCTAAACCCCTAAATCCTTTTCTTTTACATCCATTAATTGAAGACTCGTCTCTTTCTTTACAGATGCGAGATCCGGAAGTAGAGGCTCTATTCTTGGAGGACTATCCGGCGCTGCACTCATGGCCGTTGTAAGTAACTGGAATCCCGCGTTTGTTCTTTTCTTTTTCTTTTGAAGAATTTGGTAACTAGCTGATATGTCGATGCTTGGTTCTTCGAATTGTTTGGAACTTGTGCAACATTGCTACCTGCTATTGCCTGTCTTGATCTGGTTAAAAACTCATGCTGTTAATTCTAAGTGGGAGGGGAAAAAAGATGACTCTGTTTGAGAGACAAACGAAATCGCTAACCTCAGATAAAAGGAAACCGCAGGTCCTCTCAGATCGTGCTACGTTATCTTTTGAGAATAATGGAGCGGGCAGGGAACCTCCCTCCAATAGCAATTATTAGGAGGAGTGAGAAAATAGTATTCAGTAACCCAAGAGCTTGGTTACAGAAGATTAATGAGCTTGACGGAAATAGCTACATGACTCTCAGCACCTCTTCTAGAAAACAAATCTTTCCATGACAGCAAGCATAGTTTTTTTTTTTTTTAACAAAAGAAAAACCTTAGAGTTTCGCTCCCTCCTAACCAACCACAACAGAGCGAAAACAAGCTGATCCGAAGCCTTCCTAGAGAGCTGCTTCACTCTTTTCTTCCTCCACTTAGTCCACAAGGACATTAAGGTAGATGAAGGCATGCTACACTTTCATCTTCACTAGAGATTATTTTCTCCTCATTTTTCTTGGATGGGCTTATATATCCTTTGAATCCATGCATTGCAGAAGCTAGGTTTGTTGAAGCTCAGGAATACTCAGAATAGTGCCACAGATATGATATTCTCATTTTAAACGTAGAATACAGCTTTGCGGGATTCACATTCTTCATCTGCACTGCAGGGAAATATCTTTTCAAGCCCCATATTCACTTATTTTGTGATGCTTCTTGCGATGCTCTTTCTGACAGGATGTGACTAGTATTTCCCTTCTTTTAGCCTGTGGTACAGGTGATTTGCATGAGTGAGAGGAAAATTTTCATTCTTCTGTTGCCTTACATTTGGTGGCTCTGCAGTGCATTAAAGGCCTTTTGTAAATGCAATCATTTTAATCATACATCCTGCATCATCCTTCTTCATCTCCTTGGTGTGATCGTTTATCATGATATTGCAAGTGTATTTTCTTCATGCCGCAAGTAATGCACATGTTGGTTTGGTAATGTTTGTTGGTGTAGGCATATTATCTCATGCAATCACCTGAGACGAAGGCAGTAGGTGATGCCATCGGATTCGGGTCTGCTTTCCTTTTTGCTGCTGTATTTGGTATGTGCTTTTTTTTTTTGCTCATTTATGTTTTATCAACAACCAATGCCACTTATTGTGGAGGCTCCTTAGTGTTTTGGCTGTTGGGTCTTGAACTAGGTTTAACTCATTGATTGTTTTTTCAGGTATACGGTTGGCTGCCACTCGAAAATTTATACCTTCTGGACTATTATTGAGCCTTTCTGCTGGTGCCTTGGCAGTTTTCTTTTCTGCTTATATGCAAGATAAGTTTTAAATCATGCAGGAGTTGTAACCTTAAGTCTTTCTTGGTAGATATTGGCATGATTTGGATCTGTAATATCAGATGTACAATATGTAGGATGGTGGATCTGCAGGAATATTATTTATAGGGTGTATTCATGTAGGTGAAGTAATTCTACTCTACTGCATTTTCGGCATATCTGATGCTACTGAATAAAAGGAAATAAAGATTTTGAATTTGGGTATGATCTGTGCAACTAACAATAGAAACCAGGAACAGGAGGCTTCAAAAAATTTAAGAGTTTGAAACCGTTTGAGATAAAATGGTGATTTCCCTTTCAGAGAGTGACAAGATCACTTGTTGTTTCGGATATCCGTATACTCACCTGAAGTTGACATCGATCTCCTTTATGTTTCGGAAGTCTTGCCTGAATTTAATCATCCTAAAATGATTTATGAAACTTCAGAAATGAGATTTTAGCTGGAGATTAAGTCATTGCTAAAGATACCTCTAGTGATCATGATTTATGGGAGTGTTATTCGGTACCATGTCATGGATTCCATTCAGAAGTAGTAGTGAAAAGCTTTATGTAAGGATAGCTGCAGCCCCAATCGAAGTTCCTGATTATGATGAATTTTCTTCAAGTTTGTGTTCACACCTGTATCGGTGGTATAATATTTGTATTTCTTGTACCATTGAATGAAATTTCCATTGTGGGCTCCATGAACCCCTGAGGTGAGCTCCTGAAGTCATTTTCTGTCACTGATTTTTGATGAAAAAATGGAGCTCACATCAATTCTTTTTAACAATTTTATCCTTTTTTTTTCTCAGATTAACTGGAAGAAGAATCTAAGGTAGATCGTATCAGAGCAGCCAGTTTCTTTGACATTGTCCGGAGTGGAAATTTAAGTCACAATATGGAAGTGGTCACAGTGAGTCTAATGGGCAATGACGGGTTCCTTTGGAGCATGCAGTGAATTCTCCAGCTAATTTGGCATGTTTTCACTGATAAAGTTCCTGTGGAATTTAGATAAGCAAATTCTTCAGGTAATTCAGCAACTATGCCTCAGTAATTCCTTTTAAACTTTGCTGTCTATCAATGATCACCCTGACAAGGTAACACCATCAGCTTCCTCATCCTTTTTAAGTTTTCAACTATAAGTTGATCTAATTAATGGAAGATTTAGAGACTCATGAGACTGTCAGGCTCAAGAATTTTTGTTCCGCAGATTATAGGCCAAAGATCAGAACAGGAGTTTAGGGTCAAATTCAGTAAGATTTGCTTTGCTTTCAGTTTAATTTGGTGGTTCCCTTACTGTTTTAGTACCTCGATTGATAGACTCCAGAGCTCTTATTAGCCAATAGGACGTTGGTAGGCTGTTGTCACTCCTCTACCGATCTGTGGTGTTAGTAAATCAATAATATTTCCGACAGTTTACTATGTCCGTACATGAATTCTGTTGCCAAGAGTTTAGCACTGCAAAGAAGATGCTCAACTTGTAATCAAATGCAAATAAGAGGTCGGAGAACTGACAAAAGGATTACTCTAGCCATTTTATGACTATCATGTAATTACTTCAAATTTTGATAGAATATGTTTGAAAGTAATTTTCAGACATGGTAAACTGTTGGAAATATTATTGATTTACGGCTTTGGAGGTATACTCTACTATGTAATCCAAATATTTGTGGGTGCATTTGGAAAGCAGATAATAAGATGGGACTTGCCCTCGTCACCTAACATCATAATTCACTGCAAGTCCTACACGCACAAACAAATATATATATATAACCAAATTGTTATTAATGCTTAGTGGCGCACATCATCCCGTCATATATTTTCAGGTGCTAAATTATTATCGAAAATCCAAATTATACCAACGAGGCAGGAAACTGAGCTTTCGGATCTGTTATGAAGCTGATATAATAGTGAAGTATTATTGCTTGTCTGTTTTCCCTGAAAAGGACTTCCCAACAAAAACAAGCCTCTATTTGTTATATAGTATGCCACCAAAGCGCCGTTGGTAAAGACTATTCCGTGTAAAGTATACCTCAAAAGCCTCCATGTGTTGTAACCTTATTATCTGCCTTCCAATTGCACCCACAAATATTTAGATTACACAGTAAAGTATACCTCCAAAGCCGTAAATCAATGCTGATTTCCAACAGTTTACAATGTCTGATTTCCACAGCCGAAGCACTTGGACGTGGCCGAAACCAGCTCCGGACAAGATAGGCTAGAGCACGTGAAAGAGGGGTGGCCCCTGGCCAACGAGACCATGGGCCCAGCACCGTGGACCCTCTTTTTTCCCTTGTGACTTTCTCTATCTGAACATACTTAGACAGACATCTCAAGTTTACGTTTACTATAATTGATGCTACAACGAAGATGTTCAACTTATAGGCAAAAATAAAGAGAGGTCGGAGAACTGATAAAAAGATTATTCCAGCGGCAGTGTCTTATAATAACTATCACGGACATATCCTAACAATTACTTGTAATATATTTTAAATTTATAACTTGGTTTCCTCCAATAACCTATGACAGCGTACCAAATTTTTGGTGAGATATATTTAAAAACGATTTACTAAACAAAATTACCGGGAGTTTACCATTGTTGACGCTACTAAGGAAATACTCAACTTGTATTCAAATGTGCTAGAGGTTCGAGGATAGACAAAAATATAGGTCTATTATATGAATTATTATCGACTTATCCTTATAATTACTTATAACAATTTTAAATTTATACCTAGGTTGTCTAAAGAAATAATAATTATAATGTACCAAATTTTTGATAAATAACATTTAAAAATGATTTTGTCAAACAAAAATAGGTAAAAAAGTGCTAGCAAAGAATACGAAAAAATGGCTAGTTTCTAGAGAGAGAAACTCTGGGGAGAGAAAACTCTTCGGAGGTGTTTAATGGCTAGTTTTCCGTCGGCGAAGTGCCTGGTGAGGTCGTCGTCGGTAAAGGAAAGGAGGCTTACCGGCATCGCGTCGAGCCGCCCGTTTCTTGGTAGGGCACGACGGCTGGGTCTCGTGGGCGGTCCGACGACTCAGGGGAGCTCTCGTCTTCTTCTAACCCTTTCTCTTTGCAGGTGGTTTATTCCTGTAGGGCTCCATCTCATGGACCGAAAGGGGAAGCAACCGGCGGGGAAGGAAGAGGAAGGAACGGCGAGAGGCAACGGTAAGGCTAAAACTACTGATGGAAAACCTAGCGGCGGTTGGGGGGAGCATTCCGACGCCTGGTCGAGACCGGGGCCATGGGTGACGCAGTGGCCCACGGCTGCGGAGGTGGAGCGGCTGAGCCGCCGCTTTCCGAAAGTTGTGACACTTCTGGAGAAACCCATTGCGGTGGCTCGGCTAGAATGGGACAGGCGGGCAGTCGTGGTACGGAGACTTGGCCGCCGCATTCTGGCTGAATGGGTAACCAAGGACATGGCTGCCCGGGCTATGCTAAAGGAGGTGGTGGCCGTCCCTTTAGCGGATGGCTACCTGGCCCTTCGCTTCCGGTCGTCGGCGGACCGGGATCGGGCCTTAAATGAGGGACCCTGGGTGGTGGCGGGGCAGCTCCTCGCCATGGCCCCTTGGGTCCCTGATTTTGAGCCAGGGGAGGAGGTCGTGACATCGGTGACGGTGTGGCTACGACTTCCCTGCCTGCTGTCAGAGTACTGGACGTCGTCGATGATCCTCGACATCGCGACTAGGGCAGGCTGGCCGATAGTTGTGGATGGGGTCACCGAGCAGTGACGAGCGATGGGGTTCGCCCGGGTGAAGGTGGCGGTCGACGCCATCGCTCCCCTTAAACCTAGGATCTTGATCCAGGGGAAGACGAAGGTGCGGTGGCAGCTCTTTGTCTTCAAAAATGTCCCGATCCTTTGCCCTCGGTGCGGGCAGATGGGTCACTTGGAGGCGGCGTGCCGCTTTCCGGTGATCACCTGATTGGTGGAGGGCCGGCCATCAGGGGTGGTGGACCCTGGGAACAGGTCTGATTCGACGGCTCCCAATGCCGGTGTGGAAACCTAAGGGCCGATTTATGGCCCTTGGATGGTGGCGACACGGCAGAGACCTCCGCCGCTAGAGTCTCGACCACTACGGCCGAGGGAGACCGAACCAGGGCTTGAGTCGGCCTCGTCTCGGCCGCCATCTCTGGCAGCTCGACCGGAGACGACCATGTCTGACCCAGGACCTGAGCCGCCCCAAGCTCGACCGGCATCGTCAGCTGCCCGCCTGACCCTACCGGTGTCCCCGGCAGACACCGATGGCTGGCAAAAGCCGTCGAAAGTCGCCCGGCGACG
>JAOXJJ010000469.1:211821-238650 GCA_025769935.1 Phoenix roebelenii
GCGCTCGGGGCGCGCGGGCAGTGCGGTCCCACCCGGGCGCGCGGGCTGCGCGAGCCCAGCCGGGCGTGCTTACCTCAAGGGCCCAATGCGGGCCGTGGGGGGGCTTAGAACAGGACTGCGGGCCCTTCTACAGGAAAAGGGCCCGCGAGCCCAGTTTGGGGGGTTCCCACGGCCCAGCATGGGGGGGGGGCACGAGCCTAGTTAGCTGCATGCATGGGCTCCCAGGTTGAGCGGGACTTGCAGGTCCAAGGAGATCTGACCTTGGATCTCGGGGTGCCAATAGGCCCATTTCAGTATAGGTCCCCGGGTCGGGGACTGGTCTCAGCGTAGGGGACCCCCCTGATTGTAGGTCAGACCCCCCTCATGTGGGACCCTTGGGACGCACCTGAGGGCCTTGGGAGAGGCCCAAATGGGGTCTTTCGGTTTGGCTCTCCGACCCCAGCCTTGGGCGAGCAGCTGGAGGCTGCCCCAGGGGGTGCGAGGCCAGGGGCCATCCTGGGGTGCACTTGGCGGAGAGTCCGGCGGAGCCACTGACGCCACGAGAGGGTACGATAGGGGTGCCACTCGAAGGGGCGCCCCGAGAAGGACCCACGGACATTGGTGACCGTGGAGACTGCTCCTTGGGCATAGCTACGATAGCTGGGTGCGACTCATCAGGGCGGCTGTCATGCGTGATGCATCTGGTGAGGTAGAGCAGCAGGGCGACTTAGGCCGCCGGCCTGAGATAGCTCTCGAGGCCCAGGGGGAGGATGAGCCTGAGGCCGACCATGCGAATTGTGATCCATGAAGATTCTAGCCTGGAATTGTAGAGGGGCGGCCAAGCCGGCCTTCATGTCTTCCTTTAAACGGCTAGTGCAGGTCCACTGTCCAGAGATCTGTTTTCTTTGCGAGACACGGTTATCTGGAGATGAGCTCGGTCGACTAAGGCGGCGCCTGGGGAGGGACTGGGAGACCTATGCAGTCGAGTCCCAGAGGTTGTCTGGTGGCCTTTTGGTCCTGTGGAGGTGAGGGGCGGCGACGATTGATGTCTTCCACAACTGCTCTCAATAGGTAGTCATGGTAGTATCAAAACCTGATGCTGACCATGGGTGTTGTGCGGTGTGTACGCGAGCACGGATCACAGGGTTAGGAGAGCCCTCTGGCAAGAGATCACCAACCTGGCTGCCCAGAGCATCCCGACGGTGTTAGTTGGTGACTTCAATTGTATCCAAAGTGCGAGTGACAAGAGGGAAGGCGCGGTATTCATGGATAGGGTGGACAGGAGGGAGTTTCGCGACTTTGTGTTGCGAAACGGCCTAGTGGACTTAGGATTTTCGGGACCACGGTTTACCTGGTGTAACAATCAATCCGGCAATGCTAGGGTTTGGGAGCGATTAGATAGGGCCTTTGCGTCCCCAGACTGGATCCTTCGTTTTCCTACCTGCCGAGTTAGTCATTTACCCCGGATTGCATCAGACCACTGTCCTTTGCTGATCTCCACTTCATCGGGACCTTATCATCATAGCCCCTTCCGTTTCGAGAAGGTTTGGCTATCGTACCCTCAGTCTTGGGACATTGTTCATGATGCGTGGCGTGTCCCAGTGCAGAGGGATGCAATGCAACGGGTCTCACGCAAACTCGAGATGACCAAACGACGGCTTCGCCGTTGGAATCGTGAGGTAGTGGGCGATATTTTTCAGAGATTGGAGGGGGTTGAGACTACGATTATCGAACTACAGAGGAGAGAAGACCTAGGAGGTGAACTTCCAGAGGATGACATGACCGACCTTCGGGGGCTTCTAGCGACTCACCACTCATTACTACGGCAGCATGAGATATTCTGGCGACAGAAATCTCGGATCCAGTGGGTAAGCGAGGGTGATCGCAATACTAAGTTCTTTCATCGGACGACGGTTATCCGGAGACAACGGAGTATGATCCACTCATTGCGAGATAGGTCCGGCCACCGAGTGGAGGGTGAGCATGCCGTCAAACAGGTCTTACTTGATTTTTTCCGCGCTAGATGGACGGAGGATGGAGGCCCTGATGATGGTGACCTCCTTCCGAGGGCTAATGTGGGTATTGCTGATGACGAGAATACGACCCTGGTTCGGCCGGTGTCGGCGCAGGAGCTGCAGGAGGCAGTCTGGGCTCTGGCAGCAGGTAAGGCTCCGAGACCTGATGGGTTCCCCCTTCTTTTTTCGAAGATATTGGGGTATCATTCGGGGAGCAGTGGTTGAGGCTGTGCAGTGTTTCTTCACTTAGGCAGCCATGCCTGAGGATTGGAAGGCCACCTTTATTACGCTCATTTCGAAGCGCCAGGAGGCGGTAGAGCCGGGTCACTTTAGGCTCATTAGTTTGTGCACAACCTTGTATAACGTTGTGGCGAGGATAATGGTGGGCAGGATAAAGCTCCTACTGTCGGGCATCATCAACCAAGAGCAGGGGGCCTTTGTAGTAGGGAGGAACATCTTCCACAATGTTATGTTGGCTCAGGAGATGATGTGGGATCTTCAGCGAGCATCGAAGCGGCGCAGCTTGATGGTAGTCAAGCTGGATATGGAGAGGGCATATGACAGGATCAGGTGGAGTTTTCTTTGGACGGCACTGGAGGCCTACGGCTTCCACAGGCGATGGATTGGATGGATCCTAGGGTGTATCCAGGGGCCAAAGTTCTCCATTTTGGTCAACGGCACACCGTCAGCTTTTTTCGAGTCCACTATGGGGCTGCAGCAGGGATGTCCCTTATCCCCTTACTTATTCATTATTTGTTCCGATATATTATCTCGTGCCTTGCAGGATGCGTGCACTAGCTAGGAGCTGGAGGCCTATGTTCCAGCACCGGGGGCGGGACCTATCTCTCACTTACTTTTTGCTGATGATTGTCTTCTCTTGACTAGGGCACGGGTTTCTGATGCACGGGTACTTCGCAGAGTGCTGGCGAGTTACTTTGCGGCGTCCGGACAGAGAGTAAACTTCATCAAGTCAGCCATTCAGTTCACCCTGAGCACGGAGAGCAGAGTCAGGCTGGAGATCAGGAGGATCCTACAGATACCAGAGCAGGAGGGGACATTGGTCTACCTGGGAGTCCCTATCACAGGCCGGAGACTACGGGTGACAGAGTGGTCGAGGTTGGTACAGCGGGTTGAGAGCAGGCTGGAGGGATGGAGGGCATCATCTCTATCCATGATGGGGAGACTAACACCAGTCAAATCGGTGTTAGGATCTATGCCGGTATATCTCATGGCCAACACTGTGGTCCTAAAGACGACTCTGTTGAAGATTGAATGTCTTCTTCGGAGCTTCTTGTGGGGGTCTCACGGTGGGGGTCATGGGGTAGACCTGGTGGCCTAGGAGCAGGTCTGCCTTCCCATCAGCGAGGGTGGTCTGGGAGTGTAGCCCCTCCTGGAGCAGCGTGAGGCCCTTATTGCTCGGCACGCAGCCCATTTTTTGTTGGAGCCACAAGGGCTTTGGAGCCGGGTGATGGCAGCCAGATATGGCCGAGGGGGCTTTGAGGTGGCACGGGGAGGCCGCCGAATCTCCTTTATGTGGCGCAAGATTGGGAGGTACCTGCCGACTGTGTCGGCTAATACCAAGTGGCTGATAGGCGATGGACGGAGCATCGATGTGATTAGTGATCTGTGGGTGGATACTTTTTCTTTGAGATGTTGGCTAACGATGGTGGATACTAAGGCAGCAAAGGGGCTCCGGGTGTGTGACCTTCTAGCACCAGGGAGGACAGAGTGGCACGAGGCTAGACTACATCAGTTGTTCGGGGCACATCTTGCTGAGAGGATTCGATCCCGTTCAATACCAGGATGTGAGGGACGAGATGTCAGGGTTTGGAGCACTTCATCTAGGGTCAGTGTCAGGCTGGGTGATTTGTCCTGGGTTATCCAGCGGGAGCATGAACGGGGGCTGGATTGCGCCTAGATTTGGAGGTCTGGGCTCCACCCGAGGGCAGCACTCTTCTTATGGAAGGTGATATGGGACTGCCTTTCGATGAGAGCAGTGTTGAGTCGGCGTGGTTTGGGGATCCCTGCGGAGTGCAGAGCTTGCGGTGCAGACGAGTCTGTGGATCATGTACTATTTCGGTGCACTTGGGTGAGGTCGACATGGCAGTGGTCAGGGATCTCGGAGGAGGCGTGGCGGGAGAGGAGATTTTTCTTACAGATGATATGACAGTGATTGGCCAGTCCCAAGACATGTCAGGAGGCCATCCGAGCGACTTGCACAGCCCATCAGCTTTGGTTGGCAAGAAACACTCGCACCTTCGGCGAGCGCAGGATGTCGCCGAGGTTTGTTGCGGAGTCTGCTCGAGCATTGGCGATGGAGTCCAGACTCACCACCCCTTCAGACACACCCTTGATAGCTCGGGACACCTGGGGTTCCCTCTCTGCTCAGGCAGCTCGCCTCGGACGATGTTCTTCACCTGGGAGCCCCCACCTCCGAGTTTTCTCAAGGTAAATTTTGACGGATCAGTGTTGGATGGAGGTTCGCAAGGCGGGGCAGGCTTCGTCATACGGGACCCTCACTCCATGGTAGTAGCAGCAGGCAGCTGCCGATTGTTCGACATATCAGTTCCAAGGGCAAATTTGCGAGCTGCCTGAGCAGGTCTTCGCCATGCGCGGCAGGTGCTGCGGGCCAGCTCGATCATCTTTGAGGGCGACTCCGCTACAGTTATTGGGTGGATTTGGCGGGGCCCAAGTGGTGAAAGCTTTGACCACCCTCTGATCCGGGACATTAGGATGATGATGAGGAATGACGTGGCCTTTGAGGCCAAGCATGTATTCAGAGAGGCCAATAGGGCGGCTGACTGGGTGGCTGCATATGCGGCCCATCACTCAAGATATGTCCTATGGGCAGGAGAGAGGGAGCTGCCATTGGCACTACGTGAGATTGTGTATTTTGATTTTCTTAGGTATATTCGGACACGCGTTGTCTGAAGAACCCGTTAAAGCAAAAAAAAAAAAAAAAAAGAAAAGAAAAGGAAGAAACCGTGCTTTGTTATTAATTTTTCAGGCACTACCCAAATAATAGCGACAACCGGTAGACTTACGGTGACCGATATCAACTGGTGACTGGGGCAGCTCTGATCATACTATGTGCTTCTCAAATGCACTGACTCTTAAAAGTATATAGTAAAGCATACTTGGTATGCCGTGTCAGCAAGTCTATGGTATTACCGAGAGTTCACCATCATTCACACCACAAAGAAACTACTCAACTTGTAGCAAAATGCAACAACATCATGGAAGATTGATTGAAAGTTCATTCTAGTGACACTCTACTAACTAAGCAGATGGTCAGAGGGACTTTGGTTCTTGCCTCTTTGACCCTCCGCTATCCAGTTGTTGGGGCTCGTAGCTCTGGTGCTCCCACATGGTAGGTAACAGTTACTCTTATGACATACCAGTTTCAAGTTAACTTTGATATAATAAAAGAATTCACTGGAAATCAGAAAAGCAAAAGTTATAATATGATAATTAAAAAAAACACACTGAAGTTACCAGAGAACGGTAATCATAATGTTGAATTTCATATATTCTGTTGGTAAATTATTTCTGCTGAAGAATATTTTAGGTCATACCAAAAGAAGATTTCTGGTCCAGCAGACACTTTTTTTTTCACTCCATACATTATACAAAGAATCTTGTTGGCTGCACTTTTTCTAACTGACAAAAATTATGTGAATTACCTGGTAATAAATCAGGCAGACTCTAGCGCCTTGATAGGCAGTACAACATATTTCCACCCTCCATATGTGCAGATCCTGCTGCTCCAGGACACTTCCACTTCATAAAAACATTTGCACTCCCGATGATTTCGATTTTTGAGCATTAGTAGATACATATGCGAAAAAGAATAGTAAGATCTCAAAAATCTTTTGTTCTTGGCTAAGAAAGTACAATCTTCCCCTGTAAGGCAAGGTTTTATAAGAAGGGACAAAGTCATTTTGGCAAGTGACCATACTGAGATGAACTGATATCTCAGTTTACCTCCACCGAGATGGAAGGAAAAATCTGTAAGCAAGTGGTATTCCAAAACCTTGGCCCATATATCAGAACCGAGATATCAAACTCTTGGCCGATATAATAAATCTGGGTTTCACCAATGTTTTTAAGACACTAATTTTAGTATCTTATCAATGAAATATACATTTTAAAGTAACAAAAGAACAATAGAAATTCTCAGCTGAGATATTGATATCATATCAGCTGATATCTCAGGATAAATCGGTTTATATCAGCCAAGATGAAAATCTGCATGGAGAAAGCAAAATGACTCTGGCATGCAGCCTACTAACTTAAGTCCAGATGTGTTCTGAACATGTCGAGATGGCTGGAGTTCACTGCAGAAAGATCTCGGAAATAGCACACCTCTGAAGTGAAGAAGATTGTTAAGCCGAGGATGGGACCTTTTATGCTGGAAAATTATCAGCAAGCAAGTTCGCAAGGTCTCCACTGTCTAACATTCAAGCTCAATGGGCTTGGCAGGGCAGCTGACCAAGCATCCAGGTCTGGTAGCGGGCCTGTGAGTGCAAGATAATTATTACTATCTTTTTCTGCCATTCTCTTCCAGCTTAGCTGTAACAACAAACAAGTAGATCAGAAGTGCCTTGCATGCCAAGAATAAATGCACAAACATGAACAAAAGGGATGACAATAGAAGCAACAATCAACATGTACAGTTGACAAGCCACAGCTTCATATCCAGCTTTCCACACGACAATTTATCTAACTCTAGTTTTGTTGCAGCCAAAAACAAGGAAAATAACATGAAACTTGAAGTGAAAAGATGGAAAAAACATAAAAAAAGAATACTTAAAAAGGAATTGAGCGGGAGATGGAGTTGGTGAATGGATATGCCAATGATCAAAGGGGATTGATTGGTTGTTGTGACGGGTAGTAAATTGCAAGACTAAGGGACCAGTCTGATAACATCAGTCTTTTTGGTTCCAAGGTTCTCGATTACTATTTTCCTACATTATGACCAGCGTACAAAGTAAATACCTTAAAGCTATATGTATGGTGCTTTGTAAGGACCAAGGAATGTTGAATTGGCTTGTACCGGCTGGTTCAGCCTGTATCGAACCGGTCCAGTCGCCCATACCAGCCGATTTAGCCCGGACCAGCCGGTTCAGCCCGTATCAAACCAGTCCGGTTCGACGTTAAAAAACGGTTCCAGCCGAAACCGGCCGGTACTAGATACGTACCGAACGGAACCGAACAGTTCCATCTGTTATAGCTAGGAACCAGTGGGAACCAGTTGGTTGGCACCGGTCCGCCACAACGCACAACGCGTTGTGTTATGCAGACTGGTTCGGCACTGGTCTCGAACCAATCGAGTAGGCGATCGATACGCCTACAAGTACCGGTTCAGCATACCTTAGTAAGGACAAATTGTTCAATTCATTTGAGGGATTGTATAACTCCTATTTGTATGTATGAACAAGGTTAAGATGTGTTCAGACAGAATGGAGACAAAAATAGATCTGAAATCTAACCAGACTGACTGGCTCATTCTTTTAAGCCATATTTCAAGAGGGATTAGAAAGGTGGTGCTGCATTGTAATCATTCAAGACATCAAGGACAGACTAGTCTAAGCTACACCAAACATTTGAGTGAATTGAAGCGATCCTCCTTAAATTTCATGATTTTTGCGCCACCATTTGAATCATCAATTTACAGACTTCTAATCATAGGAAAGCTAAATCATAGTGATCCTACTTTATCCACATATTTGAACAGTTTGGCTACCTAGCTAACGAGCATAATACTTTGTTTAAGGGATTCAAGAACATACTTTGTTGTTCTCTTCTGCACTTTCTAAATAGCTAAAACAAAATTATATACACTATCATGCAACAGTTTATCCCTCTAATGCTTCATGAGTAACTAACTATAAAGGAGGATACCCATTTGTTTAGTGGGGCAATTTATCTTTCATTCATCTTGTAAGATCATTCTGAACCTTTACTTATCCCCCCTTTTGGATTTTTCTGCAACGCTCTTCAAAATACTGCCTATGATTTCTGTTCCAGCATTTATAAATGACATTTTGTGCCATACATTTTGTTCCATGAGGATTCCATGCAATGTGAACTAGTGAACTAGTCAGCTGTTCAAGAAATCCCATTTTGTCGTCCTTCAAGCGTCAAAAAGACAAATTATATCATCTAATTTTCTTATATGGATCCTTACGGGTGACTGGCTTCACAATATTGTTACTTTTTGCAGTAGCTCAAGAGCAACATGTTTGGATAAAGCAAAACTAAAGAAGAGATGCAACAATATCATTTAACAGTATAATAAATAATCGATTCGGACCATCGCATTTAGATTTTTTGGAACAAACAATGAGGATAAAAATGTTTACAGTATTTTCCCCATATCTTAAAAGGAATGGTGTATGAACATTGGATATCTTGTGGTATGCCCAAAAGCAGACTGGACAGTGAGCGCAAGATTCACAATGTCTTGGAGTTTATAGGAATTACTTTTTTGTAATGGTTGTACCTGGTAAGTACTGGTCCTTTAGTGATGCTTGTCCATGATTTCTCAATAATAGGATTCCTCTGAAAGTGTTTTAGCCAATGGTGACAGATTGCTGGAAGCAATGCAGCCACGTAGCCAAATGTTTTTATAACAAAGTATTCACACATCAGGATTGCTGGAAACTTTCTCCATTTCTAATTAGTAATGAGAACTGGACATCAATATATTATAGTGCAAGCACCAAAATCTATTCCACCACCAAGTCATATTCATGATTTTATGCAGAATCATGGCATTTAAGTCACATAGAGGAATGAATTGAAGTGCCAATGTGTACCTTTTGTATCTATTATACTTGTTGTACCAGCAAAGTATCAGTATAGTACAAAGGTGTATGACTCCGTATAGTGTGCACCATTATCCATATTTATCACATCATTAAATATCTGCATGGGCTGATACATAAAAATACAGGTTTATACCCTGCCTCTTTATTTTAGACATGTACCAGACCATCTTAAATAGCCTCTATTTATATTCTAACTACACCCCATTTCTTTTCTTTATGATGATTTGGAGGTGCATCTTAAATTAAACTTTGTCGTAACTATAACCACATATATATAGCCTTTTCCCGGATATTTGGGGTTGGCACAATGGATCCACAGTTAATAAGTAATCCTATTTAAGACAACTTTTGAGGTTAAGGTATGCCATACCAGCCGATTCGGGATGGTATGGGGCATACCATATCGTACCAATTCGGCACGGGTGGCATACCGACATTCGGTGCATCAAAAAAAATTTCGTACCATATCGTACCGACACTGTGCTAGGGTGGTACCAGTACGCGGTCCGGTACCGAGATGATGAATCTTATTTGAGGTTATTCCAAGTTTCCCCATATCCTCTCCTCACAACCTCCATTCATATTATCTTAGATCTTTCCCTCCTTTTCTTAAACCTTCAACAAAAAACAACGTATCTCCTTATTGGAGCCTCCTCGGATTTTTGTTATATAAGTCCATACTATTTCAATCATTTTTTCATCAATTTGTCCTTAATTTGTACAACTTTTACAACTCTTTCAATATATTCATTTTTTATTTTACCTTTTCTAGGTTTACCATATATCCACTTAACATTCTCATTTCTGCCATATTCTTTTTTTTTTTTTGCCTAGCACTCTGAGCCATATAACATGAAAAAGCCTTACAATTGTTCTATAAAATTTTCCTTTTAAGTCTCCAAGATATGTACATATCATATAATATTCCAAATCACCTCGAAACAAATTAGGATAATCAGTGGTAATTACCTTCTAACAATATTGCCAAAATTTGCATATTTGCATAATTATGGTACAAAAAGCTGCAGATCAACAATTCTGCAAGCATTTCATAAGCCCATTAAAATAATTTTGTTAGCAAGCAAAATGATTTTTAAAATATCTGATGATTTCATGTTCAACAGAACTCTCATGAGTTATTTATATAACAACTGCATACCATAGAATATGGTTATGTGAACTATCATCCATGAAATTGTCAAATTTAAGAATGGGAACCTTTAATTTATATATATACATATATACCGTAAATCAATATTTTCTCATAAATGGCCTGAAAGAATGGAGACAAACATAGATGCATCTACAAAGGCAATATGATTTCATCCTATTTTTCTTAATGAAAAGGAAATATCATCCAAAGGAACTCAATTACATAATAATCAAATAAAGATGTAGACCAGGAAGGATCAACTAATTCAGCTAATAGCAAAATAATTGGTGGTAGTTGTAATATTGTCAGAATGAGCACTAAAGTACTGCAGTTATTCTAGATGAAAGCTGCCTTGAAATTGTTGCTGTTCCTCTGACTCCCAAAGGATGATTGTCACTCCCTTGGGAAATCATTCGGAGGTAAATGGGGAAACATATGTATAGGCATATTTTCAGCTGAGATACAGAGATCAGTGGTAATATACCTTTCCTGGAAATGCCTTGCATAGTGCCTTAATTGTAGAATTTTGCACCCAGGAATCAGTTGATAAAATCATTTCTACTGTTTTATCTCCACTGCCAGATACTTCAGAATGTGCCCCACCGCAATTCACCATAATTCGACCATGGGGCATCAGCTTTCTTTCAATTTCCAACCAAGTTTCAACCTGTCATGAACATAAGAAAATACAATTCAAAAATAGGTGATGCTACATGGATAAAAGAAGAAATTGAATAAAATAGAGAGACCTAAAATGTAACAAAATATAAAAGCAGTAATAACCAAAAAAGGAAAAAGAAGAAAGGAATTGCAATGTACCACAATGCTAAGAAACAAGTATTTAAAAAAAATCAACACAAGAAAAAAGTTATAACAAATAAGAAACAGACCAACATGTCATGCCTGAAATCATATAACTAATTTGAGCTAGAACTTTCAGAACATGGTAATGTCCCATAAATCTTGGACATCTTGTTGCCATATCATCATTGATTATTCATATGTAAAGATCCAAGATAGAATCCCAAGAGTACCATATAAAATAGAAATTACAGCTGTTTATTTAACCTCTAGGAGCTATACAAGGCCCTGACAATTTTTTTTGGAGAAATAAAAGGACTTGACATTAAATGCTGTAAATATGGAGTGTCGAAATAGATATTAGTAATTAGTCTTTTTTGGTGCTTTTAATGGTTTAGAAGTGAAGATTCCAGCATTTGCATTGGAGTGTGCCATGACATTTCTCTAGAACTATCTTCCATATGCCAATCCTCTTGGTTATGTGAGAAAGATGCTCTATTCTCAGAGTGCCCAAAAATATTTGTTGTCTTATTTACTATTATATAGTGGCAAAAGCCTGCCACTTTCTTGTATCCTATACTTTATTCCACTATCTTTTAAGTATTTTGGAAAGAATACCATGTATTTTTTTCCACATGGCTGCCAATTTTAAAAATGAATGTTCCTATCAAGAAGTTAAGCAAGCCAGCATCATCTCTCCACTCCTGCTGCTTGCATCTCCAATCCATCCCTCATCTAACCTTTATGTAGCTGTATGTCCACTATCCCAGTGTACAGTTTGGTCATGACATGGCTTGTCCCCAAACACCTCTCTCTGGTCACCACCTGCACCACATCTCCTCCATTCTCTCCAAATTGAGCCACAATCACCAAGCCTTAGCCTTCCTCAATGCTCAACCTCCATGCCTGTATCACCCACTGCTGCCTCTCCTAGATCAGCACCTACACCACCACCTCTCCATTGATTCCCCTTGCCTCTTCAACCAACTCGCCATCAATGGCAAGCTCATGACCTTGTACTCTAATGCACCACCTCTTGCCATCTGCAGCATCAGCATCAGCAGCCCTGCAGTTTCTCCAAGTTGTTTGCTATCTGCAACAGAGACTCTAGCAATATTCTCCCTAAGCAGCCCCTCCTTGCTAAAATGCACTGTCTATCCATTCCTACTGCTCCGCTCTCTCTAGTAACCTAAAAAACTCCATTTTCAGCTGATTTAGCGTTACATGGACTGCAAATGCCATCCAGATGTTTAAAAATCACCAGTCCGTAGACTTCTTCAGAGTGAATTGAGACCCTAAGGTGTTTATTTGGTTGCAAAGAGTCAACTTTCAGTTGGATCACTTAATAACCAATGTTTTGGCTATGAAATTAATGCCGATGCCAGGTAATTTCTATATGTACCAACCAGACCATCCACGCCACCCAAATTAATCAGGATCACCTGGAAGTTCTTTAGTATACAACTAAGTAGGGTTTGGATTATGAGTTTCTTATTTTTAAGTTGACCCACATATGAGGCAACTTGACCATGAGGAATCACAATTTGTATCCACTAACCAGATGGAAATTCCTGAAATAACTAAGGTTTGGTGGAGATTTCTTTTGTTTCAACAACAGAATGGTTTACTTTGCTGGTTCTTTGGAACCAGACACCACATCATGTATGCCACTAGAGCCAGCAATCAGATCCACCTCCAACAGACTGGCCAACCCGATGTGTTTGCGAAGGGTGGTAAAAAGAATGTGAGGTCTGGGAAAAAGCTTGATTAAGAGTTAACATCAATGCAAGGTCTGGGAAAAGGCTTGATTAAGAGTTAACATCATGGAATGTAGCGAACGGCATATGCATAAATGGGATTGCAAAGAATTCATAAGGATTGTTTGATCAAATTTTTGGAGCAGGCATTGCGCCTTATAAGAATAGCTTCACCATTTTATGGAATTAAAGTCATGCTAGGCTCCCGATGCAAGGCAGAAGGCTGTTTATAAGAACCGAGAGAGATTCCCGAATTTTGGTTATAATGGAGCATTATGCTTGCTTGATATTTTGAGTTGAAAGGACAGAATTTATGGGGCACTAATGTACACTCAGATATGCCCAAAAGGGCAAGAAGTATTGTAAGAAATTTACTCATCCTTTTTCCAATTTTGTGGGTGCATTGAACTCAATCAAATCATAGCTAAGAGTATCTAAGATAGAGCTGGACAATCATTACAACTTCATGACATTCTCAAAATGAAATGAGAGGCTAAAATCATGGGGACGCAAGGGCAAGATTTGAAAGTTACTTGGGTGCAACTGACTTGAGATGGACAATCGAATCTACAAATTATTAGCTAGTGGCTGGATATGAACAGTCAAGTTGATGTGTTTAAGCCTTTTAAAAATCCAGAAATGACATGCTCTCTTACAAATTCTTCTCAGATTTTAGGAAACAAAGAGATTCATCCAAAGGATTTTTATGAACAATATTGCAATCCTGAAGTAGAAGCCATACTTTAGGGGAATAACAGAATTTGCTATTCCGATGTATATGGTTAAATTAAAGGTTACTAAATATAAAATGAATTGGTTATTGTGTTATTAGCTGGGAACAAAATGAGCATCCAAGTACAATGCACATGCTTTAACAAGTAGTCTAGAAGTGTCAGCACACTGGAATTCTGAAAACAGTGTCCAGATAGCATAAGTTAACCGCCCCTTTACTCATGTGAAGGTAGAAAGGAAAATGTCACTCTTAGTATCCAGTGAAACAGTTATGTCAAAAAAAAAAAAAAGAGGAAGATAAAATAGAGAAAAATATAGGCTAATATTTTTCACGAAGGTCTTGATGAGTGCTTGACTGAGTTTTCTTCCAAGGTCAACTGCAAAAATTATATCCTATCAAGCGAAAGATTTGAGGACCTACTTGAATTTCTACCCAACTATAATTTTATGCGTCAGGAGGCTATTATTGATGCTTTTCTATGTAGCTTAGTCTTAAAATGTGCATTCCTGCCATCAATGTGGCTTTGAAAGCACTATCTAGTGACAAATTGTTGGTTGTGTATCCTGTCAAGCGTTTGGTTCAAAAGAGGGCTTCTAGGATATCAGGCATATGTTTGGGAGAAGAGTTGGTTCATCCTGGGTCATGCTGTTTTGAGGATCTCCAGGATGTGCAACTTTGGAACTTCTGGGCTTTTCCATCCCTAGTTCTTCATATTCCTCACTCTGCATTGCTTCTTCAGGCAAATGTAAAGGAGAATCTTCTCACTCAGACTCACTGGAGGAGTTTCTCGTTATAATTCCCACTGGACACGAAGAGAAAGCACAGGTCCTTCGGTTTCAGAATAGGAAGATGAATGTCCTGACCATATCGCAAGCGAAGGTTGTGGGGTGTGGGCCTCCAGAAGCCAAGTCTTCTGGTGTGGGCAAGGTGCCTGATAGGTAGAACAGCTCGTCTCTGGGATGGTTTAGAAGATGAATCTCCTGACCATATTGCAAGTAAAGGTTGTGGGGTGTGGGCCTCCAGAAGCCAAGTCTTCTAGTGTGGGTAAGGCGCCTGAAAGGTAGGACAGCTTGTCTCTGGGATGGTTTAGAAGATTAAGCAGTTGAGCCTTGCCTTTATGCTGTAACCACAGGCCCTTTAAAAAATTATGGAGCAATGGCTTGTTTATCTACAGCATGCACCTCCTTTTTTTTCTCTTCCTATCTGTTCCTTTCCCTTCTATAGTCTGATTATTCTTCTTCTTTAATCTCTTTATCTTCTTTCATCTGGAAGCCTTCTAATAGAAGATTAAGTGGTTTAGAAGATTAAACAGTTGAGCCTTCTCGTATAGGCTTTTGTCTTATGACCTTTATGTTGTAACAACATGCCCTTAAAAAAATTAAGCAATAATGGCTTATCAATCTAGAGCTTGCACCACCTTCTTTCACTTCCTATCTGTTCCTTTCCCTCTTATAATCTGATTATTCTTCTTGTTTCATCTCTTTATCTCCTTCAATATATTATCATTCTACTGTCATAGGGGTCGTTTATTAATTTATTTAGAACACAAAATGTATGGAGGATCAGAAGTCTCCCTTGAAGGTATATCAGCATTAAATTTACAGAGGTTTTTCAACATCTAGAAACCTAGCAGTAGGCAACATAACTCATATACATGTCATCAAAAAGTAAACATAAAACTTACCACTAAACCAAATAACCTAGTTCAGAAAATATACTGCTTATTACAATGGAAGGATAAAAAAGGAACAAGCTACAAACCTCTTTTAATTGTGGTAAAATCTTTCCATCAGAAAACAAATCCACAATAATGCCTGTATTGCAACAAAAGTAAAATATGATCTTGAGGGAGAGTAACGTACCAAAGTCATATGCTTTATTTTAATTTGCATTTATAAATAGAAATTAAATATTAAATAAACTAATTATTTAACATGATTTTTCTCAATGCAAACACAAGATGGTGAGATCTACAATTTGATCCCTAATCCAGCTAATTGTCAAGGGTATTTGCAACATTAATGTCAGAAGATTTAGCCAAATTGACCCATTAAAAGAATTATCATCCTATGAAGAAATTCGGGAAACATGAAAGCTTAATAATGTGTGTGGTTTAAGTAGCATTAGAAGATTACCTGCAAACCCTCCTTGAACTGTAGCAGATTCAGAAAGCGCATCACCAATGTGAACAGAAAGTGAACCACCAGCTTGTGTTGACTTCTCCAGTTCAGATAGACCAAAATACTCCATTGCCATGTCGATCAGCTACCAAGAATTAGAGAAAAGTTATTCCCAAACAAGTAAACTTCCATGCAAAAATGTAAGAAGCAAAGATTTTAGGAGTGCTTTGGATAATGACCAGATATAATCTTGAAGAGTTGCTGCAAATATAGAGAGATGAAACAAAAATTTCAATGAATAAAGGAACTTCAGAGGCTTAAACAATGATATACTTGAATCAGAAAATGACATGCTTGCCAGTAGAACCAGGGAGTACATAAGAAAGTTTGATGTAATGTAGAAGTCCTTGCTTTTTATGGCATCGGCAATTTTTGAACAGATATCTTGCTGTTGCAAGAACTGTAAAGAAGTGTGCGCACAAGATATGCAATTAAAAGAAGCTTTGGTCCTTTACATATAATACTCATATCTTTTACATGATTTTACGTGGGGCATACATACAAATGCGACTGCACAAAAAAATCATGCAAAAAAACCAAGATTTTGCCAAGTAGATACTAAAGAAAAGTGGTTCTGATGCAATCAAGTTTTAGACAGGAAAAAAGAAGGCAAAAGATTAGCTGCATGCCCTAAGTATAAGATAAGCAATCATCATGGACTAGGTAAAAATTGCCAAACTATATCTAAAAAATATTAGCTGGATAAGCTGAGGTTTCTATTTTAAAGGATGAGCATCCTTCGAAAAGGGGGTAATTATGCAAATAGGGTTTTAGAATGGAAAGAAGACAAGATAATTTCAGGAGAAAATGTGGAAAGGAGGGTAGGCAAGTAATAAATCAAAGATGATATCAAAGAAAAGGAAGTTATGATAAAATGGAGCATGGGACATTGTTTCATCATGTACTATGTAATTTGTCATTTGCAATATGATGATAGAAATATTCAATCCTACTAAATATTACCTTCATACTTTAGGAAGTCTAATTTTGATTGGCATATTTTGTATTTTCTTAAGATTCTAAGGCCTTTTTGAGATAAGAAACTACTTTGATAGTTCTTACATTAGATTGAATAAACTAGTAGCATTGCTATGCATTTCAAATCAATGAATTTACATCTGTTGTTCAATACAACAATAAGAACTCGATAAAAACTATTACTCCTCTTCTTTTGTGGCACCAATTTCCCTTGATTCCAGAGATTTACATTTCACAAGCTTCATAACAGCTTGTCTTATATTTATGAAATTGGCACTATGATTTTTTTCATTACTTGGCACAAATGGTGCCTTGGGTTCCTGATCTGGCAAATAAAAATAATTCCTAATATTATGAAAACAAAAATATGTTGTTAAGGAAGAAGGATCATCCAATCCAGGAAACAAAAAAAATGATAAGAACCTTTTATTGGGTTGATAATAACTTAAGAGGAATCAAAGCAATAAATAAACAGGTATCATAAAAAAATTAATTTAACAGAAGTTGGAAATGTCCCTTACTATCTCATCAATCTCCCAACCTTCAACATGCAATGTAGGCCATAACTTAAGCAACAAGTGTGCTGCTGTGCCACCTCCCTGGAAAAGTTGCACCTTAAAATGTAAGTTTAATATATAGATCCTTCTAAAATGTCTAGTTAGAGACATGAGAGACAAAGCAGAATTTTTTAAAAATATTTAGATTTTAGAGTGAATTACCAAACCTAGGATTGCTATAGGACCTTGTGGAACAATAGCAGGAAGGCTTGCAAACTCATCCTGCAAAAGACATCAAAAAATTGAGGTCAAAGGGAATAAAATTGTTAATTTAACAAAGAAAATTATGGTAATGGGTCAGGTGATAATTAATATGTTTTGCCAGAAGAAAGATATAAAATATGGAAGAAGAAAACTCAATATGTGCGTTATAACATTTGCAGTCAAATAAAAGTTTAGTTAAAAGCATAGAAAAGAAACCATATTGTCAAAGGATTTTATAAAATAGCTCAATCACATGTGTGCGCGCACGCATGAATAAATACAACTATAATGTCTGAGGTGTGTATTGTAAGAGACCCTTAAGCAATTTTGGGAATAATAAGAATAGTCATGCAAAGCTCAGCAAGTTGCTTCACACCCCATGCCAAATTTATCTACAACAACCAAGCGGTCAAAAATGAGATTGAGAACCAACATCTTATAGCTATATCATATTTTGAATTTATTATACTAGATCCTTACTCGTGCTATGCATGTAGTTATCTCATGGTTTGCTCAAGATGCAATATGCACATAAGAGGTAGCATGGATGGATCTGATCTTTGAACTTTACGATTACTTTTTCTGCTATTCATATATTTGATATACACACTCCCAGTATTGGGAGCTGAACATATCTTGTTTCTCTCTTAGAGAACTGAATTTTGGAGGGGTGTATTTGGCTAGCATGGAAGTAGTCTTAGCGGGGTGGAGACATGGAAACAAAAACACATAAATTTCAGGTTTTGGTTATTAGTACAATAGATAACAACATGGCCTTTTATAAAAAAGATGGAAATTTCTAGGTTTCTAAGAATCAACAATAAGTTCAAACTAAAAAAGATGGGGGAGGGGGGGAAGAAAAATGCTTTGTTTAGCATTTCAAGCTAGAAAAGGATTAAATTGCTCAATAATGTAGGTTCACAGTCAAAGATTGATATTCGATCTCCAAAGCAAAAGCATTTACCCAAAAAAAAGGCAAAAGGTTTCAAGGAAAACAAAAGGATTTACAAAAAAAAAGGTTTAAAAAAAGTTAAACAATATTAAGGATTTTAACTTAGTCCATGATTTTAAATCAAAAGAAAAAAAATAATGTAGCAAGAACAAAATAAAAGATTCTACAAACCAACGTATGCCATATACCGTACCGAGGCGAATGATACGGAATGTACTATACCGTACAGACACCGAACTGGTATATGGTACGAGGGGCATGCCGACACTCAATACGCCGAATTGGCCTCCGTATTGGGCGTAGCGATATAGTAACAAGGTGGCACCGGTACGGGGCCGTTACTAAGATGGCATACCTTACTACAAACAATTAATCAATTAGACCACAAGAAGTAAAGAGTAAAGAATGTAATTAGTTGGTTGGACAAATTCTAGACGAGTCTTTGCAGAGTTGTATCTTGTAATGCCAGCAAAGATGTACTAAAGTAAAGCATATGTCCAATAGTTATCATTTCCACAATACCAAACTGCGTTACCTTTGGCATAAGTTGTCATACATCAAAATAATAATTGTAACCTCACTTCTAATGATTATGTAAAGTAGAAAAAGGATCGACCAATGAGCAGTTTCATACCCAATATGACCCAGTCCATATTTGATCCTTGCTAAGCATGCTATGGATATTATCTGTATAGAAAAAGAATGTTAAACTTAATTTTGAACAAAATCACAATGTCAGTGTCCTAATTTTATATCAGGGCTTAAATAAGCAACAAAATATTGGCAGGAAGAAGGATGGCAGAAAGTATAAGTTTGAACATATGCATTTCGCCGATTTACACCAACTGTGCTAACCATGTTAGTTTGATATGCCTATTGAGCTTAAGTGGCAGCATGTATAGACAGATGCAGGTCTTGAAGTGGTTCCTATTCTCCAATTGAATTTTTAAATTATATCATGACAATATATTTAACTAACTAGATATGTTGCTACCATCCATTTTCTACTCACTTGATACATGGGAAAGAGACCTCTAAAACATATGATTTTTGGTTTGTAGGAATTTAGAAAATTTTATGAGAAGCTTTTGAAGCCAAAACTCTGGAATTCCAACTTTATTATGAATGTGTGTGTGTGTGTCAGCATGCATGTTTATGTGCCACCTCGCAGTTTGCTACTCTTGTAGTCTTTATATTCGATTTACTTTCTTTCTATAGGTTTTGCCCCACCAACTTACCAAATTTTGGAAGTCAAGAAATACAGTTTATTCTCATCAAGACTAAGTAGTAAACCCTCTATGTCAGCACAATTTTACTGTATTATCTCATTAACACCCTTAACAGTTAAGCCTATTAGATCAACCATGGCAAGATAGCCATAGTACATAATTTCGATCGACAACAGGACATATACGGGAATTAAAGTACTTTGATTAAGGTGTTATCAACATGCCTTGCCACATATTCTAAAAACAACACCATCTGAAATTCTATAATATATAATCTTATAACCTTCTATTTTAACAATGTTTTTACCCAAGATAAATGTAAAAACTTGAACAATTGCATCAAAAACGGTCAAACTAATTTTTACACAGAGGGATGACCCAGATCATTGAGTTAAGCATATGTAATCACGCTTTTTCATTTCCTTTTCTTCTGTGTAGTGGTTTTAAAACTCATCCATTGATCTTCTCTCACCAATTCAAGAACATGCTATAGCTAATTTAATGGGAATATAAGAACATGCTATATCTAATTTAATAAGAATATAAGCTATCTAACTTAATGGGAATATATATATAGTTCAAGAATGTGTTGGACTAATTTTATAACCAATTCAAGAATGTGCTGCTCTATATGTACATATATATATAGAGAGAGAGAGAGATCACAACACAGAACAAAGCATACAATATTCAATAATACCCATTTCTTGGCCCCCCCTACAATATCTCCAACCTACACCCTACAAACAATGTGCTGTACTAATTTTATAACCAATTCAAGAATGTGCTCTACGTGTACATACGTAGATCACAGAACAGAACAAAGCACATAATATTCAAGAATACCCGTTTCTTGGCCTTCCTACAACTTCCAACCTATCCCCTACATACAATGTGCTGTACTAATTTTATAACCAATTCAAGAATGTGCTCTATATGTACATATATATATGACAGAACACAACGAAGCACATAATTTTAAAGAATACCCATTTCTTGGCCTCCCTACAATACTTCCAACCTATCCCCTACATACCACCTGTCCGGAATCGGTTATAGAAGCATTTTCTTGTTAATCTACTAGAGATTTCTTCAATCAGCACGAAATCCATGAAACCTTCTGTCCGATCAATTTCAAAACAAGATAACAAATTGTGACACCGAATTTTGCGAAGAAGGAAGAAGACGAGGGAATTTCTTACGCGAGGAGTCGAGAAGAAGAAACCTCGATTTGGGAGTGTCCACAACCACAATATTGTTGTGCTGGCTCGTCATACAAGTGAGGACCGAGTAGGAAGAGTCGTCGTCCCCCTCCGGCGTCGCCGACGGCGAATTTTCCGTCTCCGCAGCCCCCGCCTGGGCGTCGGGGAGGGCTCTGGGAGGGCAAGAAAGGGAAAGGAACGAGAATCGCACCCTCGGCCGGGATTTCCGCCGCATGGCTTCGAATGCATGGAACCGGCGGCGAAATTTATTGCCCCCTCGAGGCTCGACGCCGAGAGAAAAGAGAGGCCTTGTCGCCACCGCTATCGTCGTCGCCATTCTCTTCCCCTCTCTCTCCCTCTTTCAAGAACTGCTGTGGCGGGGTTCGAAATATCTTTATCCTCGAATTGTTTGGTCTTTTCGACCAACGGTGGCTAGCTGGCAAGGTCTTCATAACGCCGTCAATAGTTCTAAAATTATTATGGGAAAAAGTTTAATATTTATAAATATTTTTTGAAACCTAGCTTTTAGATTATGACAACTTAGAGATTATGACAACGAGGGATACCACCACTTAAAATAGCTTAAGGCACCAAAAATAGTTATTTCTAGAAATTCTAGAAACTCATAAATAATATTAAACTTGAACAAAGAGAGTAGACTTTAAATAGTTTAAAACCATTTGGTTAGTAGAGTTTTTGGCGGATTAGAAAATATTTTCTAACTCTCCAAAAATATTTTTGGATGGAATAAAAGTATTTAATAAAAAAATTAGAATGTTTTAATTTTGCTAGAAAGTTGAAAGCAAAAGAATCTACAAATTAGAACGTCTTCAAATGCATTCAAAAATAATTTTATATTTAAAAAAATAAAGTAAAATACTCATGATAAAATTATAGAATTATAGAAAGTGTCACTTTATATCATAATGCATAAAGAAAGACATCCGCAGGAGCCTAATAAATAAAAAATTCTAATCGATCTTGGCTTTCTTCTTTGCCACATAATTAAAGTATTATTTTTTTCTTTATTTATTTATGTATCGTTTTGAAAAAAAAAATATTGAAAAGAAAACAATCATAAAATCTTATTTTTGCAAGTTTAATTATGTGCCTCCATATTAAAATCTTCTTTTAGAAACTCATAAATAATATTAAACTCTGAACAGGGGTGGTACTTGAAAAGGTTATCAAGATTTGAGACCACAAAATATAATGCAATTATAATGTTAAGAACTTACATATTGTACTGCTGCTGTTACAAGTTATTATACATGTTCGTTACATAATGGAGGTGCTCCAAGACTATTATAATCAATTTAATTTGATTAACAATTAGTATTGTTAGTCTGTGTAGATTGTATTGCTTAATGAAATCATTACGGTGATAGAATTAGTATAGTTTGAACTAATTTTGTGCTGTTTTGACATCAAGCAATACATGAGCACATGACCCACCCCTCTCGTGTAATTATCCTACCCTCTTGGATCACCGTGGCCTCTTTGGTGCGATTACATGCGGAGTCCACTTCGTATGATCACATACGGAGCCCGTTTGTCGATAAGAGGGTGTGCATAAATTACGATTTTTGTGCTATCATGAACGCTTGTGAAAAATTGAACTTCAGAAATAAGGTCCTAGGAAATTTGGTTGTATAACAGAATAGATGATATCTTAAAGACCATTATCTAATCAAATTTTTTAATTGTATTTTAGTTGTGTTCTAATAGCCACTGGTTTGGATGACATAATGCTATGTAAAATTTATAATGAAATAAAGAACATATTTAAATATTTTATAACATAATGAATGATAATAGTGGTGATAACGACGCATGTTTAACAAACTTTATGTTACTGGCAGAAAAAAATTGCTATTATCATTATTAATAATGATGGTCATGGCATGTAAGAAAAATATTATTTATAACATATAATATAGTCCAAAACATAATTGAAATGTCAATAGCATTCTATGATAGTTGTAATAATATAATAAAGGCTATCATCTAACAAATTGATAACTACTTTAGTTGTTTTTTATATAAAATTATCCTTTTACAATTTTGAAAACTAATTTAATGCAATTCAGACCTCGATATCCAATGTCTTTTGTGCCATTCTATTCCAAATAAGTTTGCCTATTAATTGATCAATATTTGAACAAGAACTTGTCAAATATTTTGATTCATACTAGTTGAAAATTTAATAAACTTAGTCATTGTGCATAATTAATCATCACTATGTATAGAAGGATTTAAGTTATATTTTTCATTATCTTTTTGTGATAATTGAGTCCTGTTGTTGCTGGAAATCAAATCCCGGGGTGATCGCGAACCAGGAGGAGGAGCTTCTGTCGCAGGCAGTGGCTGACGGCTATCTCCAACACACCTGCAAGAAGCCTAGGCTGGGGGATCCGACGAAGGCCCTCCGATGCTTAAGTCAGAGAGGATCCGTAGATATTTTAATGAATAAATCTTTTTGTAAAGGGGGAGAAAGTCCCCTCTCTCTCTCCGGAGTTCCCCCCTCTCTATAGGAGAGGGTGCGGCGGTTATTCGCAATCGGATGTGTTTGTGCAAATCTTAGGTTAAATAGATTATCTTAGATGGCACGGAAATTTAGGCTAGCTGGCAATCGGTTGAGATTGCAAGAATTTAGGTTTGACAACTGTTGTGACGGAGACTGCGAGATTTGATCCCGAATATGGAGGATTTGGTGACCCTTTCTTTCTGCAAACGCTTCGATTTAGAGATTGGTTTGACTTTCAGTGGAGTTGGGATCGATTTCAGCTTCGAACTAGATCTTTCTTGGCCTCGAGGTCAATCAAGCTTTGCTTAGTTGAGACCATGCTTACCGAGATCACGCTTGCCGAGACCATGCTTGTCGAGACTATACTTATCGAGATCACGCTCGCCGAGACTATGCCCACCAAAACCACGCTTGTCGAGATCGCGCTCACCAAAACCATGCCTGCTGAGACCATGCCTACCGAGATCAGGTTCGCCGAGACTAGACTTACTGACGGATTCGGGTACTTTAAGCATATGCGTTGGGTGATCCACTTTTCCCCCTATCAAGTCCTTTAATAATTTGTCATAATATTTATAATTTTAACTAATTAATGGTTGCATGACTAAAATTTGAAATCAAGAATAAAAAGAGTTGGATTATCAATAAGAGAAGTGGTGCGATAACTTTTTAACATACAAAATCTTATATAAACTGTAAAGTGTACTGTGATAATACTTTGAAAATAGTATATAGCCCAATAATTAGACAAGATCAACAAATCATTTATTATCTTGATTGCATGCTTCGGCTAATATTTCTGAGTAACATATCTATCCTAGCTTCACTTCTTGAATACCCCTTTTGATGAAAAGTTTGTGTAGTAATGGAAGTTTGTATTGAGTAAATGGAAAGACTTGTATACATCTCTATCAGACTTGTCTGAATCTAACTATAGTACTTCTAAAATAAGTGGTCCGAGATTTCATATTTACTATTTGAGGAAAATATCTAACAAGTTATTGCAATCACAAATTGAACTTGCTGAAAGACGAAAGGAATCGTGATATTCGTTGGAATATCCTTTCATGTGAAAATAACGTATATTTTCACTGCATTTTATCGATTGTTTCAATCCGACAACAATTTTATAACAAAAGTTCTTCCAATAGGGCCTATATTTTCTAGCGTCGAGTGCTTATTGAGGATTTTCATGCGAAGATAGTATATCAATATTCTTCACCTAAAAATCAGTCTACTGCATTACTTTTAACCTTTTTAAAAAATAGCATAAAAGTCTAATAACAAGGTACACCAACAACTGATCAAAAGCGACAACATGAATGCACGCACCATCTAATTGCACGTCACTACGAACTGGCATCATCCTTTCACCTGACAAAGTGGAAAACCTAATGTTAACCTCCCAGAAGAGAATATTTTTCAAATAACAACTTAGCACCAAGAATTGTTCATCAAATTTAGCCTCTTTCATCTAACTTTTTACTGAAAAGATCCACACGTAGATGCCTCTTTGGTTAGATGGATGGCATACGGTTTATACATGCCAAAAGAATATAAATATACATACGTATCTGTATTACTAAAATATCTAGATATTTATTTTTTCAAAAGAGAAGAAAAGAATCTTGCAGATATGTTCATTGTGAATATAAAGTTAGATGGTGGGTCCAAACAACAGATAAAATGCTAAATCCACTTCCAAACTGATGCCTCATGGTTGGGTGGTAGCAGATCAAACATTGCAACAGGATTCCAGGCATCAGAACACGGACTCGATGAAATGAAAACAAATAGCCACAGCTAATGAGCATGGACACGGTCGGTTTAATTCCATCGCACGGGACCCAGCATCCACAGTGATTACCCAAATTGCAAGTCGTCCGAATCCGCTTTGTCCTTTCCACCCCACGAGCACTACAGCACCGCCATGCCAATTCCTCCCACCTCGACCACCACGTGGCCGATTACTTTGGAATATATAGGTTAAAAAAAAAAATTATTTCAAGCATTTCGAGATTTACTTTTTTTTTATTTTTTATTTTTACATATATCTATATTAAAAATATTAGAAGTGTACCAAAAAAAAAAAAAAAAAAAACATTCATAATTTTCGGTATTGCATCTTAGAACGCGCGCACACAAAAAAAAAATAAAAACCAAGAATCATAACATTGATAGCAAGTTCCATCTACAATTCATCCATGGCAGAAGAAGAGTAGCAGAGAATGAATTATTAGAAGTGGCGAGGTTGGGAGAAAACGGAGTAGGTGCGGCGGAGGAGGAGATCGGGGGTGTTCTCGTAGCCGGAGAAGACCTCCTCCCAGATCTCGGCGAAGGCTCGGAGGATGAGGTCGTGGTGGCAGGGAGAATTTAGCGAGAGGAAACGGCGGAGGAGCTCCCGCAGCTCCTCCCCGTCAACGATCTCCTTCTCTACGATCATCTGCAGCATCGACCTTCTAAAATCCCCCAATGGGTCCGCTGATTCCTTCACCACCGCCACGCTCTCCTCTATTCTTCTTCCTCCTTCGCTGCTGCTCCTTCGATGATGATGATGATGATGCGGCCTTCGCCGCTTCTCTTCTTCGCCTGGGGGAGGAGGAAGAGGAGTCGTCCTCTTCCCCCAGGCCATAACGTTCTGCTCCAGCTCGTTGAGCTGGCGCAGAAGCCCGGAGAATCTCGGCGTGCTCGCCGAGCTATCGGGTTTCTCCCCCACCTCCTCCCAGCAAGAAGAGGTGGAGGAGAAGGGGGAGGTCAGGGTCAGGGTGTCCGCCGACGATGGACCCCTGACCCTGCGAGGGGCGTCGGATGCCGACACCGATTTGGAATCCTTGCACCCACAGCCGAGGCCGAAAAGAGAGCTGCTCCTCCTCCTCCTCCTCGTACCGGGAGACATTTTCTCTCCCAGATCTACTCGGACGGCCGATGAATGTGCTTGATTAAATGACAAGCTGGGAGAAAACGGGAGTTACCAAATGGCCCCCTCCCTCTCTCTAATTAGCGTTTCTAATGCTGTTCCGTATATTCTCCTCCCTCGCGCGCCGAGATGGACCCTTCTCTTCGAGCTGTAATATTTGTTACCGATGGGGGGTCTCCACGGTTCCAAAGGTGCACATTATTCTTTCGATTATAATTTTTTGTATGTTCTTCTTTGTTTGGTTTGATTGCTTTCTTTTAATAGGTTTGGTGATAATAAATTGTGGACAAGTTGGGAATATACCTTCTTGTTTAGGGATTACTGTCACCATCGCGGGCTCCATATATTGTTTGATTCGATCTTTGGTTTATTTGGCTGCATGGAGAATAGATGGATAAAAATTGTAGGGTTGTTTGATTTTTATGAGTAAGCTTGGCAGAATCGGTACCGAGCACTATACTGGTTCTCTAGCAATACGGGTTGGTATGTATCTCACTGGGCTTGTACTAATAAAGGAGAGGATATGGTACTGTAGAAAAGAGAAAAAAGAACGAAGAGATATAGAGGGACGCCGGTGAAGCGCCGACAGAGGCCACGACCATGCCTTTCGCAGCCTCCGTCCTACCCACTCCCTCTTTCTCTCTCTTTTGCTTGTTCTCTCTGCAACGATTCCGCCATCCTTGTTTACGGGAGCCAAGCCGTATGGTTTAATTTTATTCGGATGCGATGTCCGAAGGATGGGGAAAGTTGACTGCAACTGGATATGAGATTTTTTTTTTTTTTGGGTACAATTTAGGATGGGATGTTAGAAA
>JAOXJJ010000469.1:238750-248899 GCA_025769935.1 Phoenix roebelenii
TCTGCAACGATTCCGCCATCCTTGTTTACGGGAGCCAAGCCGTATGGTTTAATTTTATTCGGATGCGATGTCCGAAGTCCCTCGCTCCCACTTTCTAAGGAAGAATCGGTAAAAGGAAGAGACTTTTCATGCGGGAAACTGGATGGGGAAAGTTGACTGCAACTGGATATGAGATTTTTTTTTTTTTTGGGTACAATTTAGGATGGGATGTTAGAAATTCGATGCAACGAACAGAATGAAGAAATTCATAAGTTTATTGTTTCTGGCGATCTTCCGCACTATTTTTTTTTTCCCCACAAATTCTCATAGTCAAACTTCCTTGGATGATGTCCAGGGTGCAGGTGGAAGAGATCTTTAAATGGCCTTGACCAAATCCAAGGGGACTTCATCACCATGCTTCCGTCTTGAAAAAAAAAAGAGAGGCAAAGATCAATGGATGAGAGATCTAATTGATCAAATGATGAGACTACTGATTACCTGAAACTATGAGATGAATTGCTTGCAACCTAATAATTGTCTCATGGATCTCAATACCTGCATCATCTAATTTGAAGAAAAAAAATTAACTTGATTCTATCGCTCAATCCCAGAATTAGATGATTATGGAACGGAGTGATGCTCGTCTAAAAGGACTATATTGATGTTAAGCATTATGGAATATTCGAAAAACATCTTCGAAAGTTAGAAATAATATATGATCTCAATTAAGCTCAAAATAATCATAAATCTGTCAAAATATATGGAATTGTGTCATCTATCCGGATAGGCCTACAGAACTGCTGCTGGTCCCCTCTAATTTAAGAATACATTCCTTCTCTAATCAATTCTCTGCTTTCTATCTCTCAAACAAAAAGTACAAGTCATGTTATATTTTCACAAAAAGAATTGGTATATTCAAAATTTAAAGTGCAGTGACGCTGCACACCTGCATCACATCCATGCATGGAGGCCCACCAGAAGCTGTTCTTCAAATGATTCAGATCAACTGATACAAAGTAAATGCATCCGAGATGCCAATGAAAGTCACTGCAAACTTTAGTCCAGCAAAACCATAAGAACTGGAACCTAATATTGCGGCGGTAATCGGTCGGAGTGTCGCAGGCCGGCAAGCAGCCGGTTTTGTATGATATCAAATCCATTTCTGAGATGATTAAACTAGACCTGCTGCTGGTAAACAAAGTGATCCGGTCGGCAGTTTTGCCAACTTTTGGTGTCACGATGGGACCCTCTTAGGGTGAGGCCGGCATAGCATATTACCATACCATGAGACATGAGCGGCGGATGGTTGGGTCTCCCTTATACTCACCTTCCACCTTATTATTATACTAGTGTAACTAATGGTCTGATTGATAAAAGAAAGACCAAATCCTCCCCCTTTCCTTCCTGAGGAGATTTGAGAATGTGGGGTTTGTTTTATATATTGTCCTCTTCTAATAAAGGACGATGATATCTAATGCTAAGATATATAGGGCAGTTGGAACATTCAATTTTCCAATCTGTCATCCATATTCTTCTCTCTCCCTAGAATGCAAGCAACAAGGAAACTTTGAGGCTGGTCGGAGGGTTGTTTGTGATGTTTCTACAATTAGCAATTATTGTTGACCTGGCCAACTCTTGATGGGAGGGGTGGCAATGGATCATGTTGAGTTGGGATCAGATTGGGATGGGGCATGGATACCTGGGAAAAATTTTCAATCCAAACCGAATTTGTTTGTTAAATAGAGAAGAAATCAAAATATGAACCTGAATTCTTTTTTTATCGAACAGATAACACGAACCGAAGTGCATATTAGTTATTAGTCCATTTTGACATCGATAGCCTAATTATCTTAAGTCGGATTACTGTTTGGTTGATGGTTGAAGTTATGGATGGTCAGCTCTATTCCAAAATCCTTGACCTTTTTCTTTTTATTTCTTAAGCAAATCTTATATAGATAATGCCATTGTCTATTTTTTTTTTTCCCTTGATAGAAAAGGCACATACATAATGAGCTAGACAGCAAGGATAGCCTTTTTCCAAATACCTATTATTTGATACGATTGCCAAAAATTTATCAACTTCCGATCTCTATTCCTAAGCCCTCGAAACTTTAACCTATGTCTCTTGTACTGTTAAATAAATCTTATACGTCATAATCATGTCATCTTGATCAGATCATTAAATAAGTTAAAACAAGATTAAATGGACGATGGCTTGAAATCTGAACCCATCCTATTTAATAAATAAACTAATCGTATCAATTACATAAATATATTTATGCCAAAACTAGACTTATCCCACCGGCCATCAAGAACTTTTGGGCCATGGGATGTTGGAGTTTGTGCAGTGGTCGTCTAGTTTGACCTGTATGATCGGATGGCAGATGCCGCAACCCAAGGGCCTCGTCCATATGATTCAAATCCCCCAAGTCCAACCCCTACTTTTCTTCTCCCTCTCGCCAAACGTCGCTCAGTTACTGAAACCGTTTTCTTAAAATATTGAAGGCCAGAGGCCCATAATGTTGGCTATCGCAGTGGGTTAGGTGAAAGCCCAGCAACATTATTTCTGCTTTGACTTCTAATTGGCAAACGAAAATTTCTGAACATTTTCAAAAATATTCTCAATTATAAAGATTACCTGCTATAGTTTACATGAAAAACATCTGAATTCTGTATTCTCGTACATCTCATCATTACTTCATCTTTATATAGTAAAAGAATAATAAAAATATGTTAATCAATTGGAGTTCATGTTATAATGCGAGAGAGAAAAGTACAACTTTCTTGGATTAAAATTTCACAAGTAATTGGGAGATCAAAAAGTAAAAGAGGGAATAAAAAGGAGAGATTTGTTACAAAGGTCAAGGTAAGGGCTCGAGATTAATACAGGCTATGCAGGGGCTATACTCGCTTCCTCAAGTTTCATAGTTTCGTATATGCAACGTAGTTGCAGAGGCCCAGTCATTGAGGAGTGAATCCAATGAAAATGCAAGACTTGTTTGTAAATTCCACTAAAAGTTCTAAAAGGTTTCACTATCTTTTTTATATTATTAACGTGAGAGGAGAGAGAAAAGGAGAATAAAATAAATAAACTAAAAAGTCTAAAACTTAGGCTTTCTGGATTCAAAAAATTCTAGGGAGAGAGAAAATTCTAGCAGCCACTTAGGCCTAGAACCACCCTCCGAGAAATTATTGGATAGACCCGGACCAGTAGACCAGGCCAATGGTCGCCCGTCGCACGCATCATCAATTAACACCCTATTTTGCTTTTGAAGGATCCAAATACATAGGGTGATAATTCATCTTGCATTGAGGCGAACGGCCATTCGCCTGGTCTACTGGACCGGGTCTATCTAATAATTTTTCTTATGATCCTATGCCATGTCATTCCACATCCATGGGCTCCTATGATGCATGGAAATAAGTCCATGGGAGGCTCGCCTTGGTCCAAAACCTCCAATCCGGGTTCTCTCTACAAAAGCCAAGGACAAATTAGACCAGTCCTGAGCTCGGACTGGCCTAACTTGAAACAGCCCATGTTACTTCTCTGTCTGTCTTCGTACTAGTGCGACCCCATGCTTCCAAGATGCAGACTCGTAACTATTTCATAACCTTTTCTAAAGCCTTTATGGCTAGTATGATCATATGACTGTTGATTATGCTTAATCAATAAAAGGCCTAGCTGATTAAGAGTTTAAGACTATAATAATCTCTAGTAGGAACGTTAATTAGAAATACAGTTTGTCTCGTGACTTTATATCATAAAAAGAGTACAATGAGCTTAGTTGTTTGTATCAACTTTTCGGGACGGATAAACAAAAAGGGGCATCTTTTAGCCTTATTTCTTTTTTTATTCAGTAGCAATGGCTTTACTCGGATCAATTTTTTGAGGAAGTATCTCCCTAGCCTGGAATCTTGAACCGTCTCCAAATGAAGGAGAGGTGCAAGTGCACCTACCATGCTATAACTTTCTTTGCTAATTAATTTTTCAATTGGGCAACAAGAAGTTGTTTTTAACTTGAGCACTTACTTTTGTGTAAAGTAATATTATGTTTTTGGAAAGATTGAAATCCTCAATTGTTAAGATGATAAAAATTTTAAAAACAAGAAGGATCTAGATTCTTCAAATTAGTTAAGCTAAACAAAATGATTATAAATTAGGCCTTTTTTTCATCGAAAATGTTGTTTCCCGTTTAAAGACTTTTAGAAAACTAACATAAACCGTGTTATTAACCCATCAGCTAAGCATTTTTCTCAAAACTCTAATTGTAGACCATTTGACAGCAGTCCAATTTTTTTTCTTTTATTTTTGGACTAGTTTGGTTTGTGGAAAAAAATCTCATTAAAATATATATATTTTTTTGAAAGTTGATGTTTGGATATATGTTGTCTGAAAAAGTAGTTTTGCATAGTTGGTTGACCATAAGATATTATCATATTTCAAAGTGGCTTATGTTTGGTTAAGTATCTATTTTTCTAAGAAAGTTATGTAAATAAAATACTTATGTGGGAACCGGCCTATTGGGCCTATTTTGAATTGAAGCCGATTGGCTCAATCGACTCCCGTTTATAAATTCAAAACAAAAAAAATATGGCAATGTAACAGAGGATGCGATTGCGATTCTCTCCTCCGGTGCTCTGCCGATCAGATAAGGACATGGTAACTGTGGTATTAGAGCTCGATACAGATCGATCACTGATCGTTTGGGCCGCACTGTCTATAAACTTAGATAAGTAGATTTTAAGTAAAACAAAAGGATGAATTGTTTTTGTCATAGAATATGCTGGTCCGCTGGCCCACTACCATTATTTGTTTCCATACAAGTTTTAGAAATAAATGAGCTCGAATATAGCTTTTTTACTTTAAAAGAAACAAATACACATGAAATACTATTTGGATCATTAATGTTTCATTAAACCATTTGTTGTGGTTCGAATTTGGCCCGAGGGTGACCACACTGGTGGAGTCGAAGGAGCTGCCGGTGGTTGAAAGGAAAAGGTGGGAGCCACCTCCTGCGCGACAGCCGCGGACCTGCACAAAGCCTCACCGGTGTTTCCGGTGAGGGCCCTCCGACGATCAAGTTAGAGTGGAATAAATTTGATCCAGCAAAAAAGGATCCCTTAGAAGTTACCTGGCCGAGCTATTTATAGCCTCGATGGAGTGGCCCAAGTGGCAGAGGTACTGTCAGCCCTCATCATGAGGGGGCGTAGCTCTGAGCTGGATAGCGCGCAGCTTGGGCTGGCTGGTGGTGTGCAGTACCGCCCGTTCTTGAGAACGGTAGGGTGTTGACAGTCACGACAATGTCTGATTGGAGTAGTTAAGGTGTCGTCTGACTAGTGAAGGCCGATTATGGAGACGTGACGCGGTAATGTTGTGAAGTACGGCCATGTAGGTGGGCATAGGCCCGCACATGGGTGCGGTCGTTGGCGAGGCCGAGCTCATTAAGTAGTTGTGTCACGCGTTTGACGAGGTCGGCTCGGTAGGTGTTGGGAGTAGCTCGGCTTTCCGAATTTTGAAATGTGCTTGGTGGAGCACCCTGAGCTCGAGTGTCGGAGCGTATTGCTGGGATTGGCGCCCCGAGCTTGGTCGGGGCGGATCAGCGATTGTCTCGAGGTACCCCGAGCTTGGTCGGGGGAGTCAGCGAATATATGAAGTTGGTGGAGCTTTTGGCGGAAATCTGAGGATGAGTTGACCCTGGGCCGAAGTGAAGATTCAGCTGATTGTCGTTAATATTTATTGGGCCGAAACTGGGCGGTCTTTTAGTTGTGGGCTAGACGATCCATTTTTTCCTCTATCATTTGTCCCCCACTTCCGAGGTCGAGCTGCCTTGCTGCTCGAACGATGGAAGTAGTCAGGCTCCTGATCATTCAGTGCTTCAGTTACATAGGAAAAAAGAGGTGGGTGCTGAACTGAATATGCTTCGGTCCACTTCTTGGCCGAGAGCTCGACGTTGGACTTGGGACGTCCGAGCTACTAGATTTTCTGGGGTGGAACTCGCTACGAAAATTTTACAGGGTTCCACGTAGGCGTTCCTTTCTGGAGAGTTGTTGGATTAGGACGAGGAGGGTTTCGATCATTAATTCTCCGTCCCTCGAAGCATTCCGTCTGGTGGAACATGAGGAGTTGGCCATTAATGCTCCTTTCTTCGAAGCGTCTCATCTGGCGGAAGGTGGGAGGTCAATCATCAATATTTCGAGCTCCGAAGCGCCCTCCATAATGATCAGCATTTAGTGAGGCGATTCGGAGAAATTTGTTGAGGTCATCTTATGGCTCGCCACGTGGCAAATCTAGCGTCGTAGATCATTTAGGTTGCCTGATCGGAGCCGTTGTAGTGGCCTATATAAGGCCTGAAAAAGGGGTCCTAGGGTCATTACTTGACCCTCCCCTTGCTCCTGATCTTCCTTCTTCAGTCGCCGTTGCTGGGGTGTTGGAGCTTTCTTCCGGGCATTCTTGGGAGCTTTTTGCTAGCTTTTGTGCCGCCCGTTGACTTCTTCTTCCGAGAGTCATTCTTCTTTCCCTCCCGTCCATCTCTTTCCGCCGAGCTTTCGGATAGGTATTTTATCCCTCTTTTCGGTCGCTCGGGGAGTCTTTCATCTTCCCCCCTTTTTTCTATAATCTTAATGCCAGGGTAATGGACTCGCCGACGAGGGCATTGATGTTTGATGTAGTTCCATCGCGAGCTTCGGCCTCTTCCGAGGTGGAAGAAGTTGAACTTGAGGTGGGCCCGAGCCCGTACGGAATTGGCTCACTTATGACCGACGAGGATCTGCGGACAACCGCGTAGTTCCTTCGGAGTTCGTCCTTGAACCCCCGGACCTCGGAGGCCGAGTCACCAACCCACCTAATGGTTGAGTCGGAACGTACGTAGATATACTCTAAGCAGGACTGAGGTTTCCTCTAATAGGTTTGTGGGTGAGCTTCTGACGGTGTATGGCCTGGTACCTGCGCAGCTTGCCCCGAACTTGTGGAGGCTAATCATCGGCTTCCTCGCCCTCTACCTAGCACACGACTTGCCCTCCTTGGTGAATATCTTTAAGAGTTGCTTCATATTAAAAGGCAACCCTGTAGATAAAGGATGGTGGTACTTCTCTCCTCAAGGAAGCCGCAAGTTATTTGGAGGCCTGTCTACTTCCATCCATGGATGGAAGGACAATTTTTTTTTATCTCCTCCAAACGGTCGTGGAAATTTAATCTAATCTGAAGCTTTTTGCTGGTCCCAGTGAATGATAAACCCACTTTTTCTTTCTTCGGTGATCAACTAGTCGTAATTTATCTTGTGAAGAGAAAACTTTTTATATATCTCGCATGCCTAGGGAAAAATAAAAGAAAAGGAGAGCCGGTTGCTCGGTGACGCCATGCATCAGGTGCAATTTCTCCATCACGTTCAACTAGTCGTAATTTATTTTGTGAAGTAAGAACTTTTTATATATCTCGCATGCGTGAGGAAAAATAAAAGAAAAGGAGAGCCAGTGCTCGGTGACGCCATGCATCGGGTGCAATTTCTCTATCACGTCCCACCAACCCAATCTTGTTTTGTTTTGTTTTTTTTCCACCCAATCTTGTTTTGTTTTGTTTGGAGCATTTGACCACAATTGGATGGTTTATTCAGACTTGTAATCTATGTCTTGATGGAACCAATTATCATCCAGGGATGCCTTTGCGTATTATGACCAACTCCAGTAGAAACCTTTCGTTTTTGCTTCAGCCAACGTAGGCTACAGTGTTCAAATGCAATGCATCAGAAACCTAGAGATTCACGCTTGACAGATGATTACTCTCGGTTAACCAGCTATTGGCTTTCATTATTCGATCCTATATATCGCATCTAGTTTCAATGGAAACTCTTTGTTTCTACCGTGCAATGATTCCACTAAGGTGGATCGGAATGCATGATGAACTTTTTAAAATTAGTGGTTTGCTGACGAAGCAAAACACCATGCAATCCGCACCAATTCAATCATGCATAAAAAGCAACCTAACCATGTTTTTTTTTCAGTGGCAATACTTGAAAACATCTTTAATAAGAATAGTTAATACTTAATAGAAGTACCAGCAGATTCATTGTTTTAATATGCTCTCTCTCTCTCTCTCTCTCTCTCTCTCTCTCTCTCTCTCTCTCTCTCTCTCTCTCTCCAGTTTTATTTTGCTTTGTTACTATTTTTTGTAAGCTATCTATTTTGAAACAAATGATAAACTAGTTAAAATAACCTTATACCACGCTAATCCGTGTAAATTATAACGTATATTAATTTGCATGACCAATTAACTTTGTTAGATAATCCAAAATATGGCTGTTTGTAAGCAAAAAAATCTTAAAACAAACATTATTTGAAATCTCAACGTGAGGCTGCGTTGCTAACTTTTGGTAGGTATCATAAAACATTTATGTTTTCTGGTCTAAATTAATTTTAGGATAACTAAAACACATGATAAATATTTCCCTCAAAAATTTACTCTAACCTCATAACGTTGGATTGAAGAGGTGAATGCACGGCATTTCAGAGAGTTTATCTGGACTAGAGCTGATGTTATCTCTATTTGTGTCCGAACAAGCTGGGACTCTACCATGTACTAGACATGATAGTGTCTGAAATATTTCCATTTGAGGTCATGGTAGTGTCATGTTGATTGAAAAAAAAAAAGAATCTGTCACATCATATATTCCATTTTTGGGTGTCAAACCTTGAGTGTCGATCCCAACATGTTCTTATCACCAACCTTTTCAACGTGCCTGATTAGCTTGTATCTAAGAAGTTGAATTACCGAACCACCTTTGATGTTGGAATTGAAGAAGCTGGTTGCGTAACAAAGAACCACAAAGGTTCGTTTTTCAGAACTGCCGCTCTAGTATCTGTCATCCTTAAATTTTAAGGATGCTGTCCATATACTTTCATCGGATAAGTTTTTCTTTGCCTACCGGATGTGGATGTCATGATCCTTGGGAAATTGATAGTGAGATATGTAATTAATTAGAAGTGTAAGCTTCTCAGACGCTAGATCTAGTTGTAAAAAGTTTGAATATCCATGCAATCCATTTGGCAAATTAAGCTATTCTAATATGTTTCCTTGGATCCGTTTGGATCCGGCTAGATTTGGTTCATTTAAATTTAGCGAGAAGAAAGTAAGATTATATTGATGTTGTGTTTGTTCTCTTGTACTAGTTTGTAGATTTACCCTAAACTTCTAAAGAATCAAATCTCTCGATGGTGCCTGTCATTGCACTCAATTTATGATATCTGGTATTGCTGGTTGATTGATTTCTTATTATTTATGGTGTAGCAGTTCGGAGTTTTTACTGTAAGGCTCACAAACTTCTTTCTTTTTCTCTTTTTCAGAGTTGTAGGTTGCATAGCACTTGGTGATGGTTGAGATCACAGGCACCGATCATGGTTGAATGATTAAATTCTGTAATTAAATCAGTTTTATTATTTGTTATAGATTGAGATCATTATCCGTCAAGGATATTGAGATTGTGATAAATTTTTCAAGCCTAGCATATTCTTTAGAGCTCTGCACTAAAAAATGTATGACCATGTTACGTGTTCGGACCCGGGTGGTGGGTTTGGGACGTGATAGATTAGGAGAACACCACAATATATAGGAATTTTCTAGCCACTACTTTTAATCAAGGAAATTTTACTAGAAATACCTATTTCATGTTTGATAAAGGACTCATTTTGATGCCTTTACTTTGAAGGGAGGCAAGCCACACCTATTTTGTCAGATAATTACAACCTCAAATATAAGCAGCCAGGACAAGAGACAAGATAAGAAGGGTAACATCTTTGAGACTTTATCAAACCATTGTATTGAATGTTTGTACAGATGTGTTGACCAAACAAATTCTGTAGACGAAGAATAAGGATCGAAATAGACTGCTTCTGTTCAAATTCATATGTATGAAAATGATTTTCTTTTTCTCAACCAAATTCTACGTATGAAAGAAGCTGAGCTGAATTTGACATCATCTGCTGCCAAGATAACTTTCCACCTATATATATATATATGTATATGTATATATATATATATATATGTATATATGTATATGTATGTATATATGTATGTATATATGTGTATATATGTATGTATGTATATATGTCTGTATATATGTGTATATATGTATGTATATATGTGTATATATGTATGTATATATGTGTATATATGTATGT
>JAOXJJ010000469.1:248999-260000 GCA_025769935.1 Phoenix roebelenii
TATATATATGTATGTATGTATATATATATGTATGTATGTATATATATATGTATGTATGTATATATATATGTATGTATATATATATATATATATATATGGGTGTGTGTGTGTGTGTGTTGCTGAATCAGTCCGATACTTAGAAATATATTTTTATTTAATTATTAATAAGTAAAATTGCAACAATGTTTTATTATTCTTTTAATCTAGAAAGGATCGGAGAAGTCCAACCGAAATTAGGACATCAACTCAATGAAAATAAAGTAATACCATGTTATCAAAGAAGATGAGATTATTTTGACATCACTGGCTGCTAACTTAATTTAGTGGCCACTTAGCACGAGTGGGCCCACTTTTTTGTCCGACTCTCTCTCTCACTCTCACACTGACATCACTGGCTGCCAACTTAATTTAGTAGCCACCTGGCAAATATGGGCCCTCTTTTTTGTCTCTCTCTCACGCGCACGAAACACGCAAACGACAACTAATTTGTTGAAGTTATGTTTTAGTTATATATTTTTTAAATTATATGTATTATTAATATACGTTACACATAAATCTTGAACCAAGATACCATGGATGTTGTCCCAGCCACTCAAAAGTAGATCTTTAAGCAGTCCTACCTTAATTTTTATAACATCTATGAAATTGAAGGATGAAGGTTAAAAACTATGCTCTTATAATGTATAAATATTGCATGTCTGAACCAGGATCAAGCACAACCAAAAAGGCTTAATGTCTTAGCCGAGAAACATACATATGAGATTTCTTAATTTTTGTATTCTTTACAAAAAAATATCTTAAATTTTTCGCATTGAAAAATCTCCAATCGTTAATTTTTGTTATCATGAGCTTTAACGCACCGGAGAACCAAGGTATCATTGGACCATGGGTGAGCCAGATTGAGAACAAGATGCATGGTTTCAGTATCACTCCATTTGCCCACCTACTCTAAATTACTGATTGATCGAGGGCAAGTTACTTATTTATTTATATTTAAACTTCCTTCGCCCACCTACTCTGAATTAACTTTCTTTTCTGACATCTTTTGTTTTGAAAAAAAAAAAATTCTAAACACTTGTGTGCATATGTGTGCGTTTACCTTCGTATCACATGCAAAAAGACATAAAACTATAAGATATACGTAGATATATGAAAATTTTATTCAAAAAAATGGACTGACCGTAACTTGCTACTTTGATTCAGAGCCAAGTGAGATGATGATGCTGTCTTACATTTTAGATTTTGACGGGTAGCCTGCCCACAGTATTCTGTTACCTACTAACCTTCCTTGTAGGTTAGTGTAACAAGTTTGGTGAAACATTGCCTCCTTGTTCACAACCTAGACGATAAGGTAAAGGTTCCAACCCGTCAATCCATGCTTGGTTGGCAGAGGCACATCCAAACCCTATTTGTAGCATATAACACCCTTCCAAGCAACCTCAATTGTTCAGCCACATATTCATGAACCTTAAATGAAAAATTCTATTATCAGCATGGAAATTCCAGCTATTTAACCTTACATACACCAATATATAAGCACCATATGTCTTTCTATACCAAAGTTCGTCATCCTGTTACCGTGTTAGTAGATCTGGTATGAAGGCTGATCCAGTGTGTCGTCTGTCGATACCCTTCCATATTATATACTGGTATGGTATGGTATAATCAATAAATTTTATTCTATATCACATTGACCTACTGGTAGATTTTCTTGTGCATGGTATACATAGCACACGAGACTAATTTGAATATGGATGATTAACCTAAAAGATCACGGGGTGAGAGTGGCATGGGGCTTTGGGCGGTGAGTTAAGATTGTCTCTAATTCGATAGTCCAAGCTCGACATTGTTGCTATCTGTTTATTGCACGAATGGATGGTCCATGATAAGATAAAAAGTAAGTCATTATCAATCCTTGCCAAGAGTAATACGCACTTATGTACCGTACGTGCAGCTAATGAGTGTGATTGAGCAGGCTCTACTTGATATGGTGTCCCATGTACCCCTTAGGGCTCACTTTATCATGAATATTATGCAATAACGGATGGCTGTGATTGGAAAATTGGACCTCTCCGGTCCAACGACCACCTGAAATGGAGCCGCCCTTCTAAAACAAAACAATATATATGCTCTCGTAACCTTGCACCAAGTCCACCAAATTTGACTGCAATGCATTTATAATGATCTGTGGATGGATCAAAAGCTTCTGAAAGCGAAAATGGATTTGCTGGAGGCAAAGAGCTGCCGAAAGCCATGCACGGTAAAGATCTGAAACAAGATTTGAGTCCAAATCTGCACAAGTTGTCGGCCTCCTTCAACGACAAAGAGCACGTCCTTTTTCTCTTAAGATATGATTCGAAGTGGAGAATTCTTTTAGCTGCTGGATCCCATAGGAATAGAGGGCTAGAGATAAGCTCTGACTCGCAAACATTATATTTGACAGCAACGAGCTTGGCTTCGGAACATCTTGGAGGCACTCACAACAACCAGTTTCAATATATAAACCTCACTTAGAGTTCCATTGGCAATTTGGCATCACCCATGCATTGGGCTCTAAGAGCTCTTGTTCAAAGACTCATTTCGGTGAGATTCGCTTTGATACTACTGGTGCGGCAGGTGCTTCACCATTGATATAACTATAAGAACCTTTAGATAGATGAGTCACCGCTCGCCAATGCTATGTTTAAGAAGTGCATGGATCCCACTGTTTGGGATGCTTCCCACTTCAACCTTGAGAATGATTGCCTACGCAGACAAACTTGCAAAAACAGCTCATCCAGATCCAAACTTTAAATGGCTGTCATTATATTATAAATTTATAGTGAACACTCAAGCAATTTCAGATACATCATGCATCTCGTCACTTTATATCAGCTATATTTTATGATAGAATTATTCAACTACATAATATTATCACTATTATTCTGATGAATAAAATAATAACACTAAAGCTCTATCAATCGATGAACTCATTAATTTTTGTAACAGTATCTGTTATATTTTTTGTTACGTAAGAAGATTGGCACTATTCATATCTTGTCATGAACCGGCGCCGTATAAGCCATCGGATCAAACAGCAAAAATTAATAGAGTTCCATGGCTCTGTAAGATTATAACATAATCCTAACACTGCCTAAATGATTACACAATGATACTGCGATGCAAGTATAAACAAGGAAGAGAACAGGAGAAGCTAAGAATACCAAAGATTAGATCTTCTAATAGATACGGATGCCCATTGCCCGGCCCCAAGGGTTAACATGCAAAGTGTACGTTATACAAATGAGATGTTCAGCCGCCCCGGTTCGGCGAAGGCTGAGATCAGGGACCAGTGCAAAACAGGGGCGACACGTAGGATGGACGTTGACTGCGGGGTCACGTTAATTAAGATGTCAACAAGAGGCCTGAGAAACAAGAATGGAATCCAACCCTCACCACCTTGGCATCTTTGCCACGTAAGCAGGGACCGTGACCTACCACTTTTTATTCCCACGAACCACCAGCCACCACTTCTCTCACTCCTCACATTCTTCCAGCTGCTTTTTCCGTAGCGGAGCCTCTCACGCAGTTCTTCAGCATCCTCCTACCATTCTCCACCCTCATTCTTTGACCTTCCTATTAGTACTTCATTCATTTCTATATCTGCCTCCCCCCTCCCCTCCTCTCTGCCTCTCCACTTCTCTCTCTCTCTCTCTCTCTCTCTCCCTCTTATTGGCCTTTGATCTGCGTGCTGTTTGGGGAGTTCGGAGAGATGAAGGTTGGATATTTGTTATATTTGATTCCTTCTTTCTATCAAATGAGATGCTATTCTAATGGCATGGTTTCTTTATGGATTCTCTCTTCATCTTCATCATTTTGCAAGATACATATCTTAAAAAGGAATCGTCTTCACCATCTAGCTTGTACTTTTCATCTGGGATCTGAAGAATGATTCCTCATTTTCAAATGCTTTGGTCTTTGCGTTTATGCAGAGTTTTTTTTATAGAAAAAAATAATGTGGTTATAGTTGGGTGTCGTTTTATCTTTGTAAAGTCTTATGTTTCGGAAAGCAAGAGTATATTTTTTGTGAGCTGTTACAAGAAATTTAGCTAACAAGTGATGTCTTTGATGTTTGTTCAAGCTTATTCATGTTTGTTATTTCCTTTTATTCTTCCCTTCCTTTGTTCTAATGATGATGCAAGTATAAATGAGGGGATCTGTCTCTGTTTTTCTCGCTCATCTCCGCCAGTGATCAAATCATGATTACTGGCTATTCTTTCATAAAAAAACACAGATTATTTATTATTGAAAACTAGTCTGATATTTGGGGTTTCTTTGCAGAAAGTTGTAGTGAAACTAGACTTGCATGATGACAAAGACAAACAGAAGGCTCTCAAGACTGTGTCCGCCCTTCCAGGTGTCATATCCCCTCCTCTAACATCCACACGTCCAAAATAACAAATTAAAAAAAGGTTAGCTACATGTTATCCTGCATTTCACTTCACAGGAATCGATTCCATTTCAATGGACATGAAGGAGAAGAAACTGACGGTGGTTGGGGCAGTCGACCCTGTCAACGTTGTGAGCAAACTCAGGAAATTCTGGCCGACCGACATGTTCTCAGTAGGCCCAGCGAAGGAGCCTGAGAAGGAGAAGAAAGAAGAGCCGAAGAAGGAGGAGCCGAAGAAGGAGGAGCCCAAGAAAGAGGAACCCAAGAAGGAGGAGCCCAAGAAAGAGGAACCCAAGAAGGAGGAGCCCAAGAAAGAGGAACCCAAGAAGGATCCCCATGAGCAGATGATGACCGAGCTCATCAATGCCTACAAATCTTACCATCCTCAACTCACCACACATTACTATGTCCACAGTGCAGAGGAGAATCCAAATTCTTGTTCCATCTTGTAAGTGATTACGTGGAAACAGGGAAGGTTTTATTTAAGTCTTGCAGAAATAATTTGAGCCTTCCCAACCAGCTGCGGAATTAAAGAAGTGACTCTGCATGGATGGTGGGTGGTTGCTTCAAGATTTCCCGTTTCTGTTAGAAGGTATGTTTCATGGTGAACGAATAAGTTCTATGGGTTGCTTGAGCTTTCGATGTCTAGGAAATATGTACAGAATATTTAAATAAACTTCTGTATCTGGTTTCTGAGTATATATGTCTGTAAGAAGCGGCCTTAAGACACTTTTGATTTCTTATTCTATATGGTTTCTCACTTTTGGAATTGCATCTTTCACTGAAATAAATGGGAATATAAAGCTATGGCAGGAGTTTAAAGACAGTGGACTTCTTGGATGCTGATTGAAAGTCACATGTATCAGTTCTAAATGATTAGTTTATATGTGCATTGGTTGGTACCTTCAATTATTTATTCCGATGACGTTGATGCTCAAATTCGAGGATTGTCTGATTTACACAAATGGAGGCCTTCGGCCATATACAGCAAGCGTTGGGAGCAACAGAAGGTTGCTTTTGGGAAAAACAAGAAAAACAGAAATTATCTATCCTTCAATTATGCTGTCTATGGATCAAATTATTTCGTTGATTGGATTTCACTTGACTATCTATGGCTCCATGGCGTGTGCTCGGGGTAGAAGTTTTGTATAAATGTATCGCCTTATTATTAAGTATTTTGCTTTAAGTTCTTTTCTCCATAAGAGGTGGAATAGAATAATCCGGTTACCCACTTATCCGACTGTTGCTAAGCAGTTTTTGGATATCAAATGAACCTTCCCAGATGGTAATCTTAATATGGCCGATTTACCCTCTTTTGCAATCAGTTTCGCTACAGTACTTGCTGCTCTAGCTAATTGTTACTATATTTCAGTTTTAGTATTTGGAAATTTATTTTTCTTTTTTTACAAGATCAATTTATTATACCAGTCTCGTAAAAATACATCCACAAAAATTAGAACATAAAAATAGATATCCCAATTTTAGAAATTGATTGAGGCACCATAACTTCATACTAGAATTCCACAACTATTTCATTGAAATAATTTGTTTAGTATTATGGACTTTGGTGTTTTTGTTTTAAAAAAGTAAGCAATGTTTCGGTAGCATTTACTACAAGCACAAGTGCGCAATTACTGACAATAATGACATCGAAGGATATCTAGAAGAACAATCAAATGCCACTAGGTAGCTGAAATTTTGTCCAACTAAAGAGCAGAAAATTGTGTTTTTTCTCCAAAACATTCCTATTATCCTAGTAAACAGGGAGATCACAATGGATATCTTTTATAATAGTCCAAAGCCAGCAACGTAAGGGGCCCTTGAAAAGAAAGAAAAGTAATGTGGGCAAGGAATGACACCTAGAAGATTCTCTCATCACTTGATAAAAGACACGAGAATGCAACTTTATCATGCATGCAACCACATGGATCGGCAAATCATTCAATAGTTCTTGTCACTAATCTTTCTCCCCATCAAACTGCCCATTTACGTATGGGGATATCATTTCCTTAAAAGGATTTGCCAAGTTGTATGCTATGATCTTATTATATTTTATTTGATATAAAGAGGGATTTTTTTTTTCTCTATACATCAACTTTTTTACCCCACAATGTCTCCATGGTTTCCACATATCTATGTGAGGGTAAATGTAATTTTATAGGGACAAAAAAAAATAAAGAATTATGAAAATATGAAATATCCAATAATTGCCGTCATCAAGGTGCTGGAAATTGTATAGAAAATGGGGTAGACGAAAATTTTAAACGAAGGATGAGGAGTTAATTGAAAACTAAAAATTACCGAAGAGTAATTTTATATAATTTTTTACAAATCTGAAATATGATAATTGTGTAGGAAATTTTGAAAGTTGACATATTTGAAAATTTTAAATGAAGACGGGCAGGCATTTAAAAATTAAAAACCATTTAAAATGGAGTTTAAAATGGATTTAAATGCTTAACCTTTTACCACAAAAGACTGTCACGTTGATTCATAGGCTTGCATAAAGAATGGTGCAATATGTAGAGCTAGGGATGTTGGATATGATTAGCACCCCTTCATTTGATCTTTGGTCCTTTGGTGGATTTAAACCCTTCAGTGTATCGATATACAGATTTCTTGATCATCTACACCATTTGAAACTCACACCAATCAAACATCCAATGCATCATGTGATGCATAATTAACAATTGATCATCCGCAATGCAATACACTCAAACTTGTAATCTCCTCATTGGAGTTTAGAAGTTGGGATGTCTACGTAGAAGAATATGGATTTTTATTCTCAATAATTAATTCAACAAGGAGAATTCATTATCTTGCTCACTTGACTTCTGTGGCCTAATCAATGTAAAGCTTTTGCGGCATGAACTACATAAGATGCTTGAAATGGTTCTCACATTCCCAACATTTTAACCACCTTAACATGCTGCTATCATAGCCAGATTTGCAAAAATTGGAACGTACGAGCGATATTTTCTTAATTCTTCTGCCGAAGAAGCCTCAAAACCAAGCCTATACTCTGCCACATGAAAATTGACAAACCTAAAGATGTAGTGCCAGTCTGAATCATGATTAATTAAGCTAATCTTATTTATTTTGGGTTGTTTAGTAAGGTTCACTCTTATCGTCCCTACTGAGTTTAGATAAAGCGAATGAGAAGACATTGCTCCTACTGGGTTTAGATAATAGGCAATGTCAAATCAAAGTACTAGATTTATCAAACAATACATTAGTACTTTTTGGTTGCTAGCTGTATATGAGCTATATTGTTAGCTGTATATAAACTGTATAGCTATCTTCAATTATAAGAGATGAACTATGGCACTGTTTGATGTATGGAATAAAGATCATATTCTTCTCTCCCTATGTCTCTCTCTCCCCTCTCCCTCTATGTTTACATTGATAAATTTAGCACGTCGCTGGATTTATCAAATGGTATCAACAGACGTTATACTGGTTGGCATCTATTTTTCCATAGGAGAGGTCTTAGCTTAAAATCACAGAGGTGGCAATCTATCAAATGGCGCTTGCAACTTGAAATCTCACTCATTTAGAATATGTTCGTGTCCATAAGCAGAACAACAACGCCTGACATTAGACGCAGCTCAAAGTTGACAAGAAGCTTGCAATGGAGAAAAAGTCGTGGCAAAGTGACACTTCCCATTCACTGCCTAATACCGCCCAATATCTTGTGCAAAGAGAAGCCTCCATCATCCAATGGCTCAGACAAAACGAAAGCAATGCTTGCCTAAATTTGTGAACTTGTGCATATTAAAACAGGAAGCTGTGCAAACCCTGAGGAAAGGGAAACCTTATTCTGGTACTCTCTGGCCCACTGATTGATGGGCGATACAAGTTCTTGCTTAGATATGCATCAACTTGGTCAAAGGAACGGCATGAATTCAGAACCATGCTGATAGTGGCATGGGCAGTGCAACGATTCTTTGAGACTCCGCAACAAAACCATCGCCTTTAGCCAGGCTTTCGGTGGGGTGACTCAGATGATTTGACACTAAAGTACAAACGTCCAGAGCTCTCCAACGTGGACGGGATAATCTTCAACCATCTCGCCTGAATGGAGTCCGCAAAGTACTTCAAGTTGATACGACTCTCACAAGTAAAAGTAATTGATGTTGCTAGTTTTCTAAGGTCCAAAACTGAGGATCCCGGTGGAGATCTGATGTCCTATTCTCAACAAACATTTAATGAAAAGCATGGGCCTTGACCATAATGGATTTTCACTGCTTAATATTAGCAGAACATAACATTTTAATTGGATCATATATATATATATATATATTGTTTCAGAATATTGGTTTTAAAAAGAATTATGCATGTTAAAAAATACTTAATAGAATGTGCAACCCCTCTATTAGAAGATTGGGGTGCCAATATATTGCCCGAACTTTTCAAATTGTATGTTTTTAGAATAAATACTATAATTAGCAGATTTTTACCACGATAAATGTTATTTAGGATCACAAAAATGAAGCATTGATAAAGCAGGATACTCTTCTATGCGTATTCTGTACCACAAAGCTCTATACTATCCAGGATAGCCACCACATCATCCATATCAGAGACGGATGATTATGGCTCATCTTTGGTGTATATCATATTTAACATCGAGCTCAACTAATTGGATTTTGAAGACGAGGGACAACCGTCCATCTCTAAAGAATCTCGATAGGAGATTGTTTTAAGCAAAGCTATCAACCTCTTCAAATTAAAGAAAGAGCATGGCTCCAGCCTGGTTTACTTCTAGCTTTTTGAAGCTGTCTTCCGCACTTATCAGAGTTTCCCAAATTCTTCCTTCTCTCTAGATTATCCTTTAATTGATAATCCGTTATGTATCTCTTCGTAATCTTAACGAAATTAGGTGAAGCTTTGCTCTTTCTTTTTCTGGAAAAAAACGTTACATGTCATGGTGATCAAATCACCAAAAGAGCCATCTGGTTGAGTTGGTTAGTCCTCAAACTATTTTAATTAACGCTGCCAACAAAGAGCCCTTTTTTTTTCCTGTTTTTCTCTTTTTGTCTTGGGGTCAAAGAATCCTGGTTAGAGCTTTATGAAACCATCCTTGGTCTCGGTATGATAGAGAGTATACTCTTTACGAGCACTCTAGCAAACCTTAGAAGCTTATTATTTTCGCCCTTTGTTGAGAATAAAAGCTGAAAATTCCACCAATCTATCAAATATTTCAGGAAAACAAAGTGAAAAGAATCCACCATGCTCTCCTCAGGAAGGAGTGTATCCATTCCTCTCATGTTTAGAATAAATAGACGAGCTTCTAAATTAAAGATCCAAAGTGATAATTATGATCTTTACCATTAAAAATATCTAAAAATAAAAAAATCATATATATATATATATATATATATATATATTAACTTATGTATAATGTAGATACAAAAATAGATGATTTCTACAATGCTAATGTACTAAGATGCGTGAAAATGCTTAACTTGAGAATCAATTTTACTGATCATAACCCATACATGTTAATATATATATAAATTGAAAATCAATAAATTTTAATGCTTAGATCATAGCAAAATATAACTCATATCATTTTAATCCAAAAATTTTGCATCCAGTTGATATATAGATTTCATAGAATTTTTTTTGAGCCTTTGAGTGGCTTTAGAGCGCCATTAGGTGGTCTCGTGTGCATGAAAAACCAAGATGGTCTTTGGCGTGAAGGACCTAACCACTCCCTTAGACTGGGAGCCAACTTCGTATAGAAAAGAGTGACCGCCAGCCCATAGGCCCATAGTCTTTTTTCAAGGCCTGATGCCGAATAAAGGAGAAAAACAAACACATACACACAATGATAATGTCTAGCCCAGTACAGAAATCGGGCATAGGAAAAAAAAATTGCCCCTATTTTTTTTTAGAGAGAAACATTTTAGCTATGAACTGTTACAAGATTGTTGTGCCAAGGCCAGGGCCGGATCTTATCATTCTTTTTTTTTTTTTTTTGGTACATAATCTTTCATTCTTTACTTTTTTTGTAGAAATTATTTTTTGAATATAATATTTTGCAGAAGATACACAGCTCATATAGTTGCATACTGAAGATATAGGGATCCTTCAAATCACTTGTTCAGCTTGTTGAATAGCTTAATATGTCTACTTACAGACTACTATTTTTTGTAAAAAAAATTATTGCACTTTTGTATTTTTTTTACAAATTCTTTATAAATAATTTTTGTAAGCTCCCTCTTTTCCAATAAAGGCCGGGTGGCTTTGCCTCCCTCTTCATCAAAAAAATATTTGAAACACTTTTGAAACTGTTTCTATATGGGCGAAAACAAGATCCAAGCACAAGTCCGTGACCAAACCTAGGCTGATTACAAATAACTTACAATCATATTCCCAAGCCTATCTTAAACGTTTGTGAATCCACCCATAGCAGTTCGCTCCTTCAAGGCCCCAAACCGTGACAAGCCACCTCTTACCTTGTCTGTGGAAGATATGACATTGATCATTGCTCAACTACTCATTGGAATGTTCATGGACAAGTTGTAAAGCCTGTGAACTCTGCCAAATAGGCTCTCTTGCTGATG
>JAOXJJ010000469.1:265676-276475 GCA_025769935.1 Phoenix roebelenii
CAGTCCATTCTTGGGAATGATGAGGCGTTGACAGTCGTAGCAGGGTATGGTCCCTGGTTGATATGTCGTGGCGTGGTTGACAAGTAAAGCTTGGTGCGGTGAGGCTGTTGCAGAGCATGGCTGCAGCGTATGGACGACGAGATCGGCCTTCTGAGGTCAGCTCGGCCTTCTGTGCTCGGTATTCTGAGCTCGGCCGCCTTCATGAGCTCGGCCTGGATGAGCTCGGCCTTGCTGTCGGATTTGGGTGCTTTGCTTGTGCTTGTGGGGTGGTTCATTTTTCCCCCAACAGAGGATAAGGTTTATTTTTTATTTTTTTAAAAATTAAATCTTCTTAAATTAAAACTCCAACATCTAGAGTCCTATTTATCTCCATCGACACTAACTTTTTGCTGATTTATGCTCTTGGGACCTCTCCCAACAGGAGCCGTTTCATTAGGGCAGCGTGGCTATAACCCATGCGACGCCGTGCTGTGGAACTATTGATGCGGTCCTGTTGGACTTGGTTTCCAAGCCTCCGAGCTTAACCATATCATGAGCAAGAGATAAATACCATGGAATCCAATTAAATACTTGCGGTAGTGCAATAGCTAAGAGAGACGAGGCCTAATCCTACGTCACTTTAACATTCTATTTGCCATGCATGCATGCTTGTGTTGTGTTAGGGCTTGTTGTTGACGAGCAACAGAATCTTCAGCCCTACTCTCCTCATGTAGAGCCATCGCAATCCTATCCGACCGCGGCCACCTGCGGTCTTTTTCGGTACCCGATGCCAACTTTTGTGCACATGAGCGAGCTCAGGCAAGGTGCAGCGCTTGGAGTCAGTGATAAAGAGATCAGAAAGGTGACCGATCCCTTCGGAGGAAGAAGACAGTGAACAGTGGCTGTGAGGGAACTTTAACCGGGCCTTTCATCATGACTATCGGTGTCTCATTACTTGCCACATCTCAAAGTTTTAAACAGCGTTCGCCCAAAAACAAAGTAAAACGTAGTTTTGCACGGTGGTCCTTCGTGTGGACGCAAGGCACCAGAGAGAGAGAGAGAGAGAGAGAGAGAGAGAGAGAGAGAGAGAGAGATCAAAAGCGACGCCGAGCCTGGAAACTCGACAGCCTGATGTTTTCCTCCCCCGATCCCTCTTGAGATCGAGAAACTTCTAAAACAGTACATGTAATTGGGCTTGGACCTGAAGCATGATGCATTTGAGAAGTCTGCTTCCATCCGAATCATATTTCTATTTTTATTGATGTAGCTCAACATGATATGTTTGCTAACTGAGGCTAAAATGAGCCCGCATTACATAGTCCAATCTTGGTCCAACTTAAAATTTCTCAGCCTCCTTGTAAGTCACCCTTTGATGTGTTTGGTTCGTAAGTTGATATTAGGACTATTATTGTTATTGTTATAGGTTAAGGGCTCGAATGAGATTGATTGAAGCACCCATCCTCATAAATAAGGTTTGTGGTAGCATTCTGCATTGACATACTGGTTCTAGTTTATTCCACTTGTTATCTAGATTTGATACTAGTTTTGCATCCCTATATAGATATTAAAACAGTACATATTGACCAAGATTTGCTTAGATTTTTATGCATAATATATATTTGGAGATTGTATATAGCTAGCCACTTATCATTCACATAAAAAATCATATTTAGATAGTAAATTACTAGAATTATCGAATTATAAGAATTAGTTATTAGGAGAAACGAAATTATTTCTCAAAGAGCCATTGACAACCATCAAGGATAGAGTTATGAGGACATGGAGGCATCAAAGAAGGATATTTAATGCTGAAAAATTGCATATTTTCAAGGTAAAAAAAGGAGGAAAAAGGTATTATTTGCATGTGATCTCACTCTCCTTGGCAACACCAACAATATATATATAATCTTGAAATTTGGTCATTATAGTCGTGGATCTTAGGATCAAGTCTCTATGAAAGATGTACCTATGCGTGTTTTAAACTTGAGCACTCTGATGGGATCAAAGCTTCATTTTTTTTACCGTGCAACCAACTATGCGTGAAGTTAAACAACAAAAAAGTTTGAAAAAGTGTGAGAGCTTTTTTGCTTTTTTTTTTGTTTGGGTACATCGAAAAAGCGCAAGGACTTTAAACCTTTGTCATTTGTGCAATGGTAGGGCACTTTCTCTTTACTGTTATGTCTCGTGCATGTTGCAAGTGTTGGTGCTTTCACGAGAAAAGGCCGACAGCATGCTGATTGCTGTATATTATATTAGAGGCTTATGGGCCCTTGCAGCTATTGCTATTTAATCTTGAATTATATGCTTTTACCAACAAAAAAAAATAAAATCTAGAGCTGCAATTACGACGTGAATCAGTGCAAATGTCATAGGCGACGTCTTACCAAAGTTAAAAAAGAAAAAGGTGAAATAAAACGCATGCAAGGCCAGATAACTATCCTATGCATTGCTTTTGTAGGTTAATTTGATTAAGGTTAGACGCGACTACGTCAGTATATGCTACCTCAATGAATCATGCCTATATGCTTTTGTATAGGCTCCTCTTACTGACTCATGCTCTTGAACTACAAATCTACTATTACTACTACTACTCTCTCTCCCCCTAGCCTCCTTAAGTACACCATGGACATGCACATATCCTGAGCTAGGTTGATATCAAGATAGTGCTACATATGACCAAGGTTTCAACAACATATAGATCATTGTAATTAACGGCTATAACGATCATTATTTATCCCTATATATTACAATTCTTTTAGTATACTATAATCATTGTTATAATACGAAAAAATGGGCAATAATGGAAAAACAACAACATTATTTTTCAGATCTTACAATCTTTTGAAGAGAGAATTGATTAAAAAAAAAAAACTTTGAAAATGATATTTTATTCAGAGAATGATACAAATAATTAATAAAAATAATGACTGTTATTTACAATGTAAGAACGCTAAATACCATGTTATCACAGCTGTTATCTTTTTTATATTCTTCTTATTACATATAAAACATAATGTGGGGCCTCTCTCTCCCCTATATTTCTAGCTGTAATAGAAATATTCCAAACGAATACGACTGCGAGTTGAAGTGTTTGTTCTTTGGCTTCTACGATATACTTTTTATTTGCTTTCAGCGGAAAACGTACGTGATGCACAGCCACCTATTTAGTATTTTCCTTAAGCGCGCTATATTAATTTGGATCTGATGCTTCCTAAGGTAGGGACTAGGGATGAAGAAAGAGTGGTGCCCCCAAATAGTTTCAGCGTCGTTGGCATTTGATTCGACACGGACAGATCCTTATGACAGCGAACCCCACAACCCAAGTAGGTTCCAAGTGGTCCTCACTAACAGGATGGTCGTTGTGCCCACCGTGCGGCAGAATATATTGGACCAAATTCTTAGATTTCGTTCTTCAAATTTTTTTGAAGTTGTTTGCTTCCATTTTCATCTCTGTTTTGCTCAGATATAACTTTGAGCGATCGGTTACGATGCTATAACTTTGGACTGTTATTTACTCATACATGCGATATAATTAGTACTTAGGGGATGTACCATGTAAGATTCGGATCCAGAATCTTAATTTCATTGCCAAAGAAAAGAGCGCGGCAATTGGAGCAAACCCCACTTCGCTCAATTAATAATTTTAATATAAAATGATATAGCTATAGAACAATCTCTTTTTTTTTGTCATTATAACTGAAAACAACTGCTCGCATAGAGAAGTCATGATTTTTTTTTTTTTTTTGGACCGGACCACTGTTCATCATTAAATAGAAAAAATATCATCCATTTGATGCTAAGTGATGAGGATCAAATTCAAAATTCTTCAGATTTGGATTCAATTAAGGCATCCTCGGTCAAGGCACAATCTTCCCCCTGTCACCCATGATTGCAGGAGTTATCCAATGATAAAGATCAAATTCAAAATCCTCTAAATTTGAATTCAGGTAAGGCATCCTCGGTCAAGGCACAATCTCCTCCCTATCAATGATTGCAGGAGTTACCCCATGGCATTCTGGTATACATTCTTTGTAAACAATAATTTTCTATTTTCAAATGTAATTAACAGTTGTATATTTAGACTTGTATAAAACTGAGTCTCTCTACTAAATTGGTACAAGAGTTTGCAATATTTTCTTCATCTTTTCACTAAGAATCGAATCTAACGCTTCTAAAACTTGAGGTAGTCAGATTAATACTTTTAAAACTCCAAAGCACCTCAGAAAACTCCGACATTAATTCGCAAAATTGATGTACAAGCCAGTAACCATCAAAAAGCTTTGGGTGCATATCAATTCGGTGGACGGCATTGCTGGGGGAATCCTCCTAATATCTTCATTTCTAGCCAATAAAATTCTGCCAAAAGGCAATGACATGCAACTGATGTTGCAGATGCTTCACTCTTCCACGACACTGATGTATGATGCAGTGTGGTATGAGGTTGTTTGAACTTTGAAGAGAAATCTGTGGCTGGCTATCGAAACGTGGATGGAAGTCTCCATCTTTGCTGACTAGCTTTCCTTAAGCATATGGAAAAGTAAACGAACCCAGGAGTGCACATCCTTTATCTCACCACCACAGCCACTAACCAAACCTACCAATCCAACTTATTCCTATCTCCAGTGCATTCACCTAAACTTAATTCAACCTCTCGCTATAGTTCAAACCTTCCAGTACTGGAAGACGTACATTCATCTTCCTCCCAACCAAAGAAAGGAACCGAAGAGAGAAAAAGAGGCATGATCATTAAACCATGTAGCATAAAGGGAAAAAAGACGGAGAAAAGGAAGCAAAAGAGAGAGAGAGACTCTCGGCAATCATGTTGTGGTAGCTAGAGTGGGAAAGCACGCAGAGAAGCCTTCTTTATCTTGAGACACAAGTTGCATGAGCAAATCCACAAATGCCATCACTATAATCTTGTGGTTCTTCTTTTCATTAAGCCCGAGGTAGCAATGCAACAGTTCCTGGAGGCGAGGCCACTCCCTCAGCTGGTGCGCCTCCACCATCTCCTCCATCGACGCTCTGAAGTCGTGATACGGGTCGTCCGACGCCATGGATAGCGCCACACTCTCTTCATGGAATGAGGCCTTCTCGACCCCCGCCGTCGCCCCCGTCTCCGGCCATGGATTGCCAAAAGGCGACATCTTTAGGACGTCGGTCTCGGCTTTGGCTTCCTCCATTATGGATTTGGTAGTGCAGGGAGAGAAGAAGAACCTGGCGGAGCTTATCGGACCTTTCGGGAGGTCGTTGGGATATTCCTCGGGCTCAGCTGATAGAGAAAAGGAGGACATGGTGGAGGTGGTGAAGGCACTTGAGAGGAAATTAATCCTCCTCGAGGTGGGGTTGTGGTGGGAGAAGCCTGGAGAGTCCAGATGAGGAAGAAGAAGAAGAAGAAGAAGAAGAAGAAGAAGAAGAAGAGGTGGAAGTGGTGTAGTAGCAGACGTTAACTGAAGCTGTAGTGGTCCGCTTCTCTGAACGAGTGGGTCTTGGCCTCTTGGATGCAGAGGAGACCTGCAGGTTTGAGGCTGGGGATGGCTTCTTGGAGGGATTCACATGAAGATTTCACCTTCAGTTTTCCCATCTAATCTCTTCTAACCTCTGCTGATGCAGAGAAAAGGTTTCAAAAACTAGAGACTGACTGAGAGAGAAATCAAATGGACACATTTATAGGTGTTGTTTTCTAATTTGGCGACCGGTTATTAAACACAGGACCACAATGGGCTAAATACAAGGTGCAAAGACTAGGGCACATGATACGCGATGGGAACATCATGCCATTAAAATTGTTTTGCTGCTGCACTGCAACCATAAATTTCAATCCGATATGGAAGACTGCGTCATATTGAGGATGATGAAGTTTCCATTGCTTGGTGCAGGGGCGGCAATGGGGGTTGGGTTGGGTTAGGTTGGTTGCGATAGAATTAAAGGTAGCCTTGCAATCTTGACCCAACTTTGTGTTGGGAGTTTCTGAACCCCAAGGATGAACACGGCTCGAGTCTTTAACACCCCAATGAACCAAAATGGCTCATAGCAATCCACTATAGAATTTTAGATGGTCCGCACCTGACCCACTAATAGTTCTTGAAAGGAACTAGACAACTAATAGTAGTGGGCATTAGCAAATCATTCAAGATCAACCTAGCCTAGAGCCAATGCAACAAAATAGGAAGTCTAACCCTAATTAGGAGACTTGTATGTGATTCATTTAAAATCAAGATCAGAAAGTCTGCCTTATATTTAACCTAACTAGAATGCACCTGATGTGAACCCGATCAAAAAGGGATCTTAATAACCTGCAATCTAAAATGTCTCTTCAAATAAATATTTCATCAATTTTTTCGCATTCAAGATGCGAAGAACGATGAATTGTTATGTCTATACTCTTGACTAGGTTTAGAAATCCTTTTTGCGATAGGTATTTAATGGATGTATATTGGAAACATGCACGCATCTTTTAGCATATTGGGTTGGGTATTTTAAAAATTTTGTGTAACCGACATTTCGCATGGTGTCTTCTATGCAATAGCTAATCCATTTTGGTAATGAGCATTATGTTTCGGGTATCAATCAGCAGATTATCTTATACCTGGTGACTTTAAAAATTTATTAGAAGTTTCAGATATTAAGATCGATAACTATTAATTTTCATGTTAAAATTTATTCCAGAAACTTTCACCATTTTGGCCACATAATTAAGCAGAAAGCAATAACCAATGCTAACCAATGCTACCAACAAATTTACAAAAAAAAAAAAAAAAATAGCCAACCAATCCTAGTGAGTTAGGTTTGCATTGGTTTCCTAAATGGAGATCAAATATTCGACTCCTTATGAGGCGCTTCTAAAAATTTCCATACAATTTTGCGATATATGTTGTACAATGGGCATGATTTGCAATTCAATCCACCATTCGGCACAACTAATTTGGTGCAGTTGATAGGTTTTAATTGACATTCTTGAGATCCAGTGAATCAGTATTCCTGGGCCATGATCTTACGCCTAGTCGTTTAGGGGGGAAAAAATTAATCCAAAAAGCTAAGAAACTGATGTCTTGTTCGACCTATAAACCTGTAATAAATCCTAGTGCATTTTATTCAGTGGATATTTTTTAGGAAGTACCATCTAGTTAATTAAGATATTCTGGAGTCAAAGATTTTATTTGAGGTTCAATAGGTCTGCTTTGAATTTGAGGTTTACTACATAAAATATCTTTTCTTTGAAATAGTTTTAATACACCACCTATCTTCTTTATGATTTATGGAAAAAAAACACATCAACATCTATGCCCTACAACTCAACTAGAGTTTCGCATGTGTGATGCACAGAGTGTGAAGATAGTATCTCAAACAGAGCCTAGGAAGCTTGATTTTAATAGGGCAACTGATACATGAAAATATACATTTTATCCTAAATATTTTGATATTTGTTTTGCTTATCAACTATATGTGCATGCACAAGTTTATGAGGCATCTGTAATTTAATCAGGAATTTTTCATAAAACCTTGTGAAAAAATGAGATTCTTAAAATCTCTTTATCTCCAATTGTTAATAGGGTCAAAGGTAAAGTTCAGGACGGAAATCAAGGTCGAACAAGGTGACTCAGTGAAAATGGTCATGTCAGTATCCATAGTGCAACCCAGTTCATCAATGACCAAAAACCAAGTTCTATCAGCTCCCACACTCGCAGACCATTCTGCATTGAAAATAAAGTTTTTGGAGTAATATAAATATACTAGAGATAACATTGACTATGTAAACATGTAGTTGAATTAGATTGCATGAAGCTGTTCCTACTGTGGTTCATGCTCAATTCACTCAGCTATCCTCACTTTTGGCATCTGCTACTCTTAATCAGGAGGAGGATCATGTTCTGTGGCAGGCCAACAGCAGGGGGACCTTTTCCTTGTCATCTCTATATCAATTTGTCAACTCGAGAGGGGTGAAATGCAGCTTTGCTTCCTCACTTTGGTGCCTGCCTATTCCTCTTAAAATCAAGTGTTTTTTATGTCTCCATTGGAAAAAGAAACTGAACATGTGATCTAATTGGCAGAAGGCTCGGAAAGAATTTTAGTGGGTGCATAATTTACAACCAAAAATAAACTTTTTATTCCTTTTATGTCATTTATTCTCTTCGATTTGGAAGACCATATGCCTAGCTCTAGTAGTACTTTATTTACAAGCTTCTCTCTTTTTTTTTTTTTCTGGAATTGCTCAATAAGAATTTGTCTAAAAAGGTGCGACCTCTAATTCTTATTCTATATGTTGCTTTTGCATGGGTAAGCTAGAGGGAGAGAAACATCAGGCTTTCCTCAATAAGAGCCGCTCGATTTTGTTTAATGATTGGTCTACCCTGTTGCGACCACAACCTCCTTTCTAATTTTGGAAAAAATATGGTTAGGAGTTAGAAAGATAACTTCTAGTCTCTTTGCTTCATGATATCTTATCAATCTTATTCCTTGCTTTATACTCTTTCTTTTATGAGTTGTTACTAGAGAGTACAGAACTATTGTGGATAGCCACCATATCATCTATATCAGAAATAGATGGCGCTGCTTCATTATGGTAGCGTGCTGTGCAACGAAATAGATGACATGGTGGCTATTCATGATTGTACTGTATCCTACCGTGCAAAAGTCACACTACAGAGGATTCGACCTCGAATCCATTTTAAATCATGGCAGAACAATACCTCTGATTTTGAATATAAGATGGTAGTCGTCCTCAGTTAGGCACCTATCATGGCCTTGGCGTCCCACTTGCGCTAATAATCACAGGCTGAGGACAAGAAACCCAGCAACTCCCTGCGGTGAAAAAGTCCGAAAACCAGGAACCAAGGAGAACCCCCGTCCATCCACTTCAATCCAAGATAACAAAAGGCGAATAACCCTATCGAGCATATTCCTTCCTCCCTCCCTCCCTCTTTCTTTCCCCCCACGGTCTCGGAACCCCTGAAAATATGGCTGACAGACCCTGGCCAGACGCAGGGAAAACTGGACGGCCGCAGCTTTTAATTTTGTTCTTTCTTTCTTGCCTGGTAACCAAGCAGTGGCTTCAGAATCTGCATGCTGCTGCTCCTCCAGGTTTTGGCTTCTCGCCATCTTTCTTCCCAGATTTCACAAATGCTGCGGATGGAGAGTGATCATTATAATATGCTTTGGTTTTCGTGGAAGGAGGCCGACCTGATATAGCAGCATGAATGTTGTATTGGTCAAATCTTTTCAGTTAGGTTCCAGGACTGACTGGTATTGAGCAATGATGGGAGTCATGCAGGTATCCATGTGAACTCCTGAAGACCATCTGGTTCGTAGAACCTGTAATGATGGTAATTCCCTTGGGCATTCGGCGCTGTTTGTGAAATTTTTATACATATTCCTTCGCCTCTCTTTATGTATGTGCTATCTAACTCACCTCTGCCGTTCGCACGGCATTGCTTTTCCCTTTATATAATGCCCAGGCTCGTCCCACTAGATTAAATAGATAATTCCCACACTTCAGTAATATCAAGCCTGAGATTTTTTATACTCTCTCCCCCTCGCACATACACACCCACATGCACGCACGTATACACCTGTCCATATATATACATATATATATATATATATATATATCATCGAGAGAGTGCAAATATGCACCTAGATTTATATTTAACCCATGCAAAAATAGAGAGGCTTCTCGAGTCTCGCGTATATATGTTGGACTCGCAGCAGTTGTATTGGCACTGAGAAATTCCACCATCACACTATTAGACTCTCAGGGCAGGTTGGACGGTACCTTTTTTTAAATAAAAAAAGCTTTTTGAAATATTTCTAATCTAAAAAAAAACATTTACAATAAAAAATTTAAAAAATGCTTTTAGAATAGATTAAAAAATTTAGCTTTTGGCTTGTATATCCATCTCATAGCTATTGGCTAAGCTGCATGATTCGGCGGGCTGTCAAAAGACTCGAGTGAAATCCCAGGAGTTCTCAATGAAAGAATTAATGTATTCTTGTTTTCCCATTAGGATTGCCTCGTGTTATATAGACTCGTAGCCCAAAGCCGAAAAGCTTAAGTTATCGGAAAAAGAACCGGCCGAAGCTTATAAACTTATATAATATTTTTTTTATTAACCAATGTGGAACTATGATAATCTTTCCATCTAATCTTGTGAATCCTACTTGAGAGAGGGGGGCGTACCCACAACTCAGGTTCTACTTGACTCTACTGAATCCTCAATCCTGTTATCCTCCAATTACGAGTCTACTTGACTAATAAAAGTTATGGTGTATAATAAATCTGGCTCTGAGATCATTTGTGTTGTATTTGTGGTCCAAAATTTTAAACTGTTGGGACGAAGGTCCGTATGGACTAATAAATTCATATAGCACATTTTTTTATGAATCAATAGAGACTTTAAGCCTGCGGCCCTATCAACCTAACTTACATTTACGTAGGCTGGGCCAAGCATCAACTTGCTCACTCCTAGCTTGATTTCAAATATGGGCCTAGATGTAGTAGGGCCAGCTAGGCCGGACATTTGTCGAGCATGATTGCCGGCCTATCGCACGGGCCTCACTGATTGAGAAAAAGACTACTCGTAAGTCGTAATCAATCAACAGAAGCCTTTTTAAAACTTTTTAAGATGAAATGGGTCGTCCATTTGTAATTGTTAATATGCCCAGGTTGAGTTTAACAATGAGTATGGGCTACGCTTGTCACGGTTTGCGGCTTGAGAACGGGTTGGACCACTTGGTCCATGTCTCGTTCTGTTGGGGGAAAAATGGACCACCCCACAAGCACAAGCAAAGCACCCAAATCCGACAGCAAGGCCAAGCTCTCCCAA
>JAOXJJ010000469.1:276575-290665 GCA_025769935.1 Phoenix roebelenii
CGCCGCCCACCGACGCGCACCGGAGCTCCTCCCTCCTCGGTCGAGTGGTCACCCCCGGGTCCAATTTCCAGCAACACGTTCCATCCACGCGCTGTGATTGATCAAGGGCGAGGTAGAGCATATAACCATCCTGTTCAAAGCAAATCCAAATAACGAAGCTGATTTGCAAATTGACGGACTCAGACTTGGATATAATCATATTTGCGCATGCCAGTCGAGTTAGCTTAAGTCAACTTTAGCGTTGATTCTTGAATACAAGAGACCTGAGGATTTTTTATGCTTAGCCTAAATCAACATCTTCATGTGAGGATTTATGCAGGCGTGTGTTTATCCCTATATCAGTTATTCATTGAGGAGATCTTAGATACTTATACATGACTAAATATATGAAATTCAATTTGAGAATGGGTTGGACCACTTGGTTGATGTCTCGTTCTATCTACGCACTATGATTGATCAAAGATGAGGTAGAGCATATAACCATCCTGTTCGAAGCAAATATAAATAAAGAAGCTGATTTGCAAATTGACAAGCCTAGATTTGGACTGAATCGTATTTGAGCATGTCAGTCAAGTTAGCTTAAGTCAACTTTCAAGTTGACTTTCCATTACAAGAGACCTAAGGATTTTTGATGTTTAGCCTAAATCATTATTTTTATGTGAGCATTCATGCACTCGTGTATTTAGCCCTATATCAATTATTCGTTAAGAAAATTTTGGATATTTATACAAGACTAAATATATAGCATTCAGCTTGGGAATGAGCTGGACCACTTGGTCGATGTTTCGTTCCATCTACGCACTATGATTGATCAAGGATGAGGCAGAGCATATAACCATCCTGCTCAAAGCAAATATAAATAAGGAAGCTGATTTGCAAATTGACAGGCCCAGATTTGGATTGAATCATATTTGAGCATGTCAGTCAAGCTAGCTAAAGTCAACTTTCATGTTGATTTTCAATTACAAGAGACCTAGGGATTTTTGATATTTAGCTAAATCAACATCTTCTTTCAAGGATTCATGAGGGCATGTGTTTAGCCCTATATGAATTATTCGTCAAGAAAATCTTGGGTGCTTATATAGGGCTAAAAAAAATCTAAAAATATTTTTTTGTTTTTTGATAGAAACACTAGAGATGACATTGGTTGGCCCATCTCTAAAACCAAGTCTAGTTTCGCCCCATCCTTACTGTGACTAACCTCTAGTTTTCTTGAAGATCTTCCTCTTTTCTTGAGATTTATGTACATATATACATACATACATACCATACCATATCATACCAATCGGTTTATAAACTCGGCAAAAACCAATAAACGTTTCCGATCAAGAACCCAGACCCGACCCATTAAGATTATCGGATCCATCGTCCCAAATCCATAGTTTTGGGTCGGATATGGGTGGGGGATCAGCGGGCGGTCGCTCCCCTTGACCCCCAGCGTCAACAGAGCGGGTGCGTTATCATGAAAAACTGAAGCGCTCTGTGTTGGTGCCGGTTCGCGAAGGAGAGACGATAAGCGGCGTCAGCCGGGCAAGGCCGGTGAGGCTGTTCAACGCGCCCGAGGATCGCCCCGGCCCCCGCCTCATGAGCACCGCCCTCGACTCCGGCGTCCTCCGCTTCGCCGTTGATTGCGTCTCCTAGGTACCGATCAACGATCCGCTCGATGAAAAATCTCCACGGCATTCGCTTTCTTGATCGATTTTGGCACCCATCCTTGGCTTAGGTAGAGGGGGAAAAGCATTTCTTTTTCTTTAGCTGAAGGACCGGCATATCGTCGAGCAGATGTCGGACGAATACGCTTGTAAAGTTTCGTGCTTTAGCCTCCACCCATGGGAATAATTCTCCCCCTTCCCATTTCTCTTCCTCCTCCTGGATTGGAATATCCAATTATAGGAATTAGTTGAGATACAGGTATGTAGCTAAGAGGTCCGTCGATTGGCTGAGAAAATGCTTAGGGCCGTCCGTAGAGATATTCAAGTTTCAAGAGACATGATTATTTATTAGATTGGAATGAGCTTTTCGGATCATTATACTGAACTGGTGTTTCTTTTTTAGGTATCTTTTTATTGAATCTGATGCACCAGATGGATTATCAAAGTGGAACACAGATTTTTTTTTTTGTTGGCTCCCGAGGATGACTCCACTTCCAAGAACTACAAAAGCAGCATAAAGATTCATGTTCAGTGGCAACAACTCTGGCAAATGAAACATTAAACCATCAAGCAAACATTCGTAGTGTAAGTTCATGTGCCTACACACTGCACCTCTATATAATCCTACATAAAATCAACATTTCAAGGCATCCCTCCCCCATTTTTAATCATACTTCTGGTCATTAATAAATAATATACCTGGCAAATTAGAAGTGCATGGTGTTAAATCTTTTCCCAATTAAGTAGAAATAAGAAACATTGCTGCAGAATATAAATGTAAGTGTTCGAGTGATCTCAGAATTCCCTCTGGCCAACTGATATTTTTTGTTTCATTTTGAAGTCCTGTCAAAGTTGTCTCGAGCACCACTTTATAGAAGATTAAGATCATATGAGCAATGATGCATGGACACCTGGGAGAATCTGATCCCGACACCTTCCCAAGTATCTGACTCGACAACAAGAGGGGGTTAAAAAGGGTTAAAAAAGAGAGAGAGAGAGAGATATGGAGAGACGAAGGATAAATTATATTTTTAATTAAATTATATATATTTATACCATTTTTGTTTCAGATGGATGAAACAAGAGAAGGGGCCTTAAGGTATAAATATATATAAATAGTGACGAAATGGGCTTCTTCTCACTGCCTGGACTACATCAGCCAAGCTGTGGGTAGGGATATTTTTAAGACCTTCCAAAAGTGTAGCCTTTAGTCATGCTAGCCAGTATAGTTGGTGTTGGAAACTTTAACAGGAGCGAGCTGAATATTTTGTTAAATTAAATTGGCAAATACTACAGTAGAAAGTGTCTATTTTAACTTGGAGAGGATGTGGCTAAAACAGGATTATGGATTGCTATGAGCAGAACAAGTTACCTCCAATTTGCAGGTGAAAAAGCTATGTAGGAAGAATGCTGATAATGCAATACAAGTTCAAGGTAGCTGCAGGAATTAACTAGCATGAAAAATAATCGCACAAGAGAATCATTTTGCAGCACATTGCTCGTGACAATATTAAGCATCTAGTATTTTTCAATCCTTATACATTATTTGCAGTGATGACTAAAAGCTGGGAACTTCAAACCTACAACAGAAGAAAAGGGAGAGCTAGTTAGTCACCCCTGTTGTATTCTGTTGGGCAACTCAAAGAATCAGAGGAATGCATGTGCTGTCTCTTTGAGCAAATGACAGGGACTCACTCTTTGAAGTGTATCCCCACAAGAGTATGTACAATAGTGCTACATTTCATAGGCAATATACACACTGCTGCTATGAGAAAGCCATGATATTACCTGCAAATATGGATCTCATTTGAAGAGGTAGGAAGTAAACAGAAGAGGGAACCACTTACATTCTTACCACATATATGTTCAAAGCCATTTTGAAACTCACCTGATCTCTTCTGTGATTGCTTCGGACTTCCATACAACATCTTTTAGTCCTGAGGAAAAGCTCTTATAGAACTGCAAGAGGATTTGATAAAAGAATATGTTACTGATGGATCGTGAGGGTGCAACATCTCAAACAGGCCTCTGATTACTATATAGTTCTATCTTAACATACCTTGTGAAACTCTAATGTGTCACCTCCAGTTTTACGCAGCTCAACCACGTGGAGAGAAGGAGCTACCTCAAAAACCTGAAAAAAAAAAGAAAAATTGACAAACTTCTTGATTTGATTGGAAGTTGCTGAAAAAGGGGGCCATGAAAGCAAACAATACCATAATTTAAAAAGAAAAAAAAAGACTCAAGTTACATATGGTGTATTAAATGTCAACTGTCATCGCGCTGGAAGTTAATTCTCTGGACAGGTATTTTAATTAACATGCAATGCCCAATAAATAACTATAGTGTTTCAATGATACTAAAGATTTTCATAATAATATCCACTCCACTACTATATAGTTAGGTAACAGAAGAATGGCTGACCTTGCATGCTGGATATAGCCAAAAATAATGAAGATCGAAATCTATGATGACTGGTGAAGTGATTTTGCTGTTGCAACCTAAGGTCTGTGCTTCATATATATAGGCATGTGCAGCTCAAATGGATGCCTAATAGAGTGTGACAGTAAAATTTTCTACATGCTTTTCTGCCAAGAGACCCAGAAGAGAACTAGAATCTTACCGTTAACCAAATTTACCTAGCTTTTATATTTTTCCAGACAGATAGTGCTTAAATAAAAAATAATAATGGCTTGGTGCAATACCTCTGTTGCTACAGATAGACGGCCCTTCCTTCCAGTTTTGTCTCCCTTTAACTTCATCTGGAATGAGGCAAAATGACAACATGCATTTAACTCAGATCGACTTTACAATTGGTATATACTAAATTGGGAATGAAAAAAATTGATCCTTGGCTACAATGAAAGTGCAAGATGTGATCTAAGCACATAATGTGCCAGTCTACCTTGTAGTTCTGTTTGCTCACATTGAAACCCAAAGGCTTAGCGGCTTCCTCTATTTTAGCCATTATCTCATTGGGAGGGCACTGAGAAGTAAAGCGTGTCTCCCGCTTGACAAGACCCTGTAAGTTCCAACATGAACAGGAATATGAGCTACTCACTAACTATACTTCTTAGTGCAAAAGAAAGATACTGATTTGCTAATAATATCTGATTAAGGTCCATACAGGCCTCATTTCAAACTCAGTCAAATTTTCATGAGGAAGAACCAAGCTACAATGTAAATGAAGGTTGAAGTCTGTAACCTAATGCTACCTCCATGGCCGATAACAATAATTAAAGAAAAAATCTCAAATCCATCAAATCTATTATAAAAGAAGAAATTAAACTGTCTTTCCTGACAGAGCCCTTACAGGTGAACCTTAGATGAGCAAACAGAGTCCAACAAATGAGGCAGACCATATATTGCAAATTTGTAGATTTTTGCTTTTATGTGAAACTACAAAACTAATCTTGCCGAGTTAATTAATTAGGCAACATTTACTTTGCCTGTACTTTCCAAAATAGCTACGTGAGTAAGGATTGGAGTAGCGCCTGTATTGTCCCCAGATGAACCAACTGAAAACCAGCACCGGTACCTATGGTACACCCCTAGATCACATACTGACCCCGTACCACACTTGACTGCCTCAAATTGACCCCATAGTGATCTGGTGCAGCTTGGCACAGTTTTTTTTTTTAATAATAATTTGAACTGGCACTGTACTTGGCTGTGCCAATCCCCTACCATGGTATATATTGTACCAGCAACTGACCAGAATGGATCAGTGCCTCAACTTTAATCCTCAAGATTTGAGCAGCTTTTTAAAAATGGAACAGCTATAGTGCCCAAATCCAAACACAACCCTTTAACATGGAAGCTGCAAGGCAGGATTCAACAAAAAAGAAAGAAAGAACGAACGGAGCAGCCTTATCCAACATACCATCTGTTTTTCGAACAAATTTCCCAAATTGAAACCTTGTGATCTTGAAATAAGTGCAAATGCATTCATTGACTCTGGTTTCTCTTTCTTTTCTGTCACATGATGCTCCTGCATATTGAAATGACAGATGTCCAAAATGAAATCTTATCATAAATTGTAAATAAAATTTCTTGTCATGAATCATTATATTTTAATACTTCAATGACATCAAAATAAATAAAGTACTTGATAAGCTTCAGTGCAATGAGTTTTTCTATTTCTGTAGTCTCTCCTGATGTGCCGTCATCTTTGGAATTCTGATTCATTTTCTTAATAAATTTATGGGATCCCAATTCTCTCCCTCAAAAAAGAAATAAGGTTTTCAATGCAACAATTTTCTATTGTAGCAGGTATGCCAATTTAATTTTCTTGAGTGTTACCATTCTCATGACAGCGTATCTTCTGCATGATTTTATGCTAAACAATGGAGTTGGTATAGTTCAGAATTTTTGGCAGCTCAACATAATGTCTTCCGGGCAGTGAGTTCTTACCTCTGAATCATTGAAAACAGCATCAACATCATCAAGGCTCACATCTTCCCCTTGTTCAAAACATGGTGGCTTATACCCTTTTGCAAACCATTCATCTTCTAAAATTTGTGGAATTGTTATGCGCTGTTAAAATAAGCAATACAATATTAGCTAGCCTTACGGAAGAAAAGAAGAGACCAGTAACATGCATGCAAGCATGCAGAGGTGCAGCCACCAAGCTGCATAGTATCATGAAAATGACAGTTCTATGAAGAACATAAGGTATTCTGAATTCTAAGCCAATGCACTGTTACATGCACAAGGAAAAGAAAATCTCAATGATTGGCACTTACCGTATGAGGATTTGGGTCTAGAATACGTTTAATTAATTTCTTTGCACCAGAAGAAAACCATGATGGACATGAAAAATCTGCCTTACAGATCTGCAATTTAGGTACACCATGATGATGGTCAACAATCAAGAAATTTATTCTATTATTGAGGAAGACTTGTACTTCAGTGATCAAAAAAAAAAAACTTACTTTCTTATACAAAGCCATGAGGTTTGGCTCGTCGAAGGGTAAGTATCCAGCCATAAGGACAAACAGGATTACACCGCAAGACCATATATCAGAAGCAGTACCATCATAACCTTTATCATTGAGAACCTGATGAAATCAAGTGCCCAGCATGTAAGTTGTTTGACATAAAATGAAATTGGCTGAAAAAATGTTGCCATTGAGGATGGACGGGATGAGTACACCTCAGGTGCAACATAATTTGGAGTTCCACATGCAGTATGTAGTAGTCCATCCTCCTGAGTTTCAAGTATATTGATAAATATGGTTAGTCTATAATTCCAGGATATGATCACAAAGATTGTGGAATTGAAGGACAAATTTAAATAAGAAAATCTTTAGAAAATGGATGAAAACAAGGAACAGATACAGCATTCAAAGAAACCTCTGATGCCATCAATCATTGAACCACCGCACATGATACATGAAATCTATGTTATAGCAACAGCCTGATTTAAAACCACAGAATTCTGAAATTCCGACCGAGGCATCTCTAGAATAAAGAGAAACTTTCATGAAGCTTGAAAGACTAATTATAAGAAACAGACCATATTGACATTACAGAATAAGCTCAAGTAACCATTCAAGACTCTCAACTTTGTGAAGTATCTAAAGATTCTAGACAGATAGAAGGCGACAAAATTTTGAAATAGGGAACTGCACTCATTGCATATGCTTTTAAAAAAAGAAGAGAAAAAGGATTAAGGTTAAATGAACTGGGGCTTGCCCCAATGTAGCACCCTCTACTTGGCAGCTAGAGGTTCTGGGTTCTTGAGTGGTGTATCTTGGTAATTATAGTTTGGGTGCATCTCCCTCCCTTTCTTTCTCCAAAAAAGAAAACAATTATACAGTTAAAGAGAATGAAATATAAAAATTGAGAATTTCTTTTATTTAAGAAGCCAACAATTCATAAAAATGAGTCAGAAGATGGATCCATGTGACACCAATCCCATTCAATTGGATTGTCAGCTATGTATTCAAGGTATGTGGATCACATATGATTTTGATACTAATGACAACAATTATAGGATGACAACTCCATCAAAAACTACGGGACAATATGGTGACCAAAGTTGCCTTGAGAAACTACTGAAAGTAACAGTGGCAAGGAAGTCGAAGCTAATAATGCAAAATCTATAATACAATAATGACATCACAATGATTTTTGTCAAGAAGTCCTGACTTTTGAATTTCGTTAATTTGAACCATTTAAAGATACTTCTCTTTCTCACTCAGCCTTGCTGGACTCTCTTAATCTCTATATCATCTATTTCATCCAATTTAATACCCCTTTCAAGCAACTCAACTTAATTTCAATGTAATCCATACCCTGACCTGGTTTTTATCATGAAATGAGCCTAAGCACAGCCAACCTTCTCAATTATGTAACAAATAACAAATGTAACTGAACTGAAGGATATATTATTCAATAAGATTATAAGATAGTCAAGTTGATACATTAAACGAAATTTTCTTTAACTAATCAGTTTGGCAAACCAACAAGTCATGAAAAAAGTCCAATCATTCAGGGAAGCTTGTATACAAATAAAATACTTACCCGTATTTGTGGTGCAAATGCACTCAAGCCAAAGTCAGAAACTTTAAGGTTACCATATGAATCCAGAAGTAGATTTTCAGGCTGCAAAACATGCTAAGGCACATGAATTGTTGTCTATACTAGCTAAAGAAGATCGCTTTCCAAGTCATTTAGTGAAAGATAATAGACAGTTGGACAGCGTATCCACAAATGGGACACCCATCAGCAATGTTGGTCAAACCTTGAGGTCTCTGTGGTATACACCTCTACTATGACAATAATCAACAGCATTTAACAGTTGTTGGAAATATCTCCTTGCTTCATCTTCTTTTAGCCTCCCATGCTTGACCTAGAAATCAAAGACCTGATAAGGTAATGTAGAACAGGAAAAATATGACACTTGAGTGAAAGGGAACATGTGCAAATGAGTATCACATCACACACATTCATTCATACATGTGAAATACAACTAGATGATCTCTAGGGTGTATGTGCTCAATATGTAGATGCATTTTAAGACTTATAATAGGCACATCCTTTTTGTTTGTGTATGTGTGATTGTAGAAATATTTTGAACACTTAATTTCCATGTAGATGACCTTACAATTTTGTCAAAGAGCTCGCCTCCATCAACAAATTCGAGAACAATATATATCTTTGTCTTGCTGGCCATAACCTGAAATATAGACATACATTTGAATAGAAGAAATGGCAAGGTAGCTCATTTGAGCTCATAGAAAGGAAACACAGCAGTTAACATTCGAATAACATGAGAGTAAAAGCTTGCTAATGAATGTCCTACAAGTTATATAAACTGAGGTTGTCAGAGGATCATAAAGCTATAAAAGATATTTATATATGAAACAGAAGCACCTTACAGAAAAGAAGAACCATATAGCGAACCCAGCTTTATGAAATGAAGTTCTGATCAATGAATCATGCTATTACTTTTAAAATATAACCAGATTAGACATAAATATGTACATATATGAGCATTTCTATATAGCAGGGATGATGGATGTCTGCATAAACAGAAATCATTTTTATGGATTAAAGACAGCCAATAAGCCTTAAGGCCAGAGTTATTCGAAAATGCATCAGTATGATAATATTATAACAGAAGTAATCATTTATATATCACAAGCCAAGTTAGCTAAAAAGAAAAAAAACTAAATTACAAAAATCTAAGAGCAGATTTTAAGGTACCTCATAGAGCTGAACAACATTTGGATGCTTGATTAGCTTCATAGTAGAAATTTCTCTTTTTATCTGAAACAAGGTAATAAAGGACAATTGAAATAATTTGAAGCAACAAGAACATCCAAAGCCACTGCAAAATCAATACATAAGAAGGTCTAATGATAATAAATTGACATATTGTACTTCCAATCACTGCCACAGCAAGATCATGCTACCATTCCTGAAAATAAATTCATTTACAGGTCAGAAGCAGACCAACAAGAGAAAGCCTCAATGTAAACATTCTAGGCTAAGACTCTATGCTGGTCATGGACATGATAATAAACTATACTATGTAGAACCCACCTGGCATTTGTTTTATTGTTCACGCAGGCAACCTTAGCCTTTGTGGTGCATCATGCATGCAGGATGTTCTTGCCTGTCCTACACATGAGTGTACAGGTAGCATTCTCAACTAACAAATGAACTATCTACAGAATTTCTTTTTCTTCCCTGCCTCCTTTTAAAAAGGAAATACCACCTAGGAAAGCGTAAATACAGGAAGAAGAATGTAGACCTCTTCATTTGAGTGGTCAACATGGATTTATTCAATGTACATGCATAGATTCTAAATACAGAGGTACATTGCTCATCCGCATGAATGAGAGATGAGGTATTATGGAAGGAAAATGGGGCCTGGTGGCCACATCCACTGATACTATGTAACCATAGAAAGTGAATCAAGGGAGATTGGAATTTGGAAAGATCGGTACTAACTAGTCTCTATTCTGATCTGGTAAGAGGTAATTGGAGTGTTCACATTGTGACGCTGATAAAAAGTGTTACCAATGATCAAACTTTTAAAGATACTAATTGACCAGATACCAATCAAGTAATAACTAGAAAGTTCAACGCAAACTCATATATATGAATTGCCGCATGCTCACTGATTATAAGGCTTAACAAGTTATATTCATGCAAATTTGATATGAACAAAAATCTGGGTATATCAAAGAATTAACCAAAAAAAAAAAAAGATGATCTGATTTCTACAAGTTATTTCACACTTTGGCACCTAATATATTAAAAATGGAGCTTCATTATGGATAAGAGAAGTGAAAAATTAGAATTCCATGTAAGAGTAATAATTGGTGGCAACCCTGTTTCTGTAAGAGCTACTGCTGCTTCAGTCCCCTTATGCAACTTGCTCTTAAAAAATTTGACAAATGACTGCCATTGACAATCACTTAAAATATGACAGTCTGAACCAGAAGCAACTACAGGAGCAAATTATGATATAGGAGCAGGAAAGCACCACTTACAAAAAATTGCAGAAAATGAAACACTAATAAAAAATAATACACAAAAGTTACAAAGTTTGAAAATACAAAGTCATTCTGCTTCTATGCAGCTGAAAATGAATGATAGATAGGCAAAAGATGGCAAAAATAAAATCTCATGGAGTTAATTGTTTAGATCTTGGATGGAAGAGAGGGCCTCAAGCAGTGAAAAGAATAAGCAGTGGATGCAAGATTTCCTAACAGAAAGTATATATCTCTCTCTGTGCGTGTGTGTGTGTGTGTGTGAACGAGTGTTAGTTATTTCTTTGCTCCATTTGGTGCCATCCACTAACTCCCTCGTATGTATGCAATTCAAGAGACGAATAATACAAGGAAAGACTTGTTATCATGCTTTACAGTTGAATCTCGTTCTGTTAACGATCTGTTAGCTGACTTAAACCTTCCTGACCTATTCTCTATTTGATGATATACATGCATTCTGATGATTGGACATCTTAGCGAAAAGGACCTATCTAAAATAAAGGCCTGAGGCCCCAATTCCAGGTTTCACCTCCCAACAATTTCCAGTTCAAACCTTGGCTCCCTAATTTTCTTATTTATCTGACATTGTGCTGCGTTCTCGCTAACCCAAAGGTGTAATAGATATAACTCATCTTAAATATCAAAAACTCAAGCCCCTAATTCAGCTGTTACTTTTTGAAGGTCCTCACTTTCTCATCCAAGCCAGTTAAATATGTGTTCCATCTTCAATATGATGTACCCTTGCCAACTAAATATAAAGCCTCATTCCAATTCCTACCCTTTTAGAAAAGATCTCCAATATGAACTCCCTGTCTTCAAAACCAAAGCGCACATCCATGTTTGCAGATGGCATTTTCCTCCATTAACCTAAAATCAGATCACATCCTTAAAATACCTGCCAGTGATATCCTAATGGCTAAGCAAAATTATATCAGCAACAATGCTGGTGACGATAACTCCATGATTTCCACATGCATCGGACTTCTGTAACCTAGAATCAAACAATGTAACCATCCTTTTATCTATAACCAGATACAATTTGGAGCATACACAGAAACCGAAATGTTTAATCTGATTAATACTTAGAGCTCTTCCATTCTAGACCTATCGATGTGTGGGGCTCTTAAACCATCAAATGCTGACAGCCCAAGACCACGCAAATTGTGATATCTCTCATCCTAGCTGATCGGATTCGTACATCCGTCCAAGAATTCCAACAAGAATAATTATAACAACAATAAAGAAGAAGAAGAAGACAGAGCCTGAAACTATAAGCACATGGAACAAGCAGCCTACTAAAAAAAATAAAAAAGAATCACGATCAGACGACGAACTCTCCAAGATTAATTATTAATCCCATCAAAACGAGAAACAAAAAGGAGATTAGAGAAAGAGAGAGAGAGCACACCAGTTCGACCATCTTGTGGCGGAGGACCTGATCCTTGTCGAGGATTTTGATGGCGACGCTGTCGCCGTTCTGGACATTTCGGGCGAACTTTACTTTGGCGAAGCTGCCCTCCCCCAGCGTCCTCCCCAGCTCGTAGTTGCCCACCCGCGTCCGAGCCCCCACCACCGCGCTGCTCATCTCTTCCCCTCTCCCTCTCTTTCCGTCTTGCTTACAACCCCGCCCGGACTCCAGATATAATAGAGAAGAGAGACGGTAGGAATGAGGGAGGGAGAAAGCGATGACGGCCGAACTCTGGTCGTGGTTCGCTCGGTGGAGGTGGGCAGGGGAGGACCGATATAGACTGGCGAGGAGGAAGTATTCCTCCGACGCCCTTGAAGCATTGATAAATACCAAAAAGGTCCCCAACATTTATATACATATATATATATATATAGAGAGAGAGAGTGTTTGTCTCAAGCACAATCAATTAAATTAATAAAAACAAATAATATAGAGGTAGAGAAATAAAATTATGTTGAGTCCAAAAAAAAAAATCGAATAAAATATTAAACAGTAAATAAGATTTCATCAGCAGCTCTGCTATTTTTGGTCGTGAAATATATATATATATATATTTTTTTTTTGCATTGCCGCAGCTTTGTTATTTTCAACGTGCATTGCATGAGCTAGTATGATGTATTTATGTTAGAGTTATATAAATATTATGTATGGCAGGAAAAATATAATTTTTTTTCCATCGCCTTAGCCCCACGTTGGATGATGGGAAATGGAATTCCGCCGAGTTTGTTTAACACAACACCTGGCCTTCGCGGCCCACCGATTCATCAAATCTGTAAACCACCCGTTACCCATTCGATGGCAAAAACTAAATTCCACATCACTTGTGCGTTCGTTCCTTTGCCTGTCCAATTTCCAAGCTCAAACTTTACCCAATTGGAAAAATTTTAACCTGCTTCGTGACAAAATTGTATGGTCGATTATCCCGTTCTTTTTTCCCCCCTCTTATTGGTTAAGAAGTGTAACCACAAATCTTGTCAGACAAAGCTTTTGATAAATTGAATTCCACCTACATGACATGGACCAGATCCAATTATTAGCCTTATCTGGCTTGCCCAGCGATGAATTGGGCCGGTGTGTAATTTTATGTAATCATGGAAAAATAGTACGGTACGGAAAACAACAGAACATGCAATAATTGCAAAAATCCATAAGCCGTGGGGACCTAACCGACGGCTGGGATGTCCCCCGTGGCCTCTCTGACCATTTCTGTACACGGAAATTTTGGCGGCTCTCGTTCAGCGCCACCACTCTTCCCCCCGTTTGCAGAGAGACACGCATCTGACGCGGATCTTATCCTGCACGGCCGAATCACATCATGACACGGAAATGATACGGAAATATCCTCTCTCCATCGCTAAGCGAATTCAGTTGGGACCCACCGCTTGTCCTTCGCTCTCACTTTTTCCAAACCACATGATATTCTTGGTCTTGTCGCCAGTATTCTCGTGGGACAGAGCACCGGAAAGCCAATTAAAGGCGTACGCGTTGGATGGGAAAAGCTGACAGCTGTTATCCGACGGTTTTGTTACGGCACGAGCTAGGGTTTCGTAGATATATCTACCGAACCTTATAAGATTGATGTGAATCTAGAATGAAGAAGCCGTATTTTGATAAATAAACTTTTATATATTGATATATCTCCGAGCTCATCTTATGCGGCAAATCGATCAATAAGGATCCAGCATATAGCCACAAACTGATAATTCAAAACTCATCCTATGGCTAATTACAAAATAAAACAAGCACACGAAGTGGTTTCCGTATTTCAAAATCCCTCTCTCTCCATAATTTGATTATAATAATGATCTATTTTTCAAACAGACATGATGCGTGAACAATCATGGTCGAAAAGTATGGACAAAATACCAATTTGTTACCATAACGAGCCTAAAATTGGATAGGGGTAAAGACGCAGCCGGGCGCCGGCGGCTTATTCAAGTGCCCCCCGAACCGCGCGAAATG